>WEKX01015803.1:29545-149959 GCA_013390025.1 Pitta sordida | reverse complement strand
GCCCCCCGCGCGCGGGCAGCCCGGGAACCCACCGCCCCAAACAAAGGCGCGCGCCCGGACACGCCCCCAGGCTGTGACGTCACCGCCGCGCTCGCGCCTCCCGCGGCCCCGAGGGGAGAGTGTGCGCGTGCGTGATGGTCCCCGTTATCCCAGTGATCCCAGTGATCCCCGTTATCCCTGTGCTCCCCGTTATCCCAGTGCTCCCCGTTATCCCAGTGCTCCCGGTGATCCCAGTGTACCCGGTGATCCCGGTGATCCCAATGCTCCCGGTGATCCCTGAGCTCCCGGTGATCCCAGTGCTCCCAGTTATCCCAGTGTACCCGGTTATCCCTGCGCCTCCAGGTCTGCCCCCAGGCTCCCAGGTCCCTCCGGCCCGTGGTGCAGGTCTCAGGTAGCCCCAGGCCAGGGGCTGGCAGCAAACCAGGGGTGGGAACAGGGCTGTGGGAAGCTGCAAGGCTTGGGCAGGAACCGGAGCTGAGATGATGGGAAAAGGGGCTTGAGAACAGCAGGGCCAAGGAATGAACAGCCGAGCGCTGGTGGTACCACACAGAACAGGCCACCACCACTGAGGTGAGAGATGGCAAAGGAATCCTTCCCTGTGAGGGTGGTGAGAGCCTGGCACAGGCTGCCCAGAGAAGCTGTGTCTGCCCCATCCCTGGAAGTGTCCAAGGCCAGGAGCTGAAGTAAAGAGTGAGTACATGGCTAACAGGATGTGGAGCTGCCCGTGGCAGGGCTCTGCAGGGGCTTTTGGTGACCAGTGTATCCATAAAGGAAAGGCAGTGCCAGGCATACAGCCACAGGCAGTGAGGAGCCTGTGGGGTTCAGTCCTGCAGAGCCTGGTGCGTGCTGAGCCTTCACATGGGGTCAGGGACTGAGCAGCCCTTTGGAAGAAAATCTCTGGAGACCCTGAGGGTTGGCATCCTGGAGAACCTCACAATGCCCCACCTGGGCAACCCCAGCTCTGCCCACGTGGGACCCGAGTGACACCCACGGCAGCTCAGAGTGTGATGCTTCTGTGGGGTCACAGACTCTGGGATCTGACAGGCAGCTCTGGGCCTGGGCTTCCCAGTTCCCAGCACTGCCCTTCGCTCGGCAGGAAGGGACCAGCTGTTCTGCAGAGAGCTGGACACCAGCCAGGAGCTGAGTTCAAACAGAGCCCATTAAATGGCCTTTCCCCCCTTCTTCTGCATTTCCAGCCCTGGTTGCAGCCGTGGTTCTATTTATAATGCCCAGGAAAAGCGAGCTGAGACTTTCCCACAGTGCCGGCTTCTCAGGCGATTGTTGTTTGGGAAGCTGGAATGTTGGTGGTATTATTTTTGTATCCCCCTGGGAAGGGTTTTTATTTTTTATTGCATGTTGTTCCCTGTCCCCATCTGTGCCAAGGAGGAGAGTGTGTGAAGCACAAGGTCTCTGGTGTTGCTCACAGCTCTCAAAGACTTTGCCAAGGTGCTGCTGGTTTGGGTGTCTGTGCCTGTGAGCCCCTTTGGGAAAGGGTGGTGGGTGCTCTGAGAGGCGTCCAGGTAGCCACAGGGCTAGAAGGCAAAAGGGCATCTTTGGTGTCGAGACCTGGGAGCCCATCGTGTCACTTGCTCTGTGCCTCAGTGTCCCCTGGGCATGGAGGAGGGAACACGGAGAATCCCACTGGGAGCAGTGGGCTCATCCTTCCTGCCCTGACTGAGGATTAGGCATCAAGACGTGCCCTTGCACCCCAGATCTGGAGTGGCAGAGCTGTCACATGAAGCTGGGCCTGATGGCCTTGTGATGTCACTGTTTGTGTGGTGCTGCTGCCAGCGGAGGCCATTCCCTCCTGTTCAGTGCCTTTTTTGCCTTTCTTGGCCATGTGAGGCTGTTCTCTGCACAGAGCTAATCTGGGATATTCTGGGCACAGCCAGGCTGTGGCAGCAACATGTTGTCCCTGAGCTCCCCATGGCCCTGGGCAGGCAGGTATTTCACAGAGCAAAACCCACCTCACTGGGACTCTCAGGTCCCGCCTGTCCTCTCCCTTGTCATTGTCACTGCACTCGTGGGTCCTGGAGCTGCTGACACTCATGAGATGGCGCTGGGCAAGTGGCTCCAGCCTCTCAGAGCTCCCTGATGCTGGAATGAAAGCTCTTAGATGGGATGCAGGGGAGGCCAAGGCGACAGGAGGACGACTGCTCGGTCACAGCCTTCTTGCGAGCAGAGACACTGCTCAGAGGTTCAGGGCCATGGAGGCATGTGAGGTCCCTGTGGAACTGGCTGTCTCTCCAATGTTCACTCCATGCTCTTCCTTGGCTGCAGTCATGACTCTGCCTGTGAGAAGGCTCCAGGAGCAAGTTCACCCTCTCGGCCTCTCCGTGGCCCTGCAGTCACAGGGGCTCTCACCGATCTCGTGGTGATATGGTCATTTAGATAAGGGAAACAACAGCACTGCAGAGGGGGCTGTACCAGGGGAGTGGTGGGATGCAGCCCTTCCGTGTCCCTGTTCCCCCACATCTGTCCCTTGGCCATGTCCTCCCTGTCAGAGAGGAGTGTTGGGGTCTGTGGTGGGCACCACATCCTGCAGACGCAGCTCCTCAGTACCTGCAGCAGCGCTGCAAAGCTGGCTGTGCTTAAAAGGGGTTCTAATGGAAAACACTACCAGAGGTTTGCAGACAAAGAGGGAAAAGGGTTGGTAGCTTTAAATTTAATTAATACCCTATGGTTATTTAAAAATATCGTTAGAAATATGTCATTCAGAACTTTCTAGGGCTGGACATGTATCCAGGGATGGAATTACGTTTTTGTCAGTGTCTTTCCATCCCCCTTCTGTGTCTGCTCTTTTCTCTTCTTCTTCTTCTTTTTTTTTTTTTTTTAATGTGAATATCTTGTTTTCCTAAGGGAAAACCAAAAATGAACTCTGCCAAGGAATTTTGTTTTCATACCTCAATCCTCCCAGCCCTGCTGCCAACCTGATCTTCCTGTGCTGACATGTCAGTGTCTGTTGCAGCCACAGCAGCACCAGCAGTGTTCCTGGGATGTTGACTCCCTGTGTTTTGAAGTGAGCTGTGGATAAATTTCCTAAAGCTGGCCCATCAGCGCAGCTGGAATTGTCTGGAAGGTCCACCTGCAAGGTGGATTTTAATTGTTTGAAGGGTTGAATTGGTTGGTGTCACTCACCTGTGTGTTCGATCTGCTTCACATCTGTAACAACAAATAAGGTCCCTTCCAGACCATGCTGAGTTTTCTACTCTCCCTTTATGTTTCCAATGGGATGAGTTGATTAAGGAAGACCTGCCTGGAGCTGGGGGTCAGATTGAAGGCATGCTGCTGACATCAGTGGCTTTCTTTTTTAATGAGCTTTGTCAGAATTCGTTCTTTAGCCATTAAGAAGTGCCTGTGTGGAGTTCATGCATGAACTGAGCTGAAACCTGCTCGGTGTGAATTAGTGATGAGGGAAAAGCAGGTCAGGGAACGTCTTGTTTCAGAGCATGGTGATAACTGGCATGTTCCAAAGCCTGGAATCAGGGAATGGACAGAAGAAAACACTGAAATCATGGCAAGGGATGAATTCCCTGTGCTGTGCTCTGAGGAGGTGTCGCCCTTTCTCATGCCACTGGGATGTGTCAGCACCAAGGGAAGGCGTTCCTCTGTGGCACGAATTTGGAGAGTGTTGGGGTGAGCTGAGGAGCTGGATGGTGTCAGGGGGTTGAGCTGGTGATGTGACGTGGTGGCCACCATGAGAGGAATTGTGTCACCAATGAGCCAGAGGATGCTGTGTGTCAGTGCCAACGCCTTTGGAGAGGGCTCTGCTGTGATGTGCTACTGCAGAAGTCATTCCAGGGAGAGTCCCTGACTGTCTCTCCAAGCACCAGTGTCGGGATGACTTGCCCTGAAGAGGCTGCCAGGGGTTTTGCCATCAAATGGTGGAAAAACACAATCCCTCTACCCGTGGGGATCTGGTACAACCGACCCTGGGAATGGGGTGTGATGGAAAAAGTAATCCATGGAATACAGAGCCTACAGCCTTCCTGGGAACATGTAGGTGTGAGGTTCGGGCATGTGGCTCCCAGCTCCATCCTGCGTCAGCCGAGCTGGCAGCGAGGAGCACCTGCAGGAGCCGGGGTACACTCCGGAGGTCACCGCTTCCATGGCTAAAAGAAATACTTCTGTGATTCCCTTCCACTGCCGGTAGCTTTTTTGCATCATCCCTGCTGCCCTGTGTCTGGAGTTCTTTGCTTGGGCTGCTTGTGGAGTAGGACACACTCCAGGATACTCAGTGCAGTGATGACAGGTGGCACAAAGAGAAAAAAAGGGGAAAAATCAAGGACAAACGGGTAAAAAGGAGCATACAGGAAAGGCCTTAGGTGGTGGAAAGGTGCCTTGCTGCTGCAATTTGCACACGTGAATCCAGCCAGGGCTTTGTATCGATTTTTTTTAAAAGCTCTTTCAATTATTTTTACAATGAGCTCATCTTTCCTGGCATGTCCCTGCTCCCGGTCCATTCCATACCAATGCGTAGCAGGCGTTGTTCACTTCTCTGCAGTCATCCATGTCTGAGCTGGGAACAGCAGCTCAGCTGGAGAAAAACACGTCTTGTCTTGGCTCCTTGTAGGTGCTCCGTGAAGGGGTGGTGGATGGATCTTCTTCTGTTTCTGCTGGAGCTGCCTGAACTTAACAAAAATGGGACCCATGTGCTGCCTCTGTGCAGAAGCTAATGTGCTGTGCTGTGTGGTTTTGGTGCTTTAGGATATGCTCCTGTGAATGGAAACGACTTGTGGAAAAGGCTGAGTGGTGTGTCAGCACATGATGCTGTTGAGAGCCACTGCTACTCCAACCAAAAATCCAAAATGCCTCTTGAAGTTGTGTTTTTGAGGCCCTGGGCTGACTGCTCACTGCAAGCACAGTTGCGTCTGCCCAGGACATTTCTTGGTACCGGAGTAAGGCTTCTTAGAAACTGCACATGGCTTGGGGAAGGTTCTTTCGTATCGTTTATCTTAACCTATGGCTGTACTATAAAATAGGAAATCTTGCAAGTTTCCAGTCTGGAAATCTAAAATCCTTACAGCGCTGCCCCAAAGCTCTGAGCAGAGGGTGAGGTGACACCAGCAGCACCCTGAGCCTGGCTCTGCCCTTGTAAGCTTGGCTCTCCGTTCATGTTCACAGCAGAGATTTAAGCAGAGTGAATTTACGAGTGGGTCCTGTGATCTGACACCGGGGGGTTGGTCCCATCCTCAGGAGACCATGGCAGGTCCCGGGAATGCTGCACGGATTCGCCCCTGGCTGCAGAGCTCCTGCCTGCTGACACCTCCTGTGCTGGCGCTGGAGCTGTTGGAAACAAAGCGCTGAGCAGCTCGACGACCTGTCCAGGCAAAACACCTCCTCCTTTTGCTTTAATAAGTTTGTTTTTCTCAATTCTACACCCCCATGATAATGTGTCCGGGCCTGTTTCACTGCACTGGATCGCTCCAGTGGTGGGCTAATCTAAATCTGGGATCCAGATATTTCTAGAACCTGGTCCTGGCTCTGTCCCATCCTCTGGAGAAAGGGAGTATTGTTGCTCTTTTTCCATGTCACATATGCAAACATGGACTTTGCCAGCTGGGTTTGGGGATGCACTCTCTGCAAATGCCCCGAACCCGGGTGCTTGGATTCTTCTCTCCCGTGGCTCTGTGTGTATGTGTGAGATGTCTGCTCAGCACGTTTCCTTTCGGTGCAGTTGGATTCATAAAGCTCCCGTTTTCAGGGCCCTGCAGGAATTTGCAGGCTCGGTGAAATCGCTGGGGGCTCCCTGCAGAGGCTGGCTGAGTGTTCATCCTCTGGATCGTTTGTGAATGGAGGCAAAGGGCTGATGGAAGACAAATGTTCTGCAAAGCTGTCTGTCCTGCTCCAGCCTGGGACCCCACATGTGGTGGGCACAGTGTGCTCACCACAAGCCAGGGCACTGCTGCCCCTCAGCGTGCTGATTTTCTGGAGATGAGTTCCCTTTTATTATCCCAATACGTGTTGAAATTGTCCTCTGCATAGTTTTATCATGTAGGTGCTTGTCTCCTTGAATTTTGTGCTTTGTGATCTAACAGATAATTTTCCAAATGATGCACATCAATTATTTATTCACAATATGCTAAATTCCTTCATATGATATAAGTATACAATCCTTTACCATTTCAAACCTACCATATACACACTTTCCTGGTGATTCAAAGTTGGTGTATTTTGGGGTTTTTTTAAGATGTGATTAATTTACTCCTATAAAATTACATTCTATTTGAATCAACCCCAAAATGATTGCTTGGGCACACAGAGGGAGACCAGCTTGGATTCAGGAGGAGCTGGAAAGTTTAATTTAGAGAGGGCAGTGTGGGAGAAGAATGAAGAAAATACTTTGAGCTTTTTTTACAGTCAAGGTCTGCGCTGTCATCATAAAAGACTCAAAAGCTGAAAACTCTCATCACCTTTGGTTCAAAGGAAGTTTTGCCTGGCAGAAACAACTGCAAACCCTTTGGCACATATCTGCAGCAGGCCAGGGGAAGTGTGCCTGTTCCTGGGAGCAGGGAACGCAAACTTGGGGAGGTTTTGTGCCCCCACGAGGTGGGAGAGCAGGATCCTTTACTCTCAGAGCACCCCTGATTATTGGTGGGTGCCCACAGGGACGGTCTGTGCTCCTCTGCCCCCCCACCCCCTGCGAGTGCTAGGGCTGGTGGGCTCAGGGCAGGAGGTGCTCTGAGTGCTGTTTTCCAGCATTGTTATAAGTGCAATGGGAAACGAGGTGAGGGTTTGGCAGCTCAGAACACGGCCAGATGCCAAACCTTTTCATCGTGATTACCTTGCAGTTCTCCTTGTTCCAGGGAAGTGTTATTCGAACAGAGCTTTGCACAAAGAATGGAGAGAGGAAAGAAACAAAGGGGAGGCAGGAAAAGGGCCTCCTTTGGGGACAGAAACACCTTTGTGTAGCAGGTGACTCCAGCTGCCAGGTGCCACCCACCAAAGGGAGTCCCTGGGAAACCAAATGCTTTGTCTTCAAGACCCTGTGGCTAAACAGATTTCCAGAGAACACTGTCCTTCAGGAGACCCAACCAGGTACATGCAGGGCTGGACATGTTGTCATCATATGCAGGAGGAGTCTCAGGCTCTAGTCACAGCCTCCAAGCGATGCCCAGATCAGAAAAGGTCCCAATGTTTCGCAAGAAGAAACTCGAGAACATGTCCATCAACCAGCCAAGTCAGGACTTCAAGAATTGCCATCTGTAATGCTCTGGAACACTGACAAAAAGCTTCCTGAGCTTTCTGCATAGAGGGGATTCCCAAATTCAGCACCAAAAGCTGGGTGTACATTATGTTGGACCTTACCTGTGGGCTTGAGGTGTGGATAAAGGTGCTACGCCTGTGGAAGCCTCACTGCAGACCATGGTAGCTGGTCAGGGGTCATGCTGTGCTGAGGAGGGGACTCATGAAGCCTCTCAAAGGGAAGCTGGCACTCGGATCCTTTGGATTTGAGGTTTTGGATAGCTCTGCCTTGCTGTGAGTGTGATGGGTGGTGTGGAAGGTACCTAAGACAGATGCCACCATAAGCTCTGGTGCCCAGCATGGAAAGGCTGACCTTGACCAGAAAAGCCCCCCTGCTCCCTGCCTCCTCCTGCACAACTCTGAAAGAAGGGAGTGCCCCCCTCAGCCAGCCCTTTGGGATGAAGGAAATTGGGTTTTAACTGGAGCCAACCCTGAGCATCTTGCAAAATGTCAGGTAATGGCTCTGCTCACGGCACAGCCTTGTGCTGGACACTGAGCAGAAATCCCTTGGGACCGAATTGCCCGAGAGCTGTTCTCCCGGGGTATCCGCAGGTCTGTTGGAGGAGGCACAGCAGCTCCTGGCCGCGAGCGGATCCCACCCCGGGTGTCGTGGCCGTGGGGAACTCCACATGGAGGCTGTTCCCAGGCCGGGGCCGGCTCTCAGCCTCTCCTTCCACCCGGATCACAGCGTTTCCGCCACCACGTCCCGGAGCCATCCCACTGCAGGAAGTGCAGCAGGTCGTGGGAACGGGCCTGAGGACAGGAGGCCAAGCCTCTGTGGGAGCCAAGAGCCATGCCCCGGCATGCGGCCCCCACTCCTCTGGAATGCCATGTGGAGCCGGGGGGCACGAGATACACAGTACATGGGTACAAGGGGTACACGGGGTACATGGGTACACGGGGTACATGGGGTACACGGGGTACATGGGGTACACAGGGCACACAGGGTACACGGGGTACATGGGGTACACGGGGTACATGGGGTACATGAGGTACATGGGGTATATGGGGTATATGGGGTACACGGGGTACATGGCGTACACGGGGTACATGGGATACATGGGGTACACGGGGTACATGGGGTACATGGGGCACATGGGGTATATGGGGTATATGGGGTACACGGGGTACATGGCGTACACGGGGTACATGGGATACATGGGGTACACGGGGTACATGGGGTACATGGGGCACATGGGGTATATGGGGTATATGGGGTACACGGGGTACATGGCGTACACGGGGTACATGGGATACATGGGGTACACGGGGTACATGGGGTACATGGGGCACATGGGGTATATGGGGTATATGGGGTACACGGGGTACATGGCGTACACGGGGTACATGGGATACATGGGGTACACGGGGTACATGGGGTACATGGGGCACATGGGGTATATGGGGTATATGGGGTACACGGGGTACATGGCGTACACGGGGTACATGGGATACATGGGGTACACGGGGTACATGGGGTACATGGGGCACATGGGGTATATGGGGTATATGGGGTACACGGGGTACATGGCGTACACGGGGTACATGGGATACATGGGGTACACGGGGTACATGGGGTACATGGGGCACATGGGGTATATGGGGTATATGGGGTACACGGGGTACATGGCGTACACGGGGTACATGGGATACATGGGGTACACGGGGTACATGGGGTACACAAGGTACATGGCGTACACGGGGTACATGGGGTACATGGGGTACACGGGGTACACGGGGTACATGGGGTACATGGGGTACACGGGGCACACAGGGTACACGGGGTACACGGGGTACACGGGGTACATGAGGTACATGGGGTACATGGGGTACATGGGGTACACGGGGCACACAGGGTACACGGGGTACACGGGGTACACGGGGTACACGGGGTACATGAGGTACACGGGGTACATGGGGTACACGGGGCACACAGGGTACACGGGGTACACGGGGTACACGGGGTACATGGGGTACATGGGGTACATGGGGTACATGGGGTACATGGGGTACACGGGGTACACGGGGTGCACGTGTCACCAACCCAGGCACGCGGCCCCTCGCTGAGTGACACCGTGTTCCTGCTGTCTCACCCCATGTTCCCCATCACCAAATTGTGGGTGCCCAGCACACTCTGCTCCCTCCTCAGCCGTTGTTCCCCCATCTGAGCAGGAGTCAGATGCTGCAGGAAGTCGGGCAGAGGGGCAGGTTACGGAGCAGCTGAAATGCCTCACATGCCTTTTAGTGCTTTCCTCCTTTTTATTAAGTGAGGAACCTCCTCCTAAAATCTCTGAGTACTTGGGAATTATTAAAGTGTCACTTTTAGCTCTGTGTTGGTTTTTTTTTTAAAGTATTTTCAAAACCACGCGCCAAGTTCTCCCTTCAGTTGATCAAAAAGGGCTGTGTTTTGGAGTTCCTTGTCCTCCAGATCTCTCCCAGGACTTGCTGGGGCCATCATCCTGCCAGAAGAGCCCCGGGAACATGAGTGCAGCCGTGCCCTGTCCTTGTCCCCAGCGCAGCCTTGCTTGGCTCACTTCCACCAATGGCCTTGGGGGTTTTTTTATGGGATATTTGCCTCAGGCAGCATCTTCCAGCTCATTCTCTCACAGTGGGGCTGGATGCATTTGTGGAGGGTGGGTTTTTTGGGACAGGAGTGTGGGATTGCTTGGAAGCCAAAGGGAGAAGCAACAGAGTGGCGAGGCAAAGGCAAGATGCAGACAGAGTTATTCTGTAGAAATTTCTATTGGTGGCAGTGAAAAAATAGTCACTTTTTGACCCAAAGCTGTGGTTGCTCTCCCCATGGGTCTCTGGGCCACAGGACAGTGACCGCACACACAGCATTGTCTGGCTCCGCAGTGTCTGGGAGGTGTGGGATGGATCTCCAGACTCTTGGTGGGTTATACTCTGCAGCATTCCCAGGCTTCTTCGTATTTCCCTGGCTTGTGTGGGTCAGTGAGGATGTGCTGGTCTGTGATGGAGTGAATCTAGGCACGGGAGCCCTGCTGAGGGTGCTGCACTCTGTGTGCCCCACAGCCAGAGGGGAGCACTACAGAGGGAAGGGTCCCCATGACCAAAACCAGGCCTTGTCTTCAACACAGACATCCTGCTCCTGCATCCAGCGTGGACCAGGAGGGCTCCCAGTCCTGGGAAGGTGACATCAGGAACAGCGCTGTGTCTCAGTGCTGCAGGCATTTAAAATAGAGAGCTCGATGCATTTAAATTCCACCTTTTAACACCTGAAACCTGGAGACCTGAACATATTTGCCAATGTTTTAATGCCCAACCAGGCTCTCACCAGCCTCCTTTACTCGCCCCACAGCGAACTCCTGAGAGCGAGCTCCTACAGAGCGATACCCCGTAACTTTTGTTCCTGCCTCACGTCTCCCCTGATTTAATGGTAATCAGTCAGGTCTCAAGGTAGTTGTTTGCAAGCAGAGAAAAAAAAAAGTTTATTTTTGCCCAAGAACTAAGGCAAGAGGAAACCCGCAGTGGTTTCACGCTCGGCCCCGCACATTTGTGCTCTCGCCGTCTGGTGTCGCAGGACTGAGCGGCAGCAGAGTTTTCCAGCAGAACTTCCCGGCAGTGGTTTCCTTCCACGGCGACGGTTGGGGTCACTCTTTCACAACGAGCTCGTTTTTCTCCGGAGCTCCAGTT
The DNA here is from genome assembly GCA_013390025.1 of Pitta sordida. NCBI lineage: Eukaryota > Metazoa > Chordata > Aves > Passeriformes > Pittidae > Pitta > Pitta sordida. The sequence continues at coordinate 139,060 of WEKX01015803.1, read as the reverse complement.
GCGCTTTCCAGCGGGAGGAACTCTGAGCCTCGCATCCTGTTAACGTGCCGGCAGGGATTTCAAGTTCCTGGAGCTCTGTTTGCTGGACAAACGCAGGGTCAGCAATATCTCTGATTTTAATAGTGCAGCTATCCAGGAATAAGCTTTTTATGTGCCTCGGAAGCTCAATAAATTAGTGTTCAAGCTCCCTGGGCTTCTCTGGGTGTGGATCCAGCAAGGGAGCTGGGATCTGCTCATTGTCTTGCCGCTCCCGGCTGTCATCAGTGGGGGGAGAGTGATGTGGCTTGAGCTCACAGTGTCATCCCTAGGTCTGGCGCATGAACAAACGCCATGGCATTTGTTGTGGTCACTGCCCCTCTTTGGCACCACAACACTTCTGTGGTGCTGGTGTAGGGGGAGTGTGGGGTGATGCCAGGCCCCTGCTGGGCTTCCCGTGGGGAGGCCTTATTCCATGTCTGGTTTCCCCCTCTTCTTGGTGTAATCAGGGCACAGACCCACCGGACCCACCCTTGGCCTGAGACACCTGGCCTCGCTGGGGAGGGGAGCTGAATGCTGCGGTGATGCGATGGTTGGGCTTGTGGTGGCACAGCAGGGACCCCTGGGGCCGGGCTGAAGCCCTCGGCCTCTTCCCTGGTAACGAGGGGCTGGGGGCGGCCAGGCCGGAGCATCCTCAGGGAGTCCCATCCCGCTGCTGTCCCGTGTGAACGTGGCCGCTCCCAGCCCAGCGGCTCCTGTGGCACCACGTGGGAACGTCGTGTCCTGCTGGAGGAGGGGGGAGTGTCAGTGGGGGAACTGCGGGGGTGGGAGAGAAGCATCACCCGGCGATGGGAACTGATTGCACCAAGGAGAGGGGTCTTCAGAGATAAATTTAGTGGCGCTGAAAGAGCCCGGCTGGCTCTGCCTGCTGCGCAATGAGCCAAGAGTGCCAGGGGTGTCTGTGGCTCCTGCTGTCATCAGGTGGCAAAGTCCTGGACATCCAACGGGGACAGGAAGATAGGGTGGGAAGTGGAAAAGTGAGGAGTGCTGACCTGCCCCAGCCAGCCTGACCCCTTGCCAATCCTCCTTGTTGGCTCAGTTATTGCTTGAAGGAAAGGAGCTTGGAGAAGACAAATCAGACAGGGCTGACTTGGGAAGCAGGTCACCCAAGCACAGGGTGCTTTGCAGTTCTGGGGTGGTGGCTTCGTAGTGTCCTGCCAGGGCCTGGCACTGCTTCTTGGAGAATGTGTCCATGCCCGGAGCCAGCCCCAGCCTGGCACACCAAGGGAACCCTGAGGAGATAATTTGCTTTGTTAACAGTGAGGGTGGGGGTCCCATATGCTGGACATAGGGACCAGGCAGGCTTGGGGACACCCTGGTGCCACCTCACAAGGGACATGGTGCCAGCAGCATCCTGGGCCTCACTGAGTGGCCTACTTGTGGTGTGGCAGGGAGCTGTGAAGGGCTGCATTTTCTTGAGCAATGTTTCTTTCTCTGGACTTGGTCCAAGGTCAGGCTGGATGGAACTTGGAGTGACCTGATCTAGTGGAAGGCGTCCCTGCCCATGGCAGGGGGGTGGAGCATGATGATGTTGAAGGTCTTTTCCAACCCAGACCATTCTGTGATTCTATGATCCTATGATCCTGCCATGGTGCTCCCTCGGGAAATGGTGCTGGCAGCGAGCCTTTCTTGCTACTTTTATGTTTCCCTGGGCTCCCTCTTGTGTCAGTCCTGGAAATCCCTTTCATACCCTCACCTTTTCTTTGGCATTTACCTCCCTGACCCAGGTAAGGTGATGTCTCACATGCTGCTGCAAGTGCTTATCCCATCTCTTTTCCCACCTCCCTGTCCCTTCATCTCCCTTCTCATGAAGATGCTCACAAGGACACCCAAACATCTTCCAGAGAGGTAGCCAGGCTGGGATGTCAAGCTGTGCCTTCCTCTCACACTTCCCGATCCCTGGAAGTGTCCAAGGCCAGACTGGATGGGGCTTGGAGCAACCTGGTCTAGTGCAAGGTGTCCCTGCCCATGGCAGGGGGATGGAACAAGATGGGCTTGAAAGTCCCTTTCAACCCAAACCATTCAGGGTTTCTATGATTCTCCTTGCACCCAGCATATTGGATCGGCCATGGCAAACCAGCCTCTTGCAACAGAGCTGAGCATCTCTTCTTCCTGATGCCTGGGGTTTTCACAGGCGACTTTCCACCAGCCTCTTTGTGTCAAGCAGAATCATTTTGTGCTTATTTCCCACGTCAGGCAACACTCTCCATGTTATTAATTAACCTGGTTAATCATGTAACTGTAGCACTGAATTCACTATTCTTTAAACTGATGAACACAAGCCTCAATTCGCTCCCTTTTCTCTCATCCAAGGTGCTGCATCTCCATAGAGGGGGAAGTTTGCACTGTCAGCTGCTGTCAGCTGAAATGCAGAGGGCAGTGAGGGATTTGCAGGAGAGGAAGGAGCCCTGATGAAAGCTCTCAGTGGCTGCAAGGCTCTGAGTATTCCCAAAGCCTGGGCTTGGTTTGGGTTTGAACGCGGTCGGCTGTGGGGCCGAGCCTTTGCCGCTGCATGTGCCAGCAGTGCCGCTGTTCTTCCGCCTCGTCGAACGGCAGCCGAGGCCCGAGTCATAAATTCATAATGCTTATTTACCACGCAGCGCCATCAATATTTGATAGTGGCCACCAGCCCGCCGCGGCACGGCCCGCGCAGGAGAGGCAGGCGGCTGCAGGGGCTGGCGCTGGGACTGGCAGGGAGCGGGGCTGCCGGGGTGTGTGGGGCTGCCGAGACAGGGCTGCAGAGACGTGCGCTCCTCCTCCAGCCCTGCAAACCTGCCAGCGGTGCGATGAAGCAGCGATGGCTCTGCGGAGGGATGCGTGGGGGCCGGGCCGGCAGCTGGAGGCTGTCAGGTCTGGGGAGGAATGAGACAGGGAGCCAGGCACAGAGGGGACCCGGGGGTTGGTGATGAAGAGGGAAATTTGGAGACCTCGGGTGACACACACAGCTTAGTTGTCCCCAGGGTGTCCCAGGATAACAACCATGGGAGCTGCCCTGTGTGTGTGCTGCTCGATGCTGGCTCCGCTTGGCAGCGGTTGGGAGACCAGCGCCGTGAACTCGGGAAGCCCCTTGACCCCCGCCCCCGGCTCACTGAGTGACTGTGGGGAGGAAAACTGCCCGTCGTGGAGGGGGGAGCAGGAAGGAACCTTCTCCCCGAGAGCTGCCGAGCCTTCAAGGAGAAGGCGGGGGAGTTAAGCTGTGCAAAGGCAATATTTTGCAGTTCGTTCTAAAAGACCCTCTTCCTGCTTATGGATCTTGAACATTTTGCTCATCGTAAGCAAAAGCTGCTGCAGCCGGCACACCCCCCAAAGCTCCTGCCGGAGCCGGGCCCCTACTCGGCACCGGCAGCGCTGGGTGTCTCGTTTCTTGCTTTTTTGGAGAGGGCTGCTTTCTCCTGCCTAGCCTTGGCCCGAGCTTCCCCCTCCCTTGATTGCGGGAAGGTGATGGAGGGAGCCAGGCGCAGGCTGTACCCCTGGAAAACCCTGGGTTTGCCCAGAAGGGATCCCTGCTTCCCACTGACCGGCTGCGGTGGCCGAGGGACGGTGACCAGGGACTCGGTGGCCAGCGGAGCCTGATGGGACGTGACGGCTCCAGGTTGCCGTCACAGAGGGGACAGGGCCGAGGCCACTCAGTGGTACCGCGGTGGGTCTGTGTCTTCCCTGGCACCGCTCAGCCATTCCCGGCTGCCGGGGCCGTGGCACCGCCGATAAGGTGGTCCTGAGCCCCCGGAGCAGCGGCGGCACCGCATGCTGAGGGGTGCTCTGCTCTCCCCGCCGTGCTGAGACAAGCCAGGCCGGCTCTAGTGACAGGTCTCCCCTTTTACGGTAGCTTTTATCTGTCCCTGGGGAATGCAGCCCCCGTGCCAGCTGAGGCTGTGGCGGCAGTGCCGACAGCCGAGCCGCCTTCCCTCCTGCTACCCCAAAGTTTCCCTCAGCCGGACACGTCCCTGCTGCACCAGCTCCTGGCCCCACTGCTGCTATTCCTGGGGGATGCAGCAGGAATTAAAGCCCCTTCCCAGGACACTGGAGTCCTGCCCTGTGCTGACTCTGCTGGTAGCGAAGAGGGCACCTGTCCAGTGGTGGCTTGCAGCTCCCTGCTGGGTTGAGGACAGTGGGGTGCCAGCATATCCCAGGGTGATGCATCCCAAACCCACAGCCTTTTCTCTGCCCCAGAGACTTTCATAGCTTGGACCTGAACTTTTCACTCAGAATGACTCCTCACACTCCCCTGCTTGTTGCAACACTGGTGATGGGGCTGCTCTTGGGGCTGTGGCTTAGGGGATTTGGGAGCATGGCAGATTTGGGCACCTCTACTTTAATTTATGGTGATTAGTGTTTATGGGCCTCGTGCTAGAGGCCACACTTCACTGTCCATGGGGTCAAATCCCTCCTCTTACAGCCTGGAAAGGATCAGATTGCATGGACTGGTGTGGGGAGAGAGGTTTTCCATGATGGCATGAATGTCCTCTGTACCAGTGATTGTCACCTTACCTCTACAGTGATCCCAACACATGGAAGCACAGTGGCCACACTGCTTGGAGGGGAGGAGTGGGATGGGGTTGAGCTGGGAGGAACTGGGAAAATGGGGTCTGCCTTGGCACTTGCCAGGAAGCCTCTCTGCAGTGACAGCTGATGGAAAGGATGTATGTGTGGGAATGAGCCCTCACTGCTGTCAGATCCCTGGGAGCAGAGCAGAAGGACACAGGGCACTTCCAGAAGAGGTGTCCTCAGTCACTGCCCCAACAGGCTGCTCCCAGTCAGTCCCCAGAAACACCCCTGCCAGTCCATGTGGGTACAGGGTGGCTGTTTGGTGGAGTTCTCCTCTGGCTCCCAGCCCTCCTTCGGGTGCCTGTTCCTCTGCAATATTCATCACCGTATTCCAGCAGATACACCGAATTGCTCTAAACCACTCTGAATATTTCATCTACTGCCCTGCAAATGGTTCTGCTGATGGCTGGTGACATCCTGGGCTCAGATCCTTCCAAAACAACTCCAAAAAAAGGCAGGTTGGTGTTCCACAAGTCTGCTCACTTGCTGGGGCTGTGACACCAACCTGCCCCACCACACTGCCCCTTCTCCCCCTCTTCCTCCTCCTTACCGTCTCCATAACACCTCCCAAAACACTGTTTCCTTCCCTCGCTGTTTCCATGAGTGACATTCAAAGTTTGGCAGGTGGATCTGATGGGGACACTGGGAGCAGACATCAGGGCTCCTCGGGGTGCAGAGATCAGCAAGGTTCAAGGGTGGGCAGGATTAGAGATTAGCAGATGATGCATGTGCTAAGTGTGGGTACAGAATTTCAGGAGGAGGGGATGAGCAGGAGGAGCAGGGACTGTGTGGAGCACAGGCTTTAGCAGAAATGTGGGGAATAGCAAAGGGCAAAGCAAAGGCTTGGCACAGCAGCTCCGCCTTTCAGCAGTCGACCCTTGCTGCTGAGTGCTTCGAGGCACCCGAGTTACTCATTGTTCTGATTAATTTGTCAGCAGTTTTGACCAAATAAGTCAAGAAAGTTGAAAGATATCTGAAGAGCTTCTTGCCCCTTGTTGTCCTGTCTGGGACAGGGTTGGGAGCTCTCACTGCTGTGCCAAGGCCAGTTGCAGACCCCTCCACTGGTTTTACTGTTCTTGGGGATGGGAGATGGAGGGAAACTGGGATTGCCCACCCTGGGAACACACAGAAACATGTCTGGTCCCATCCCACTGCCTCACCCCACTTCTTGTGGGGCTCTTTCTCCACCTCCCTGTTCCACGAGTAAAATCCTTCCCTCCATGCTGGCGTTGCTAATGGAAAGTTTATATATAGCCTTTTGTTTTTGCCAGCGTCCCCCTTGAGTTTAAATAGCTCTTCCTCGTGCCTGGTGCTGACCCCGGATGTATTTATAGAGAACAATCAGATTTATGCTCAGCATCAAGCAAACCAAGCTCGTGTCAGCCCCCCGAGGGAGGCCCTTCCACCAGCGTGGCCTCACTGAGCCTTGCCCCCGAGGAGGAGGCCTCGAGGGCTGGCGGGGGCCGCTCGGAGGGTTCCAAGCTGGGGCTGTGCCAGGCTGTGCATGGCTTCCTTGGGGAGGCTGCACCAATTCTGGCCCTGGAGCAGCTTTTTGGGTTGCCACCATTAGGGTTCAGAGTGAATGCTGCCTTGTGGGACCAGTGTTGCTGCTCCTCTGAGACCTTTTCATGTGGTGGAGGTGAACAGTGTCTCTGGTGCCACAGGCTGCCAGCCATCCTGCGGGATGGTTTAACTCCCCAGGGTTAAGTGGGAGGCTGCTGCCACCCCTCCTGCAGCCAGCCAGCTCCCCCCGTGGGTGCCAGCTCTGCTCCCACCCCGGAGGTCCGTGCTGCCGGGCGGCCTCCTCTCCAACTTCAGCTCTTGACTATTTAAGGCAAATCTCCTCGCCGGACTTTTAAACAAAACCCGGGCTCCTCTCGCTCTCCTCGTTTTAAATAACTCGCCTGGCGTAAACAGAGTGAGGCATAACACTATAAATCAGGCATTCCCGGGATCTGCCTGGCAGGCCGTGCGCAGGGGGCTCACCAGGCCCCCGAGCTTCCCCAGGAGCTCTTTTCAGGGCCTGGGGGGAGTGATAAGAGGGCAAGAGGGGCTCTGGTGGGGCAGGCGTTCCCAAGGAGACTAATGCGATTATGGGTTGCTGGCCTTTGGGGTAAAATAATTAAGGTTGCAAAATAGTTTCCATCACAGCCCCTTGCTTGTCGTTCCCCACCGAGGCTGGAATTTTCCAGGCCGTATTCCCTGAGTGAAAACAAATTTTTCCAGGGAAGTTTGCACTGGCAGTATCAGTGATGCAGTGGGTGTTTCATGGAGATGTGGGGGCAAATGCCTGGGCTGCAGGTTGTGGTTCTCAGGGACATGGGCATTTTGCACCATGGCTTGTCCCATCAGGCAAAGGGATTAGCTCTGGAAAATGAGTCCTTGTGCCATCAGTCCTTGGTATTTACTCATTATGGTCAAAGCAGAACAGAAGTAATTACAGCTCATCCCAAGGAGCAGTGCTTCCCATGATAAAACACTTTGTTTTCTGTGGGGTTTGGGCTTTGCCAAACTTTCATCATCAGTTGAGTCTTTCATGCTGGGTGTCCAACATACACCAATTCATCTAAACAGCTCAGTTTAAACAAAGTCTGTCCTTGCTGGCATTGAGAATTGTGAAGATGTATTGCATTGGTTTGCTGCCAAGGCTGGAAACTCAGAGGGGTGAGACTTGGGGTGCCCTGGGAATGGAGACATTATCTGTCCCTGTGGGGAATCCCAGGCTCTGATCAGGTGAAGGAGCCCTAAAAGATCCCACAGGTGGTGCAGCTGCCTTGGCTGTGTGGAACATCCCTTGTGTGGGGATGACACAAGGAAGGTGCTGCTGTGATGTGTTGGGTTTTGTGCCCCAAATCCAGGAGGGCAGGAGGGATGGTGGTGCCATGCTGCCATCCCTGGCCTGCACTGGCACTGTCTTCCCTCTTCCTTTCTGCGCCCAAAGACAAGCAGCATGGAGAGAGCAGCCTCTTGCAAGGCAATGCTTCATTTAGCTCTCATCCTCTCCTGACCTGCTAATCCCTCTCATTATCCATATGACTGAGGAGCAGCCTTTGCTGGGAAATGCCATCTTCAGGAGGAGGCCATGGGTCCTGCTTGGCCAGAGGAGACAGGAGGCTGGAGTCAGTGGGAAGAATCTTCTATGTCACATCCATATTGGGATCTCCACTATGCCAGGTCCCACAGCCTCTGACAGGCTGCCCTCTGTGGTGTTCAGAGCCTGGAGAACAGCGGCAAGGAAGAAGGAAGCTGCAAGGAGACTTCTTCCATACCTTGAAGCCACCCATGGACACATACCCAGGGGAGGATGTGCAGCAGGCTGCCCAATGGGAGCCTGTGGGAGCTGGGAGCATCCTGGGGAGGGACACGATAAATGAGCTGATAAAGGGCTTTTCCAACCTTGTGGCTGCCACAGGGAAAGTGCCACATCCAGGCTCATCCCACATGTCCCCTCTTGCTCCCTGGCTTGCTCCAGCAGGCTTTGGAAACCACATTGCACCCCGGGCTGTCGCCGGCAGCAGTGGCGGCAGGGGAGCCGAGCTGTGCCGTGTGAGGCAGGATCTCTCACTTGGGTTTTTGATAATCTGTTTTCCAAGTCAGGAGGTCATGTGTATGTTGGTTGTGTTGCCAAGGATTCCTCCACAACACGTCCTTTTGTTTTGTTTGACAAGGTCTCCAGCGTGCAGAGGGGCTGGACATTAATAACCTTGGTGAAAACGGGACACTTTTCCTTTGGGGAGTTTGAGTACTCTGTTCAGCAGTGACCAAGGGATATATGATGCAGCATGGTTGGAAACTGCCCACCATCTCCCTCTTGACTGTCCAGATGCTTAATGGCAAAATCTGGGGGCATTTTCCCACTCCATAATGTCTGTTAATTAAGTATGAAAATAATTTATCAGAGGATGAGGTCTGGATGGACCACAGAGGTGGCTCTGGTGAGCTGGATGGAACATGGCTTCTCCAGCAGGTGGTACCTTGCTGAGGGATCCAAAGCTGGATTTGCTGATACCCAGAAGTACCTGGGCTGGGTCCTGGCTGTGGGACCATATACAAGGCTCAGGAGACCAATGACAGTGATGTCTCTCTGTGGCCTGGGTCAAGTCATGTCCTGTCCCCACTGCTCCAGCCACCCCTGTGGGCACTGAAGCTGATGTTCTCACCAGGTGTATGGTCAAAACCTCAGTCAAACAACCACAGAGGAGTGAAGGGGCAGGATATGGCCTGGCAGGACTTGCCAGAGTGCTCCATGCCTTGTCCCTGCCACCAGGACAGGTCTGCAGACCATCGGTGCCACGTTGTCAGTGCCAAGTGCCAGGCCTGGAGCAGAGCCGCGCCTGCTGACAGAAGCAGCAATAGTGGGGATGGGGGGATCCTCCCCTCCACAGAGCTGACAGCCTGTCCCAGTGTCAATGTCAGCTCCTGCCTTGGCTCCAGTGAGGTGGGATGGATTCAACTCAAAAATCGCTCCATTACAGCTGGCACAGGTCTTTAGGAATCTGGGCAGCTCCCAGCTCCTCTGTAGGTGAGGCATCGTCCTGATCCCATCTCAGCTGGTGAGGTCCAGCTGCAGTGCAGGGAGCATTTTGGTCCTCAAGAGCACCATGGTGGTGGTTCAATCTGCTCTCCTGGCTGAATGTTGGAGGAAGAGACTGAAAGGGATGGTCATGGAGGGAGAGCCCCGATGCTCCACCGTGTCTGCAAGGCATGGGCACATCTCCTGGATCTGAAGCTGAGACAGCCCATGGGGCTGGGCTGGCTCTGGGACCTTTAATTAACAAATTCTTTATAAAGCATTCCCCCTGGTTCATTCCCCCACAATTAATATGCCCAGACAGTGCAAATGACACGTTGATTATGAAGCTAAACAGGTAACAGTGCATTGTTTCAGTGCTTCACAGGCAAGGAGGAGGACTCCCTTTTCTTTTCTCTGTATTTCATCTTCTAGGCAACGAACCTACAGATTTTGGGGCAGCCTAAAGTCCTGTCTTCATTCCTAGGTGACTAAGTGGCAAATCCCTCCCTGCAGCCGTGCTTTTTGCACCAGGAGGTCGCCGGCAATGCTGCATCTGCAACCCATCAGGGAAAGCATTTAGGTTTATTGTTCCTGCTCCTGGCTCCAAACAGGCTTTTCTGCTTGACGCTATCTTTTTATTCAAATTCTGTAAACATGAGCTCTCCTCACCCGTTTTTGGTTGGGAGCCTACTCAGTGGGTTCACGTCATGGGATGCTGGGAGCATCCGTGGAGCTCGGCTCTGGCGGCGCTGCCAGGAGCTGCTCTGAAATGCCCATAAAAGCAGCTTTGCAGCAATCCAGTGCGTCTGAGCAAACATTGCGCACACCTCCGAGCCCTTGTCTCTCTCAGTTAACTTCAGCTCGTCCTCCTGGGGGAAGGCAGAGCTGAAGAAGACGAGCGGTGACGTACAGAAAGGAATTAAAGTTTGAAAGCGCTCACCGCTGTCCTCAAATCAGCTACTCCAGGCATGTGATGTTGGATGAGCCCTGCAATTCCACTGCTTCTCTGCCCTGCACCCACTGGGCCACCCAAAGTCCTGCACAGCTCCCAGGATTGGGCTATTTGCATCCTGTCGTTGGGTACCCAAATTTCAGTGGTTCCCAGCATTAACTTTCCTGCCACAACTTTCATCCTCTGCCCTTTGCTGGTGTAGCCATGTGGCATTTGGTCCAACAGAAGAAACAAATCCATGGAAGGGGTTAGTAGCTGCTCTTCACTCTGGGCTTGGCCAAGTGTCAACTCTGCTGTTTTGGAACTGAAAGACCAAAGGAGGGTGCGGGACTGGGAGGAATGACGGGGCAGGCACTGCCTGGGGCAGAGATGTGGACTCAGAGGTGGGGAAGCACAGAAGGGGCTGCTGAGAGGTCAGCAAGGAGTTGGGTTGGGCTAGTCCTGCAAAATGGAGGTTGAAAGGGGGTCTACTCACAGTTTACATCTCCTGGAGGTGTAGTTACAAAGATGTTACAACTGCACTTCCCTTGATAGTGGCAGATGACGTTACATGATGCAACAGCCACATGTGGTGGCTTGGGAAGGTTGGGTTGGGTGTTAGGGAAGACTCCTTCCCTGCCGGATGGTGCAACCCTGGGATGGACGCCTGGAGAGGTGGGGTTGCTCCCTCCTTAGGGGTTTTCAGGGAAGGACCAACCTCACCCAGTGCTGATGATAGTCCTACAGGATGGGAAACTCCCAAGGTCCCATCCCACCATCACTGTAACAGGTCTTCAGATGTTTGGATCCTGACCCACACCAAAACCATCATCTCAGTCTCCTAAAGCCTTTGCCTTCCTGTGGCCAGAAGGGTCCCTGAGAACTCACCTGGGGTGCTGTGAAGAGTCTTTTGTGACACCAGCACCCCCCTTGCACATGCCCATCACTGATCTTAGCAAAGACAGTGCAGTTGGCTGCTGTCACTGCTCCCGTGGAAATCAGAGTTCCTCCATGTCCCGTGGTTGGTGGTCTCTCCCCAGCCAGCACTGCAAGTCCTAGTTCAGAATAATCAACCAAAAAGACAAAGGGTATGAGGCAAAGGCAGCTGGAATGGACACAGGATGGAGGAGAGCAATAGAGTGCCAGTGCTGGCTGGCACAGGCCAGGGGCATGTGGGTCCTCGTGGGCAAGGACAAGAGGAGGAGAAGTTGGTGCCAGTGGCAAGCAGAGGAAATCCTCCCTTCCCCATACCTCAGAAATGCTGGAAGTGGTATGGGAGCATCGTCTCTGCCCTGGGACAAGTGCCAAGGCTCAGTTGTTGTCCCAGATAAGCAGCAAGAAACAGCAAAAACAATCCAGCACCATTCCCCTGCAATGGGCCTGGGGGAACAGGGACCCCAAGGGACCTCCCTATGACAAACCACCATGATCCCCAATATGAAATTTATCACCTCTCTGCAGGGGGGTGAATGAGGGCTAGGATCACAAAATGAGTGGGCAGCAGATGCAGGAGCCCAGCTGGAGAGAGATGTCCTTCGGTTATCACCTTAACCAATGTCCTGCTTGTTCAAGAGAGAGAAAATGTAAAGTTCAGAAACTTTGTGTGAAAACAAAAGATTGTCCACAGCTAGTTGTCACTTCATGTTCTCGCAGCAAAATTTCTCTCAGCTGCTTTCAACTTGTTTCCATCACAAGTACTTCATTAACCCCCTTTCCAGAACCTGCTTGTTGGTTGTGAGCACCTCACTCTTCTGCTTTGTAAAACACTGTAGTTCCCGGCATTTGCAGGCAGAACAGCACAGTTGGAGCTGCTTGTGTGGGACATTGTGCCAGGGTTCACTGCCAGCTTGTCCATCCCGAGGTGGAGATGATGTGGGAGAGGTCGGTGGGTGCTGGATGGATCACAGCATCACCTCTGTGGATCTGGTGCAGAGCTTGGCCAGCCTGCAGAGCCAGATGGTGTTGGGTGGAAGAGGCCTCAAGCGGCAAAGTGTTGGTGTAAGAATACATTGCTGTAAGATGTGGGTAATCAATGTCCAGACCAGAGCATTGCCTGATCCTGCACTGGTCCAGCAGGTGTTGCCTCTGATTGCACACTTAAAGCTGAGCATCTCCACTCAGTGGAAGTGGAGAGAATCCTCAGCCAAAGCCACTGCTGAGACGTCACTATTTTCTTGTGGACGGTTCACTGGAGCAAGCTGGTAACAGTCGCTGCTTCAGCTGTCCCTCCTCCTATCCACCCTTGTAGGCTCCTGGGGGCAGGAAACAGCTCCCTGTGCCCCTGGTTGGACCGTCAAGGTGTACCTTCAGCACAGTGCCATGTGCTGAAGCAGTTTTCTGGGAGGGGAGAGGCTGCCTGAGTGTGATGTTTATTGAGACATCAGAGACTATGACCCACAAGATGCCGGGACAGACGTTGGGGTGCTGCCACCACACACAGCTCTGAGGAGGGGGTGTGCAAGGAGGATGCTGCTCTCCAGCCCAACGTGATGAACTTGCTGATAGAATAAACCACTGTTTGTGGCCATCAGTGCAGCAGTGATGTGGTGGACCTGCCATCATTGCCACGGCATGACAGATGCAGCAGCTCTTCCGTTTGTGGCTGGGTTTTCCTGCTGTGGAAGGGGCAGCACATCCCCCCCTGCATGTGTGTGCAGCACAGCTTCCTAGGGGGTCTGATGAAAACGCGCTGCTGCCTCTGCCTTCCACCCTTTTGTGCTTTCCTCCATGTGTCACAGGCTCCGGACTCAAAGTCTGTAGAAAGTAAAACACCAAACCTAAACACAGAGAAAGCACTGCAAGGTTATGCTGCTCTTTGCTTAATTAGCACAGGAAGGAAATATTCCTGGTCTTCGTCAGGACAGGCTCACTCTGAGTGTCTGCAGCACGGCAGGCAATGCTCTTCCTGGGAGTTATTCCTGTGCAGCCTTGCACTGGGGACAAAGTTATGGGGAAGCACAGCATCCCTGGAGACCCGAGAAAGCCCTTTCTCCACTGTGGGTCCATCCATGACAAGCTCTGTGGGTGGACTGGGGGATTCTCATTGTTGTGGGTAGGGCTGGTGTGTGAAAAGTTTTCCAAAAAACACTCTGTAGGACAACGTTTAAAATAAAAATAAATTGAGTTTTTAGCTAAAAAGTAGGGGATTTCTCCCCTTGCGCAGGTCCTGGCAGGGATCAGTCTCTCTGGCTTAGCAGCTCGTTACAAAAGCTGGGAAGCAAAGTGTTGGCTTTGCCGCTGCCTGTGTGAGGACTCCGTACACAAACCCGCCGTGCCACATAGAAACAGCTGCTGCAAGCCTTAACCTAGAAAGCAAGAAAACATAAAGCCAGTGCTCCCAGGAGGATGTTTTTTCCTCTCCAACACACCTCCCATGGTGGAACCACTCACCTCCAACAAGCACTTAGCTGTGGGCACCACCTCGGCAATGGAGTTCCCTGTATTGTCTCTCAGGTGCCAGACCCAGAGCACTGTTGGTTGTGCTGGGTGATGCTTGTGCGTGGGGACAGCTGAGTTTAGGCTTAAGTTTTTATAGGGAGGTTTTGTGTAACCAGATGGTGAATGGAGCCAGAGCCTGGGGCTTGAGCAGGGCAGTGGACCCAGATGTGGTGCGGAAATCAGCTGTGGTCGCCCCCGGCCAGGCTCATGCCTTCTCACAACCTGCACATGAGCAAAACGATATCCCTGAGCTCCTGCTGGAAGGAAACGGTCACTCAGAGCCAGGCATGGGCTTGATTTGATTTTGAAGGGACATCGAGGGCTGTGGGAACAGCACAGGTGTCACCAGCCAGGGCCAATGGAGGAGGGGAGCACACACTGCTTTTGCAGCATGGGGATCTGTGGAACCTCTGGGGCAGGGCAGGAATGATGTTCCCCCTCACTGAGGACCTGGTACAAGCAACACTGGTTAAGATAATGGGACTCAGATCCCTAAACATCTCCCACTTGGTGGGTTGACCTCAAACTCTTGGAGTTTTACACCTTTGTCTGACACAGGGACCAAGCTGTGGGATGCAGAGTGTAGGAATGGGCAATACATTCCATTTCCTGCTCATGTTACCCAGCCACTGGCTGTCCTTTAGCTTGTTTGGCCACCAGTACAGGCAGGAAGAAGGGAAAGGAGGCTGATAGTGAGGGTGATGAGGCCCTTGCACAGGTTGCCCAGAGAAGCTGTGCTGCCCCATCCCTAGAAGTGTTCAAAACCAGGTTGGAAAGGGTTGGGACGGGATGAGATTAAAGGTCCCTTCCAACTCAAACTGCTCTGGGATTCCGTGATTCTGCTCCACCTCCCAAGCCTGAGAACAGGGCTCTGCTCCGGGCACCCACCGATGTCTGCGGGGATGGACGTGGGGCTGCCCTGGCAGAAGGAACTGGACCGCTGTCCGCAGGGGACTGGTGGCTGCTACGGAGGGAATCTGAGGCTGCTCCCCGGGAGTGTCAGGGCTGCTGTCCCGGGGTTCCAGGGCCCCTTCCTGAGCTCCCAGGGCTGCTGTTCTTGGGGCTCGGGGCTGTTATCGGGGGGGTCACAAAGGTGCCGTCCGGTGTCCTCGGACCCCCGCAGGGCTCTGCCACCTCCCCTCGCCCCGGGAAAGCCCGGGGAGAGCGGCCCGGCTCAGCTGCGGGCGCAGAGCCCGGCGGGCCCTTTAAGAAAGTCGAAACCCGAAAGTTCATCAAAGTTGAGAAAGTTTTTCGTGGAAAGGAGGAGGAAAAAAACTAATTAAAATAACTCAAGCCNCGGAGCAGCCGGCACCACCCCCCGCCCCGGCACCCCACAATGAGCAACCTCAACAAGGACACCGAGCACACCAACAACGGCGGCAACGTCGAGGAGGAGGTGGGGACGGGACAGGGGGTCGGGGATGGAGCACCGGGGTGGAGGGGAACCGGGAGCGGCGCCGGCACCGGGACACCAGGGCAGCTGGGGACCAGGGACGGGACGGGGCGGGAACCGGAGCTGAGGCGTGACGGCAGCAGGGAAGCGGGACCGACGGCGGGAGCAGGGATGGGATGGCGGGGATGGAGCGTCGGAGTTTCGGGGGATTAGGGATGGAGCGCTGCGACGTCGGGGAACCGGGACTGGGGTGTCGGGGGTGGAGCACGGCGGCGTCGGGGACCGGGGAAGCGGCACCGTGGCGTCGGAGAAGCCGGGAAGGAGCGCAGCGCCGTGGTCGGGGAACAGAGGACGCAGTGTCGGGGTTGGACCGGTGGGTTGTCGGAGGAGCCAGAGCCCAGATCCCGGGACTGCCCTGGGCTGTGGGAGCCGGAGGACCGAAGTGTTGGGAAACTGGTACTGGAGTCCCGAGGAGGGGCGGGGGCCAGGCAGGGCTAGTCCCTCGATCAGTGTAATGTCCTTGTAGCCCTGCGGGGCGGGGGGCTGGAAGGTCCCCATTCCCTCCAATGTAGCTGGTGCCCGTGGGCATGGTTTCCTGTCTCCAAGTCCCTGCAGTTGGAGGGCTCCTAGATCTTGCACCGTTCTGCCCATGTGGGCTGCAGAGGACACACCTGGACGATGGTAGTGGAATTCCTGCCTTGCTCCCCGTGACTGAGGCTGGAGGGCTGCGGGCTGCCCTGACAGCCGTCCCCTTTGCCCGAATGCCACTGCAAGCCAGAGCCCGGATGCTGCTGGACTTGGGGATGGGAAGGCTAGCAAGGGTTGATTGTATGTAGCCACATGCCAGAGCTGAGCTTGCAGCCCTCCACGTTTGCCCTTAGGCTGTCAGAGCCACTGGCTGCTCTCATCACTGCACCCCTCGAGCGGGTGTCGGCACAGTGGGTCTCCAGCTGCCCTCCATCTTAGAGAGGGCTCTGGAAAATGCCTGGCATCGGTAACGTTTTGCTGCAGTCCTCCGTGCCTGGCCCTCAGGACCGGGAGGTGCTCAGTCCCCTCCCCTCGCTCTCCTCCGTGCGCTCGCGCCGCCGCAACATGGCGCCTGGCTTAACCACCCACCAGGGCTGGACTGGCCCTGTGCACCAGCTGACTTGGGGCCATCGTGTCCCCTGGGTTTCAACCCTGACAAGGGAGACCTGGGTAATGGGGTGGAATGGATTGGCAGGTGGTGGCTGTAGCAGTTCTGTCCACGGCATTGAGCAGGGCTTAGGTGATGCAATGATGTGATGGGATGTGGATGCGATGCTACTGGTGGGATGTCCCAGCCTCACTGGATGGCAGTGGTGTGGATGGGTGGAGAGCTGGTGCATCTGGGACCCTGTGCCGCCCCTGGTGTGGGAGGCTCAGAACTGGAGGGTTTTGTGGTCTGTGAACGCGTGCGCAGAAGTTTCAATGCGGCTCCTTGATCCAATTATTCACTGGCCTGCAAAGCTCCTCGAGGTTGAGCCTACTTGGTGCATCCCATCCCAGAGGTGTTACTCCAGCTGGGCTGGTGCCTCATGGGTGGTGGTCAGGTGAGCTCTTGGTGCTGGGGGAGAGCCAGTCTGTTCCCTGCTGCCAGGTGATGATTTAGACAAAGTGGGTGCTGGAGCATTTCAGGAGCCTGGAAATCCTCACCCTGTGAAGAGGCTGGTCCTCACAGGAATGATTGAAAAACCGAGTTAAAGATGGCATCCCTGGGGAATGGGGCAGGGGTTGAATGGAAGCAACTCCTGCTCTCCATTGTGCTGTCTCTGGTGTGTGTGGTGAGGGGGACGGTTCAGTCCACCCTGCTGGATGGTCTGTGGCCTTACTGGATGTGTCTGTCACCCTGCACCCAGGGCTGCGAAGGACGCATGGGGGAAGTGGTATACTGGGACTGGTGTCCCAGTCCCTGGTGGGATTGCTGTTTGGAAAGCCCTCTCTCCACCAGGATCCACCATAAATAATCCTGTGGGTGATGAGCAGTCTGTGCTTTGTGGTAGCTACTCTGAGCCCATGAAAGCCCTGTGAACACTTGTTTTTTAGGTACCTCGTCCTGGCTGACCCGGACCTGTCTCTCACCAGAGAAGTTAATGGAGGCACAAGGAGTGACCTTGTGTTCAGGATCCCAGCATGGACTGGGGGCCTAAATTCTTGCTCAGAGCTCCCCTTGATATGGAGTGATATATACATTTAGTGCAAAGTGGAATCCCTCAGTCCTGCCATACGCAGGAGGGTGTGCTGGAATATTTTCCCACACTGCCAGATCCTGGTGCTGCAGACACTCCTCCATCCCCCCCACCGTGTGCCTCCTTTGCTGCCTCCCTGAGCATTGGCAGAAGGGCTCCATGTGCCCCAGATACGGTGGGGCAAAGCTCCCAAATTCAGCCTTTCCCTTTATCTTATCTGTGAGCCCCTGGATCTCACAGCCGCTTCCTGACCAGTGACATGTGGAGGACAGGAATGCCTCTCGCTCCTCTCGAGGTCGTTAGCGGGAATGTTAAACAAACAGGGCCTAATGTCAGTCCCTGCTGTTCCTCACCAGACACCTCCCCAAACGCGATCCCTCCCCACTCGCTGTTATCTTCTGTTGAATTTTCCAGGCAGCCGCCAATCTGCGTGACAGCCCCATTGCTCCCGAGGGGGGTGTGAGATGGGCAGCTGCCTGGGTGCTGCACTCCCACCCCTGTGGCAGGCAGGGCTTTTTCTGGCAGCTGGAGGAGCTTTCTTGCTTCCCGTGGACGCTGTGTGTTGTGTCTGTGGCGATATTGCAACGAGGACCCTGTGTGTCCAGCATGGATGATGCAGAAGTGTTGGTTCTGCTCTGGAAGTTCATTCTTGCTCTCCCAGGAGGCACCTGGGAAGCTGTAGACCCACAGGGAATGGGAGGAATCTGAAGCTGGCTGTCTAGATGCCCAAACCAGGCAGTTGAAGTCCGTGGTTATCCTGTGTGCCCTCTGGGCTGGTGTCAAGGGCCTGGCTGCAGCAAAGTGGGTGATGGGTGCTGCTGTTGTGGTAGAGCTTGGGCACCCTGGACTGCTGAAGGTGGAAAAAGCATCAAATGTGAGGTTGTGCTGGGGTTGGCAGAGACCATGTGAGGACCAGGAGAAGCTACCTGGCTAAGTTGTGCTTGGAGAGGATCATCTTAGGAAGAAATGCTTCCCTGTGAGGGGTTGAGCCACTGGCACAGATTGTCCAGAGCAGCTGTGGCTTCCAGTATCCCTGGAAATGTTCAAGGCCAGGTTGGATGATGCTTGGAGCAACCTGGTCAGGTGGAAAGTGTCCCTGGTCATGGCAAGAGGTTGGAACTGGATGGTCATTAAGGCCCCTTTCAACCCAAACCATTCTGTGATGTGTTAGTCCCTCGCATGGCTGTGGGGTTCACCATTAACGTTAGGAAGTGCCCTGTTGGGAAGGCAACAGGGTCCCAGACAACCCCTTCAGTAGTGACTCCTTTCCTCTTTTTCCTTGGCTGCTGCACGCTGGGGCTGCCAGAATCACCCGGGAATGCTGCTGGTGAGTGGGTTACGTGCTGCATGTCTGTAGCACTTCATGGACTAGTGCCAGGCATCTCTTGACTTCTGTAATCTCTGCTTGAGTGGACCTAGATACCTCGTGCATGTGTGGATTCCAGCTCTCTGGCTGGAAACAAGCAAGGTTAGTGTAAGTTCTGGAGTCAAATGTCTCTGTGCTGCTGCTCTTTGCTATGAAGAATGCGAGGCTGTGGTAGTCACAGTCACCACTCACTAATCCTCCTGCACTTGGCCTGGCTGAAGCAGGACGGTGCCTCAGAGCTGTTTTCGTGTGTCCTAGAAGTCCCCTCAGTGTTAGATGCAGCTTTCTGTCAGTGACAGATTATTGGCTGAGCAGACACCCTGGAGTCACCACGCACGCAGAGGTTCTGGGAACTGGTGTGTTCCCAGACCTCCTCTTGGTCTATCACTGTGTTGCTGTGGTGGGGGGAGGGATATGACAGTCTCCCCATTATGTTATTGTGTCCTGGTTCCTGTGAATACCCCCTGAAGGAGTTTCCTTCTCCTTTCTTGCTTTTTTAAATTATAAGTTTCTTAGACACAAGTCTGAACATTAACATCCCAACTAGTCCCTGTGATGGGGTAATTCTTTCCTCCTGTCACCTGGGTCTGTAACTGGGCTAGTAAATGAGACCCAGCTGGTGCCTAAAATCGGCTCTTAAAGGAACCTCTTGGACTCAATTTGTGAGTTTTAGCAGGCAGCCATTCTGTATTGCAGCTTCAGAAATCCGTCGTCCTCCTCGGCTAATCCAAGGAGTTGCTAAGCAGAGCTTTCCCTACTTGTCCTCGGAATGAAGCAGTTTTTGGTGGTTCCTCTGCAAGTTAGGAAGGGTGAGATCCAAAGGCTCTCTTGCTCTCCAGGGACTGCTTTTCTCTCACAAAAGTAAGGAAGATGTCTGAGAGGTAGCTAAGAGTAGTTCAGGCTTTGCTGTCCTTCCTCATGGCTCTGGGAGATGGTCTGGCTAGAGGAATTCAAGAGTGAATTGCTGGAACTGGTGTGGAAGGTTGTGGAGCCAAAAGGATCCTTTGGACTTCCTCATCTGAACCATCGAATTACGGAGACTTTGCTTGGATCGTGGAGCAATGAGCAATTCTGCTCCCTGTTCTGGAGCTCTGAGTACCTGGAATAAAGGCTTCAGCTTGAAGCCTCACCAGGGCATGAGTGTAGAAGGGAGGTGGTCAAACCTCACTACAATGCTCAGCACCTTCTTGCACCACATGGGATGGTGGAAACTGAGTTCCTCCTGTGTGCCCAGCACTGTGGAACTGGACCTGGTGAATGGCAGGGCAATGGGGCTCCTGGTACTGGAGCTTCTGAACCTGCTCCATACTGAGGAGTGATCCTGTGCCAGTCTAGCACATCTGATGAGGAGGGATCACCAGTGGCACCAGGTGACCCTGCCTTTGCCACGGCAGAAGTTGGTGCTGCAGGCTTGGCAAGGACACTGTCCACTGGCCTGTAGGGCCATGGCATGGTTGGGTGGCTGGAAACCTGGGGGCCGGTGGGTCGTCCTACCCATGTGGAGGGTCTCCAGCCCTGCTGCACAGCCCAGGAAAGGCCGTGGAAATGTTGCACCTTTGAGTCTGGCATCCCCAAAGGTCTCCCTGTGTTTGGGAGTGGCACTCCAATAACCGTGGTCCACAGTGGAGAGCTGGTGTGAGCTTTCAGCTCACCATCATTTGGGTTGGCCCGTGGAGATACCTGGTGTTTCATGGGGCTGGGCCATTGATGTGCTGCCCTGAATTGGGTTAATTTGAGGAGAGATTCATTTGCTTCTGGATGTGTCCTGGGAGGCACAGGACTGAAAAGTAGCCAGGAATCTTCATGTGGCAGGGCAAAGCAGATACAGATGTATTTGCTAGATCTGATATAAGAACATTCCCTGCATCCAGACCCCTGTCTCCTGCCACCTTCTGTCCTGAGCTCACCCCTGTGTCTCGTGCCAGGAGAATGGGGCCCTTGGTGTGGACAGGAGATAAGACTCCAGCTGATGGTCACAGGTGTCTGCAGGTCCCCACATCACAGGATGGCAGGTGTGCATCTCTTGGAAACGTGGAAGGTGATGATGGCATCCCAAGAGTGCTCAGCCAGCACCTCCCTGAGCTGGGCACTGCCCCATTGGACAATAATCTCTTGAGAATTTCCAAATGTATCATCAGCTTTGAAGCCCTGTTGTGGTCCAAACACGTCTGGGTGCCATCCTTTCCTTGCGATGCTGCAATGACACGTGATGGGACTTGGTAGCAGGGGGAAGCCTCCATGGCAGAGCAACACCAGCAGTGCTTCCTCTGCCAGGGCCAAGGACTATTCTTGGGTGCTGTCCCATTGTGCCTTATCTGCTCCCATGTGCTTCCTGCTCCCCCGGGCAGGGGCTGGTGCCTCTCCCTGCGCCTTCCTTCCCTGACCACAGGGGTGGCTGAGCCCTGCTGACATCCTCCTGCTTCATGTGCTGGGGGGAGCTGATCCAGCCCTGAGAATTGTAAAATACCCCATCTTTGGGGACAAAGTGCTTGTGCACTTGGGCTTGCATGTGCTCAGCCTCTCTCCCTCTGGACAAGCAGGATGATGGTCCTTGTGTGTCCTTCATGCAAAAGGCTAATTTTGGAGGGAAAAGCCTTCCCTTGCTTCAAGTGCTGGGGGAGGTTCAAGGTCCTCTTTCCCCTCTGGGGATGGGTGAACATCTTTCCAGTGGGGAGGGGAAGCTCTGAGGCTACTTGGGGCTTCCTGTCTGGAGCAGCTCCTGGTCTGATCCTGTGCTGGGGCTCAGCACAACCCTGCCTGAGGACACTGGTGCTCTGCCAGGCTGGAATGGCAGCAGGCAGCCAGCTCTTGCCACCTCTTTGCTGACGAGTGGAGGGAAAACTGAGGCACGGAGAGGTGAAGGAACCTGTTACAAGCCCTTTCTCCTGGAGTCTTGCCCCGTGGTGTGGAGGCTGCCCTGCTGTCCGGCTGAGCTGGCCCTCGCACAGACCACCCATCTCTCTCCCCTAGTGCTTACCCCGCTGTGACTCCTGGAGCTTGGATGTACTGAGGAGCAGAACTGCCCCGTGCTGGGTCCCCCCGGCGCGGTGACAGGACCCTGCAGCCCCACGGCCCGGGTGGGACACTGGGAGGAGGGTGCTGTCCCGCTCTTCAGCCCCGCCACTGGACTCTCGTGTTCCCCTCCCCGCACCCCTGTTGTGCAAGCTCGCCTCCCCGACTCTGCTCCCGTGCCTTATAAGTCCCGGCTCCCGGGGCAGCCGCAGCCTCGCCGCATTCCAGCGGCCTCGCGTCAAGTGATGGCCGGGGCCGGGGCTCCGTGTGCCCCTGCGGCTCTGCCGGTAGCCCCGGGTGCCCCAGAGGCACCTCGCTGGGATGCTGTGCCATGGGAAAAGCTGGAGTCCCTGAGCTCCCGGCTGCCAGGAGCGGGGAGTGCCTTTGGGATGCTGAGGCAGAACTCGTCCCAGTCCTCAGCAAGATGGAACAGGGCTGGTGGTGTAAGAAGAAGGTTTAATAGACATATTGGTGTGAATGAATGGCTTGTCTCCAGGAAGAAACTGGCATGCAGCTGGGGGGGCTTCCTGGAGAGGGGAATGTCCAGCGGCACAGGGTGGAGGAAGCACTAGAGCCTGTTCCAGCTGTACCTGTCCTCGGGTGTCTCTGAACCACTGCTGGGAAAGGCTTGTGTCCTCCAGGTGCTGGAAATGTCTCAGCCAGTTCTGGGGTGCTGCAGAGGCCCCAGCTGTGCTGTGGGTGATGCTGCCAAAGGGCTCAACTTGCAGAAGGGGGGAGTCAGCCTTGCTGTTGGCCGGAGGGGGGCCAGGGGGGTTAAGAGCAATCTCCTAATAAAACCCCACCACCCACAGCAGCCTTGCAGGGGGTGGGTACCTGTGCCCTTTGAGAGTGTTTATTTAAAAGGAGCTGTGGACGATGTGAAAGCCATGCTGACCTTCTGGCAGCTCTGGAGGTGTCGTAGGATGAGACAGGTTCTGCTGCTTGGCTCCTTGGAAGCCTTGATGTGAAGCTCCTGGCTGTGCTGGCATAAGGTGTGTGTCTCTTTGGAGAGACACAGCTGTGCAAGGACTGACACTGAGAACTGAAGGCTAAATGGGTTGTCATTGCCCCTCCCTCCTTCTGTGTGGGAAGCTATGCTGGGATACTCCCTCTCTAAGAGATAGCCTAGATGGTCTTGTCCCTTTTGGCACAAATCCTGTTTTCCATGGCTCTCCTCCATCTCTGCCAGGTGTTTGGACAGGGGACATCCCCAGAGAGGCAGGGATGGGGAAGGGAGAGTGTTTTCTTCAGGGCCTGCAGCAGTGTAACTCTGCTGGACTGTCCTAGGCGAGAGCTGCTCCCTACCCTGCTTCCCTCCATATCTGTGTGTCCAGGTTGGATCAGCCCTGGGTGAGATGGGGCTGCTCTCACCTGGTATCTCAAGTGGCTGGAGCAGAGCCTAAGAGCAAGCTTAAGAACATGGTATCCCTGGAGATATGCTGATATATGGGTGTCTGGATGTGCATATTGGCCTTGGCAGTTCCTGATCGAGCCCTGGATAGGTATTTTTGGTGTGGGTTTTTGGGGTATTTTTGTCCTCTGGTTTTTCCAGCTGTGCTGTGTGGAGGCTGAAGGTTTACATGGATTTGGTGTTTGGTGGCAGGGTAGGGTAAATACATTTTAGCACAAGCCTACACTGTCATGGCAGTTTGAGTGTGAGATCTGGATGCCTGGATTTGTCAGCTCTGGGTGATCCCAGTGGCCTCTCAAAGCCTGCAGGACTTGGGTGCCAAGCACTGACTGAAGAGTCCCAGTTTGGTTAATCCACTGGAAGATGTTTGTTCAGAACCTTTTGCCCTCATCTCATTTTGGGAGAGCAGGAGCAAACTGGACCAGGGCTGCCCTCAGTGTGCAGGAGGCTCGGACTGGTGAAGTGCCTCCTGCTTTTCTCCTGTGGGAAAACCCAGATCTCCTTTGCTTTATGCCTGGTCTTGGAAGTGAGCTCCCTCTGGCATAACTCATTCTATCCCTTGAATATATTGCTCAGGTTTCTCCCCATCCTCCCCACCCCTTCCCTTTCCTGAATCATTTGGTCTACATTTCCCCTTACCCTTCTCTAGATCACTTATGGATGTGCTGAATTAGAGATCTTGGAAAACCAGCCACTTGGTCTTGTCACTTCTAACGAGCTCTTCTGAGCAGGGACGTCTTCCTTAGTTCGTCTTGAGACTCTTGGGGAGATGCACTTTGAGGAGGTTGGCTGGTGGCATTTGGAATTGCCCAGGCTTTGGAGTGATGCCAGCCCTTGGTGGGTGCTGTGGCTTGGCTGAGACCCCTTTTCCAATGCCGTGGATGGTGACAGACAAGACTTGGAGGCTAAGCAAAGCTTTTGGCCTGTGAGAGAAGGCTTTTTTACTCGTATTCTTGGTGGCAATTTATGGGTCTGGCACTGGGGGCTTGTTACCCCTGACAAAGAACATTCCTGGGCCCCTGCCTTGCTCTGTTCAGGCCATTGTAAGGGCTCCAAGTGCCAACTCCCTCTTCCCTCAGCCACTGTGCAACTTCCATCCTGTCACTCCTGTCGCAAGGACTTACCGAGCGACGCGTCACGGGACCATTTAGAGACCCAACAGGGATGCAGATTTCCATCTGCTCGGAAGAAACATCCATTCCGGGGGCTGAGTGCACTCGGATCCTGAAATATTGAAAAGGGACTGTGCTTTCACATGGCTGAGGCACATGTGTGCCACCACACTCTGCAGTCCTCCCCTGCAAGAGATGGCCGTGGGTCTGCTGGGAACGCACAGCAGGCGCTCCGTGTGGCTCGTGCTGGAGCGCAAGCGCCAGAGCCTTCGAGGCAGCCAGCAAGCTGAGAGACAGTGACAGTCACTGTCTGGGCATGGGGGACCCCGGGGTTGGGGTTAGAAGCATTGAATGAGGTGTGGGATGGATGGGAAGTCTCTTGGACCTAGCCTGGCCACAGATAGTGTTCCTGGAGTGCTTCACGTAGCATCCTGCTTTCCTAGGTAAGACAAAGCAAGGGAGCGTGGTAGGGCCATCCATGTTGAGGGATCAGAGGAGGGGATGAGAAGGATCTCAGTGGTTGCATTCTGCAGTCTTGAGATGTGCTGGGCTGGAGAAGGGCTCCCCACGCAGCTGGGGAGTGGTGGCAGTCCTCAGTCTCAGCATGCACGAAGAGCAAGATCACTCCATCCTTTCATATGATCACTGTCCATCCTGGGGGGTTTCAGCTGCCCGCTGAGTTGATGTGAAGGGTATTTCTCTGTATTGGCAGGGCTGTCCTGGGCACAGGAGCTCAAGGAGGTATTTCTTCTGTAAACAGAAGAAACTTCCCTGTGTGGAGGAGTCTGGAACCCCAAAGAGTTACAGGGTGCAGAGGCTTCTGTGTCTTCAGGTGGCCACTGTCTCCAGCACAGGAGCAGGGCAGGCATGTGCTGCTCAGTTTGGTGGCAAAAGAGTTTTTGGATACAACCCCTTTCCTTGAGGAAAGGGAAATGGCTGAGCAAACCCAAAATGTGGGATCAGAGTCCTTCTGCCCTGCAAATATAATGGGGTCACTCCAGGCTGGAAGCAGGCCAGGGGATGGGTTCTGACTGGAGGCTCCTGCTCCTTGTTAATGATGATGAGAATCTTCATGACCCCTGTTGTGCATAACTTCCCTTTCCAGCTCTGTGCTGATTTCCAAGAAGTCTCTGCAGCTTCATCATGCTGCTTCCTATGGAAATAGTCTGGCAGCCAGAGTGCAGGGAGAAGGTGGCCATGATGGTCTGACTGTGGAGCAGAGTTCTCCCAGGCCACGAGCCTTCAGCACTTTCTTCTTCCTGGCTATTCAAGTGAAGTGTCCTCTATAATTTTAATGGATTATCTATTGAAAGCCTCCTCTGGCACTGTATTTTTTGCTTATACATGAGTGCGTTTAGACTTGGTCCGTGACTTCTACAGCCTAGGAAGAGCAGGATGCCTCAGGGATTTGGTGCAGCATGGCTGCTGTTGGCTGGGCACAGAACAAACACCATGAGAGTGGCTTTGGGAGCAGCTTCTGAAGGGTCTGATATGTGTTGGGGAAGGAGCTGGGGTAGACCCAAAACTCTTCCTCCAGGGATGCTCTAGGGCTGTTGGAGAAGTCAAAAGATGTGTGGAGCAGTGAAGTGTTTCTCAAACCTGGGGGCTGTCTTTGAGTTGGTGACTGGAGTAAAATGCCAGGATAGGCTGAGGAGAGGAGATCTAGTGTGTGACCTGTAGAAAAGCTGGAGAGAGAAGTGGGGTGTGTACTGGTCTCTTCTGGACTTTTGGGATGTGTTGAACTGTTAGTCCTTGTGGCAGTATATGGTCTTTTGCAGTTTAGCCATCACGGTCCAGTCAGGCTGTAGGGCTGGTGTCCATGCCCTGATCAAGCCAGGCTGTTCTGCTGGGCACTGAATTTTCATAAATTTTGTGGCAGGGACAAAAGAGTTGGGTGTGTTTTATCCTGCACAATGTTCCTCTAATGTGGGGAAGGTGGTCCAAGGTGTCCCACTCCTCCTGCACGTGGCTTCCAAGCCGTGCTTGTGCTTGGGCACTGAGCATCTCCTTTCAATAGAGCTCGTTGGCCTCTCCTCTAGGTACGGACACTGTTTGTCAGTGGCCTTCCTGTGGATATCAAGCCCAGAGAGCTCTACCTACTCTTCCGACCATTCAAGGTAAGAAGGTCTTCAAATCTGGTTTTTGGTGCAAGAGTTGCTGTTTTGTGGGTGACCTGGCAGCAAAGGTTTGTCAGTGGGGAAGGGAGGGTGATGTGGGAAGGTGGTGTCTGTGCAAGCTTGGGGAACCTGAAGCCAGCAGGGTGTCCCATGACTGGGAACCTCCCTGGGAGTCTGCCACTGGAATTGTGCTGTCTCTAGGCTTGATGAACCCTGCTTGGACCAGCCCTCCCCTGCGGATGTGTCCTGGTCCCCTAAACTCTCCATCCCTCTCCAATCACCACTTAGGCTCTCCATGGGGGCGTGGGGTTCCCTTGCCTGCACTCCTCTAGCACAGGGTGGGTGCTCTGTGCTCTTTAGGCACCAGCCAGGGCAGGGTGCTCATCTTCATATCTGGAAGGAGAGCTAAAAAGTGGGATTTCTTCTCAAATGGCTAGCATGGAATAGCTAAGACACCTACTCTGCCCTCAGCCCTCCCCTTTGGTGGGGAAGAAACATTACTATCCCTGCTCCTGCTGCAGGCCCTGCCTTATGGAGGGCTTGGTGCTGCAGGAACTCCTGGAGCTGCCCCGTCGTGTCTCGGTAGTAGCTTGGCTCCTTTGGGGGCCTGACACTGACTTGCTTTATTCACTCCTGCAGGGTTATGAAGGGTCACTGATCAAGCTGACTTCAAAGCAGGTACCTCCTTCTTCCAGTCCTGGGTGTTTTTTGCTTCTGCTGGAAAACCAGCCATGCCAGGAGGGGAGGGGGGACAGATCCCATTTCATGTTCAAGCACTGTCTGGGATCTGCACCATGTACACAGCTGGGTTCTGCTGACCCCACTGTCCTGGTGGTCCCAACCATATGCTGACTGTTTCCATGTCTTCTCTTGCTGCCCTGAGTGAGACCTGAGGCTTCAGCCTCAAGCCCTGTGCTGCTACCAGCTCTCCCCACTCCCTTCCTGACCAAGGTGCTCTTTCTGGGGGCTGTTGGGGTGAATGGTGCCCTGACACATGGGAATGCCAAAGAGTTTTGGTGTGGTGGGAGCAGGTGCAAAGTGAGAATCTTGGGCTGATGACCCAAGGCCCTTCAAGCTCTGCCTGAAGCCCCTCTGCAGCTTTGGATGGTCTCTTCTGCCTGCTGTCTGGGGCAGAGGCAAGGGCAGGGTAGTCTGAAAAGATGGAAGAGGCGCCCACTCTGAAGTTGTTATTTCTTCTAGCCCGTTGGTTTTGTGACCTTTGACAGCCGGGCTGGTGCTGAAGCAGCGAAGAATGCCTTGAATGTGAGTACCCAGAGTGCCAAGGGACTGGTGGGGCCATGGGCCTCGTGCCCTGCTGTAAATAGACCTGGAACTGTGGGCTTGGCTTGGCCATAGCATAGGACAGCATGGTCTCCCAGCTGTGCCCTTGAATATGGAAGGGAAGCAGTCCTGCAGCATCCCACCAGGGAAGCAGGAGAGCTGCTGAAGGCTAACATCAACCTGAACAAGTGGATGCAAGCTGTGTCTATGTTGTTTCTGACCACTGGAAGAGAGCTTTGGAGCCTCTGAGAATGTAGGGAACTGCTGTTGCTCAAGAAAGTCTTGAGCATGGTCAACATCGCAGGGGCACCCAAAATAATCCCTGTCCCATGTGGGCCTGCAACAGTTGATGTGATCTACTCAGCAGGACATGGTTCTCTGCTGTAGACCTTTCCCTGAGCTTTCAGGCACCTGCAGGTGCCTCTGCTCAACCTGGCATAGGTGGGAGCTCCCACAGAGGTGGGGATTATCCCAACTCCAGTACAGACAGGGTTACCCCAGCTCCAGCAGACAAATCTTTCCTGGTTGGTGTTGGCAGCCATCCCTGCTGTAGTGGTTGGTGAACTGCATATAAGGAGCAGAACTATGTCCCTCATGTTGAAAGCAGTGGCTCTGATCTGGCTAAATGTAAAAATAAAAGCATGTGGGAGCTGGAGTTGTAGTGAGGTGACAAAAATCTGGACATGCGACTGCAGTGTGGTGGCCTTACTTCCCTGGTTTGGGGGCAAAGCCTGTGTTTGGACTGTAAGCTTCACTTCTGAGAGACTCCTGTGCTTTCTCCTGTGACAGGGCATCCGCTTCGACCCTGAGAACCCCCAGACCTTGCGGTTAGAGTTTGCTAAAGCCAACACAAAGATGGCCAAGAGCAAACTGATGGCCACACCAAACCCCACCAATATCCACCCTGCCTTGGGCGCACACTTCATTGCACGGGACCCCTGTGAGTATGCTGGGAGGGCTTGGAGATCATGGGTGGTACAGCCTGCGAGACACCCAACCCTGGGAATACTGGTGGGGTGTAAAGGAACCCAGACCCACGTCTGCTTTGCCTGAAATCTGCCAGGTGCAGGGAGTTTGGGGTTGCAGATTGAGGCCAATGCTAGAATTTTGGGAGAGCAGAGTTGGTTTTCATAGCTCAAGTGATACCATAAGTCCTTTAAACCATACCTACTTGTGAAATATTCCTAGGTGTGAGGCATAAAGGATGGGTGCTGTGCCATCACCCTTGGTGTGGCCTGGTGGGGCGAGCAGCCCTGCTGGTGTTTTGTTGGGTGACCTGTGATGTCCTGTCTGAGAACCTCATCTTCTGTCCTGCACTCTGTGGCATCGGCCTTGTGCTGTGTGTGAACCAGCCTGTCCAAGGCCCCTGTGGAGCCTCCTCATGACCTCTTTTGGCAAGGCTGGGAGGCCAGAGGAGCAGCTGGGCACATAGATTTTATACTGCACTGAGATGGCAGCACGAAGCTTTAGCCTGGGGTGGGAAATCCAGAGCCTGTCCCCAAAGCAGGCTGTTTGATACTGCTACTGAGACGCTGTCCCCTTGTCTCCTCATGCCCAGATGACCTGACTGGAGCGGCTCTCATCCCAGCGTCCCCTGAGGCGTGGGCTCCCTACCCCCTGTACACCACGGAGCTCACCCCTGCCATCCCCCACGCCGCCTTCACGTACCCGGCGGCCGCTGCTGCGGCTGCTGCTCTTCACGCTCAGGTGAGTTGCTCCCCACTCCCGTACCGGGATCTTGGCCCTCCTCTCTCCCTGCCCCTTCCTGTGGGTCTCTGCTTGGCTGGTTCAACCCCGGGCTCTGCACCTTTGGCTCCTGGGCAGAGCCTGCTCCCGGCTGCTGGGCATGGGGGGCCCAGCCCTGAGCTAGCCCAGGGAAGGGGTCTGTGTGACCAAGAGCAGGCAGAGTTGGGTGATGGTTTCTGACCCTGCAGGTCCAACCTGCTTCCCTGTGAGTGGCAGGCAGGTGGGAGGAAGCCAGGGCTCGATTTCTGGCTGGGTCTGGTCCCTGTGGCCAGAGAACCACATTGAGGGACTGCTGAGAGGAAATGCTACCTACCAGCAACTAAAACAGCTATGAAAGGTCCTCCCTGAAGTCACAGCAAAGGCAATGAGCTCACCTCGGTGCTAAAGCTGAGAGGCTCAACTGGGACCCGAGTGACTCAACTTCCAAAGCTGGAAGAGGGTATTCTGTAGGAGATGAGTGACCAGAGCGTTGCCATAGCAAGGAGTTCTGATGGGACAGGGTGTTGGCCACCCTGGGTGCAGGCTAGAGAGTGGAGCCATTTTGTGCACAAACCTCTGGAAGTGCTGGTGGTGGTGCAGCCGGCTGCCTGATGTCCCCAGGTTTGCTTGCTTGACAGATGGGGATCTAGGGAGGCCTGTACTGGTATGAAACTTGGATGCCTTAATGTACAAAGACCAACAAAAAGCCCTGCAGCCATGGAAGTGGAAAGGGAAAGCCAAAACAGAGGAGCAGTGTCCTAAATCCAGGTTAAGTGCTTGACTTGAAGCACTTGTCTGGGAGAAGCTGGAGCCCTTGTCCCTGCCCTGCTCAGGATTCCCAGCCAGTTGTGCTCTGCTGCTTCTGTCTCTGCTCCTGTACTGGTGCTGTAGGGGACTGGGGCAGTGGGACTGAGCGCTGGGGCTTAACCTCTGGGCTCTGCCCTGCCAAACAGGGTGCTTGCCTCTGCTGTTCCCTTCTTAAATGAAGAGGAAGACAAGCTGTGTCCCCTCACCTTCTCCTCCTGGCTGGCTCTTAGTTCTGTTGGCCCTTTGGCATCCTTGTGCTTCCTGCAAGCTTTGTGATGGTAACTGCCCAGCTTCAACCCAAGCTTGCTTCCCAAATCCCTCATGGAAGGAATGCAAACTCTTGGCCTTTGTCATGCCCCTCTCACACCTGTAGAACTCTCCTGCTTTTACCCTTCTACAGGTGAGCTGGTGTTGGGCTGAAGCTCCTGTGGGACAGGCGAGAAGTATGTGGGGTTCAGGACTGGAATGTTTTTCCAATGACCTCCAGAGCCAGCCTAGGCCTTCACTGGGAGGGTTTTGCTTGCTGGTGTTTCCCAAGAGTTGCTGGTGTGCTGTGCTCCTCAGTGGCCCAGGACAGCAGGTGTCGTCCTGCCTCTTGTGTGTAGAGTGGTGGAGAGAAGATTGAATTGTTCCTTGGAAGGGAGGGCCAGGAAGAAACAACCCCTCTGGCCCTGGCTGAGGGAGATGAAACCTTTACTGCAGTTCCTTCAACGATGGTCATTGGTGACTGTATAGGGATCCTGAGTGTGAGGGTGCATGGTGGGGGGAGAAAACTCTGCTCTTTTAAAGTGGAGAGTCTCAAGGAAGCCTTGAGCTTTGGCCAGATCTTTACCCTCTGGGCTCTTAGTTCCTGCCCTCCAGTTGGCAAGTTACTGGTTTCCAAATAGATCTTCTAGCCTGACCATAGGACCCTGAGGCTCCAAGGGGCTCCCTGTGTAGGTAGACCTCCCTGCCCAAGGGGGCCCACGGGTGGTGGGTCCCTTAGGGAGCCAGTGCATCCCCTCTGGGCCATGGCTGGGCCCAGCTCTCTTCTGCAGAGGCTGCTGGGCAGTCCCAGGTACTGCTCACTGTGCTGAGCTGGCAGTGACCTCGCAGGGGCACATTGTGGCACAGTATATGTTACCAATAAAGTTTTACAGGGTTAAACATTACTCAGGCTGGCAGCTCTGGGCTGCCCAGTGTCCAGGCTGGAGCCCTCTCCCTTGCAGAGCTGAGGCAGGGTGGAGCAGGTCAGGGATTTGACTTTTGCTCACAGACTGGGCTGAAAGCTGCGCCTTTAGTCCTGGTGTGCTGAGCCCTCTGCCCTCACTGCAGGGGCTGGCTCACCCGTGTGGTGGGATCGTAGGTTGTTCTCCAGGACAGCCACAGCTCTTCCTCCTGAGCCTGATGTTGGCTGGAGGATGTTCACGAGGATGGCCAGAGCGGTAGCAGCTCCATAGCAATTGACTCTGAGGCAGGCAAGCAGTTGGAGGCTGTAGCTAAAGTGAGACCTTGTCACAAGAGATTAAAACCTGAAGGGCTCATCCTCTTGCAGTGCCAAGTTCAGCAAGGAAGAGAGGAGGTGGCCACCCTTGGCCTCCTGAAGCACTGCCCAGAGGGCTGGCAGGAGGGATGAGGGGCTGGAGGCGGTGTGAGGCTTTCCTGGCCTCGGGAACCCTTGGTAAACCACTCCCAGAGGAGACTGGTGGCTGCTGCTCCTGGCACTGCCACACCATGGCAGCGATCCTGGCAGGCACCAGGCGGCTGTAGCTGTGATTGTGGCCTGGACCTGTGCTGTTGGGGACTCCACTGACTCTAAGACTGTCCCATCTGCCTTCCCTCCCTCCCACCCTCTCTCAAATCCCTCCTTTGATGTCCCTAGTGAACTCCAGCCATGATGCCAGCGCAGGCTAGCCCCGAAGCTCAGAGCTGTCCCTGGACATGGGACGCCCTAGTGATGCCTTTTTGCAGCTAGTGGAGTGGCTGTACTACAGCTCCATTCCTAGAAGTGTTAAGCATGATGGCAGCCACATCTGGAAAGACTGGTAAGGTAACCATCTCTCCTCCAAGGTGCACCATGGGATTTGCAAGCTTCTGCCCATCTCTGTAGCCCATATCTCCTTGGCAACCCAGTGCATGGGCCTCACGCTACCCACCCACCAGAGCCTGGGGGAATGAGATACCAGGCCTTCTTTCTAACCCACATCTCCAACTTTAGCAGCACATGACATGGCGCACACAGCATGGCACCATCTTACATCAGCTCCTCCCAGCTGAGCCAGGCTTGGCCAGGCCCTGCCGGTCGGAGGGGAGCAGCCCGGCTGAGCCGGGGCAGAGACCACCCTGCCACTCGGTGTGAAAGAAACCTGGTTTCTCCCCGACCTCGGCCCTTTGAGGGCAACCAGAAATACACCTTGACCTCACTCCTGGCACACGGTGGGGGAGGTGAGTGACGTGATAGTGACAGCACACGACTAAATTTTAGTGGGCACCTTAGACAACAGCACTTGCCGGTCACTTTGTTCCAGAATCGCATACCGGGACAGACCCTGCTCTTAATCATGGGTCTAATCTCATGTCTTTCCTCTCCAGTTACTGGAAGTGGAGCCAGTTCCTACCTGGAGCTTGGTTCTCTCTTGCAACCTGAAATCACAGGCAGGACACGGGTCATGTGAGCTGTAATGGAAGGAATTGACAGCCTGGGAGAGAGGGAGTGGTGTAGGGGACTGGGAAGAGGGAAGGTGGCCTGTCCTGGAGCTGGTTGGTGGGGGGGTGGTTGATGTTTGACTGGAGGAGTTGAGTTCTGGCTCAGTTCTTGCAGTGGTTCTGAGCAGATTTTCTTCCTTTCTGAGGAAGTGATGTTGGGGAAAGAAGCCATCAAAAATGGGAGCCCAGGTCTGCCTTTGCCTTTGGCAGTTTGTGAGGTGCCAAGATGTGCAGGGCCTCCTGGGAAGATGGGAAGAGCTTGACATAGTCAGTGATACAGCTTGTATTTTTCTGCCTGGACCAGGTGAAGTGCTTCATCCATTGCTTATGGAATGGAGCTGGGCTGCTTTGCATCTCTGAAGTGGAACTAGTGTTTTTGGAGTGCCTCTAAGCCAGGCTCTGAGTGGGCAGCAGGAGATGCCAGGGCTATCCATGCTCCTGGAACTCTTCTACAAAGAGATGCTTCCAGCTGTGAAAGCAGAACTCTGTTCTGAGCAGAACTCGCCCTGGGAATCAGGGACTGGGTGCAGTGTTGGCTCATAGGAACATGAGTGAGTCTGGTGGTGGTGGCCACACGGTGCTTGCTGGGGATCAGGCTGACGTGGTGTACACCCAGAGCCCAGGAGACTCTGGTAGGTGTTTCCAAGGCAGGGAGCCAAGTCATGGCTTGAAAGCTGGAAGACAGCAATCCTTTTTGGGGGTGGGCTCCCCAGGGTGCCTTCAGGGTATCTATGTTGCTACTGCCATGTCTGGAGCCTTTGAGGAGGTAGCAGAGGTACATCTCTGATGCTGGGACCTGTCTAAGTGAGTGGTGGGTGGAAGGAGCTGTCCTGGATCATGGGAGGTGGTGGTGCAAGAGCCTGGAAGGATGCTGGGGCTTCCCAGCACTGTGAGGCGGAGCCTATTGATAGAAGCACAGATCAGTACTCCAAACCCCCTTAGCCTGAAGCTAAGCTCTGACAGACCCTCCCTGGAATGGATGGATGGAGACAAATGAATTTTCTCTCCTTAGTAACTTGGGCTGTTATGGAGCGACTTCACTGGGTTGTACTCTCCTGGGCAAGCTCCATGCTTCCCAGAGGTGTGAAGCCTCTTCAAGACCTTCATGCTTGT
This sequence comes from Pitta sordida, assembly GCA_013390025.1. Lineage (NCBI taxonomy): Eukaryota > Metazoa > Chordata > Aves > Passeriformes > Pittidae > Pitta > Pitta sordida. The sequence continues at coordinate 105,368 of WEKX01015803.1, read as the reverse complement.
GGTGTCTTCTTAAATTCAAGTGACTTAGTGCTGGCATAGCTGGCCAAGCAGCCCCAAGCCGGCAGTTGCCTCCTAGCCAGAAAAAAGCAAACAGGAGATGTTCTGAGCTCCTCCAGGTACCTGCTGAGCAGCCATCTTTACTACATGGTGGGTGAGCTGGACTGAGATGCCAGCAGTGGCGCTCTCTGGCTGGCTCAACCCAGAGGAAAGCAGCACAACTTGCTTCCACCCTGGAAAAAAGGGAAATGCTTGTTTGCCGCAGTCTGTCAGCGCAGTGTGTCTCAGTGAGCCCTAGACCTACAAGGCATTGGATTGAATGGATGGATGCCGTTCAAACGCTCCTAAGCAAAGGATGAACCAGCGCCTGTCTTCTGCATGTTCCTCAACCTGATGTAGGATGATGTGCTGATCCTCCTGATCCTGCCTGAGAAGAAACATGTGTTTGATTTGACTGCATCTGGTTTTCCAGGTGGGCTGAGCTCTTCAGATCTCACACATGATGCCAGCATTTGGATGCTTGTTCTCAGCCCCTTGAAGGACCCTGGAAGCAGGTGGCATGGGTGCAGTGCTCGCTGCTGAGGCAGTGCTCACTAATGGTAGAGGAGGTGTCTTGTAGGTGCACCTTTGCTGCTGTCCTGACCTCCTGGGTCATGTTTCTGTCAGCTGTTTCCAGCTGGAACAGAGCAGCTCTTGCTGGCCACCAGCATGGGCTGCCAAGGCTCACACCTGGTGACCCACACCTGGGGGTAGCAGGCAGAGGATCTCAGCAGCATGAGCAAAGATGCAGCTCTTGGATGTCTGGGTTGGATCCTACGAGCTCCAAGGAACACCATGGAGTGCTTTGTCCCTGCCTGCACTAGGAGCCTTTCTGGTCCCTAGGGTTCATTCTATGTGTAGGGGTCACTTGGAGCTCCAAGAGCTGCTGGGGCTGCCTGCAGACCTGGAGGCAACTTGAGAAGGAAAGGCAGGTCCTCCAAAGGTGGCCTGAGGATGGACCTCTGCATTCAGTCTTCCCTTTCCCCTCTTTTTCCTTCTAAAGGCGTTGTTCTCCTTTAGAATAGTGGGCAATCAGATACTTAAATTCTGAGGGAGTTGGGAGGCATGAGGTCTTGACAAAGAGAGTGAAGCACTGATGTGGTGTTTCTCTGCCCCATTTATCATTTCCTTGTGATTTTTAGACAGCTGCTGGTGTTGTGCTGCAGCAAGGAAGGCGTGTATCACCTGCCCTCTGGAAAGTGGCAGACAGAGGCCCACATTTCTCCATTCCAGCTGGTTTTTGGGACAGATGCTGAAGGCAGCAGCACAAGGCTGCTGCAGTTGGCTGGCGGCTTCTGCCTCGTCCCTATGGGTGGGCGAGCAGGAGATGTTTCAGTGGTGTGACCAGACTCCTTTCCAACTGTGAGCTAATGCCTCTGCAGAAACAACTGTGCCTCTTCCAGTAAGAGCCTCCCTTGCTCTGCTTTCCTCACCCAGTGTTCAACATCTCCATTTTTTCTCAGCTTCCTACTTGATGGATGTAGTATTTTGAGGGGTGTGAAGAGAAAAGTGCCTTGGCAGGTGCCTAAGGAGCCTGTTCTCTTGGCTGGCTGCTGCCTCTGATCTGCTGCTTCCAGGGCCCTCTGCTGCCTTCCAGATTCATCCTTCCTAGTTTGTTCCTGCCTCATCCCATCAAGCCCTTAATTTTTCTGTGGGCCGAAAGACCTGCCAGGTCATTCCTTTACCCTGCCAGCATGTCAGAGCCTTGGATTGTACTCAGGATTGTTGCATCTGCAGGAACTCCTGCTGGGCTCCAGGCTGAGCCCCTCTGCATGCAGGGCTGGGCTACTGGCCCATGGGGCCACGGTGGATCAGGCTGGGTGGGCTTGTTATGTGAGCATCAGAGACCTACAGGAGGAAGGCAAGGAGAGGCCCAGCATGTGTGTTAAGAGAAAAGCAGGATTTCTGTTGAAACTGGAGGTGCCGAGGCAGAAGGTGGCTCAGATCCCTGAGGGGAGGCTGGGGGAGCCGGGCGGGCTGTGCCGCTCAGCCAAGCCCAGCGTGGGATGGAGGCGGCTCTTGGGGTTAAGCACTCACAGCCTTGTGAACGAAGGGGGAGTTTCCTGTTGCTGCTGGGCAGGAGGAAACTGCTTCCAGCTGTCGAGGGGAGGGGTGCTGGAGTGGGAGACACTGGCCAGGGAGGATGGGCTGCTGACTGAGGAGGAGATGTGGCTGTGCTGAGCAAGCACCTCCTGGTGACAGGGCTTGGGGGGAAGCAATTAACCCCTGTACTTGCTCTAGCAGCTGTTGTGGTGGCCCTGTAAGTTCTCTGTGATGCTGCTGCCCCCTCCAAGCCTTCCTGGGTGGTGTCTGTACGAGAGGACAGCAGTGTCCAGTGCAGCATGGTGGCTCTGGCTGGGCAGCAAGGGTCCTTCTCATAGGCTAGTGGAGAAGTGAAAACAGCCTGGGTGTGGCACCACGACAACACTTTGGTCGTGGCACTAGATGGGATCGCTCGTGGCAGAGAAGGGTCTTGGTAATGTTCCGTGCCCTTTATATCCTCAAGGCTGGACTGACTGGGATGCACTTGGCTGTGTGTCATGGAGGGAGATATGGGGCCAGCTGGGAGCTGGTTTATTGGCACCCGCTTGCCTTGTGAAGCTGTCTGGAAAGAATCTAGCAGATTATGGAACCAGAGAATGTTTTGGGTTGGAAGGGACCTTAAAGCCCATCTTGTTCCACCCCCTTGCTTTGGGCAGGGACACCGTCCACTAGTTGAGGGACCAGCCCCATCCAACCTGGCCTTGTTCTCAGCTGATGGGAGGGACTAAAGGTCCTGAGCTGGTGCCTGGGGCTGTGCAGTTCCTGGTATTGCAGCCCTCATGCTGGTGGAGGAAGGACTCGGGCCACTGCAGGCAGCAGTGTTGATGTTGTGGCAATTTGCTGCACATCTCTGCATGTCCTTAGGAGAGGGACATCTAGCCAGGCTTGTCTGGGCAAGGAAACAACTGTGCCAGGCTGGTCTGGCAAGGGGAGTGGCTCACATGGGGCTCCAGGGGGTTTCCTGCTAGTTTTCTCCCCATCTTAGGGCCAAGTCCATCGTTCTGCTAGTTCCCAGAGTCCTGAACATACTGAGCTGTGCTCACCTCCTGGCAGCTGGGGAGGGAGGAGCGTGGGATGGCTGCTGTGCTTCAGCTCCCTTTGCATCCAGCAGCAGGATGGAGCTGCACTCGCTGCTCCTGCTCAGGTCAGGTGGCACAGGCTCTCTCCTGCTGCTCTCTGGCACGGAGATGCTAACCCAACCCAGCCTGACAAACCGGCCTTGCCGACCCAACGGGGGCATCTGTGTGTCTGGTGCTGCTGGATGTTGCCAGTTTGCTGCGTCTCTTGACAGGCTGGAAAGGATCTGTTCAGTTACTGTCCCTTGTCTGCTTGTTAGGGCCCCATCCAGCTCCTTCCTTGGCAAGGAGCAGTTCTGAGCAATAGATGGGGCAGTGAGGACCTGCCAGGGAAGCCTCCAACTCTTGCTGGTTTGGAGCTCTTCCAGGTTCTTCCCATGGTGTGGTTTGCCTGGAGCTTGTTCTGGTGGCTGAGTTGTGGCTCCGTGGGTCTCACTGTGGTGGATGAATCCCTTCTTACCCCATTCGTGTCATGTAGAGGTTATCTGGTTTTAATGTTTAGTCTTAGATGCTTCCTTTGGCTGGCTGGGGGTGGAGCAGCCACCACCTGGAGCTGCTGTGCCCAAAGTGAGCCCCTTCTGCCCTGCCCTGAGCCTGAACAGGGGGAAAGACTTAAACTTGGGGCGTGTGGGGGAGTGGGAGTGTGCTGAGGGTGAAGAGTCACTCCTTGTGCCTTTACCACTTCTGCTGCAGTAAACGTGATGGATAACGTGGTGGTGAGGAGCTTCCCAAGGGTGAAGGGTGGTGTGTGCTGAAGTGAGTGGGGGCCAGGTGTGGGAGTGAATTTGAGGGCTGTGTTCTGGTTATGTCAATAGTGCTCAGTCAGACATAGTGCTCAAGCTGCCAAGGCAAGCCCTGAGATGGGCTGCTGGCTTCCTTTTTGGACATGTGGGATCCTGTCATACTCCTTCAGGGAGGGCCTGGCCAGGTCCCAGTGCCACCAGAGCTGGCCAGTGTGGGGCTGATACACTGGGCAGTGCCAGCATGGTGCAGCTCCAGGGTGGGATGCTCCTCAAGTAGGTTTTAGGTTTCAACCTGGAGTCATCTTTAGCCTGTGGTCTTTGAAGGAGCTGAAGGTTTGTGCTCTGGTTGAGATGATCCTGGATCATGGACCTCTGCCATGGCTTTCTTTTCCAGATGCGCTGGTATCCTCCCTCTGAAGCTACCCAGCAAGGATGGAAGTCTCGTCAGTTTTGTTAGTTTGTTAGTAAGTAATTAATTGTTCTTGGAACCAAGTCTGTCCTGCTCTTCCGTGGGCTCTTGTGGGGAGGAGGGCTGGGAGCTCGGTCTCAACCCCACACATCTACCGAAGGCTGCGAGTGGGTTTCAGGGATGGGTGATGGGAGCAACAGACCCAGCGAGCCCTGGAGTCGGGAGGGGGTCATGGTGCCGCTCCGGGGGCGGATCCGGCCAGCCCCGTTCGCTCACGGGCCGCTCCTCTCCCGCAGTGTCTCTCCTCGGCTCGTGTTCCTCCTTCCTGCCTCTCCACGGAGGGATGTGCCAGGGACGATCGCTCCGACTCCTCTCCCTTTGGTTTGCAGCCAGCGGACAAGGCGCCCGGCCCCGCCGCGCTCCCCCCGGGGCTGCCAGCATCCCCTTCCCCGGACTGTGAAGCCGCCGCGGCCCCAGCCGTGCGCCGCCTCCATCCCTGCATCCCTCCCTCGGGCCGTGCCCAGGACATCTCCCTGTCCGAGCTTCGCCGGCCGCCTGTGCCGAAGCCCAGCCGGGGGTGGGGGGCTCGGTCCTGGGCTTCCCCGGGCTCGCCCTGCCCTGGGGGGCGGCTCGGATGAAGGAATTGAAAGGCAAAATGGGTTTTGCATGTTTTCTGGCATGAATTAAAACACTTAACTTGTGTCTGTGTGAGTGTAAGTTTGTTTGTTCTAGCGTTTGTGTAACCGTTAGCAACAGGTCTTGGCCCAACGGATTGATCCATCAAGGTTTTCCTCTTGCTTCGGTGAAGACTTGGCTTTGAGAAATACAAACTGTCCTTGTCTCACCCCTTCTCCCACCTCTGCCCTCCCCTCCCCAGGATGACCAGAAAAATTTGAAAAATGCCTTTTTTTTTTTTTTTTCCTGAAGTACGATGCACTGGGTTTCTGTTCTCATCCATTTTGCTCCTGTTTTAAAGTCAGGGTTATTATATTATTTTTTTTCCTTCTTCAGACTTCTATATATAGAACGGCTGTAAAATATCTAACCTCTTTCTTGTTTTCCACATCCTTCTGATTGGAGAGCATCCAGTCCTGCCAAATAATCAGCCATCCTTATGGGAATACCGAACAAAAAAAAAAAGTACGAGTATTTTTGTACCATGTGTAATAAGGAAATATTTATGCATCATAAAGAATTTCTTGTGTGTTTGTGTGCAATTAATTATTATTATTATTATTAAAGAGAAATTGTAATCCTGTAAGATAAGTTAATGTTTAGTTAAAAGCTTGAAAGAGAGAAGGGTTGTCTTCTGTACCAATGATTCAGTCAGGCATAGTAAACAAGAAATTGTGCAATTTTTGTTTTAGCATCTTATTGCTTGGTATTGAAGTGCTTTAAGTATTATCTGACCATGGCTGTCTCGCTTGTATTAAAAGATTTGAGAATAAGTTGCTCTATAATTGCTGATCCTATGAGAATGTGAAACTGGATAATATATGAAATGCAACCAAAAAAAGAAAAAAATATATACCCAGAGGCTGCTGTGACTCTTTCTGTGGTCTTGTGTGTTTCCTTGGGAGGCTTGGGGAGGGAGGCTTCAGGTTTGGTGTTACCCACAGCCTCTGCCCTCCCTGGTCCTGTTTCCCATCTGGAATCCTGGGGGGTGCTTTGGGATGCTGCTCTGGACCATCACAGGGCATCTTCCCCCAACCCAGCTTGGAGAAGGGCAAGTCCTTGCCTGCCCAGGGCTGTATTGGAGGGGTTGTTGGTACTGAGCTCTGCTGGAGGCCTCTGTGAGGGCAGCCCTGAGCTTTTTTTGGGTGTTTTTGTTCCCCCTCCCAGCTCCTAGGGAGGCTGAGGGCCTCTCCTCCGTGCCAGCACTGCAGCAAGGAGATGTCCATAGAAGGCAAACGTCCTCGGCGGCTGGAGTGTCGCCCTGGCCTGCCCAGCTCCTGCTCAGCTCCAGCTCTGGTGCAGGACGCCCTGGCCCAGGCTGCCTAAATCCTTCTGTGGCCTTATCTGTACCCACCAAAGCAGCCGTGGGAATGGCAGTGGTGGGGCAGGGGCCCGGCTGTCCCGGTGGGACTCTCGGTGGGGTGGCCTGTGTGTCTCCCTGCTGTGCCCAAGGAGTCCCTGTGGATCAGTCCCTGCCAGGGGCGCTCCGAAGCCCTCCCACGCAGCTTCATGCCCCAGGGATCAGTGTTTTCCTCTCTCCCCAGGGCAGTGCTGAGCGAAAGCAAGGAAAAAAAATTAGAAAAAGCAAAAGGCAGGTCTAAAAATAGCCCCACTGGCCACTGTGCCTGGGAATGGGCTCGGACGAGCGCTGCTGCTCCGGGAAGCGACTCGCTGTGGGGCCTTGGGCTGCCCCCGCTGGAGCAGCGCTGCCAGCCCCTTCCCCACGGGATTCGCACTGTCCAGGCTCCTGCCTGCATCCTGGCTCCTGTCCCAATCCCAGCTCCTGCCCCAGTCCCAGCTCCTGCCCCAATCCCAGCTCCTGCCTGCATCCCAGCTCCTGTCCCAATCCCAGCTCCTGCCCCAGTCCCAGCTCCTGCCCCAATTCCAGCTCCTGCCCCAGTCCCAGCTCCTGCCCCAATCGCAGCTCCAGCGGGCTGGCTCTGTCCACATCTCGCAGCTCTGCTCACCTGAGCGGAAACACTCCGGCGAGCAGCGGGGCTGGTGATGGGAGCGTGCAAGGCTTTAAATTATAGAGCAGATTTTTTTTCAGCCTTTTTTTTTTTTTCCCCCCGAAAAGCCTTTAGCACATGCATTAACATGGCTAAGCCATGAATAATTTACACCCGGCACTATTAAGCTTTTACACTGGGACCAGCTCAACGTGGCTCGCCTTGGAGCTAAAGTAGGTCACGTCTGCTCTGAGGGTCCCTGGGCATTCCCTCCCCGGCCAGAGTGTGGGCACACACGTGTGTCCTCACTTGCTGCCTCAGCCTGGCCAGGGGCACAATGCCCCTGCCCCTCCCCAGCTGCTCCCACTGGGTAGGGCAGGGGTGTGGGGACAGAGAATGTCCTCAAAATTCAAGGAATAGAATCACAGAACAGTTTGTGTTGGAAGAGGACCTTGAAGATCATGTAGTTCCAACCTCCTGCTGTGGCCAGGGACACCTTCCACTATCCCAGGTTGCTCCAGGCTTCATCCAACCCAGCCTTCAACACTTCCAGGGATGGAGTGGCCACAGCTTCTCTGGGCAACCTGTGCCAGGGCCTCACCACCCTCACAGTCAAAAATTCTTTCCCAATATCCCACCTATCCCTGCCCTCTGCCAGTGGAAAGACATTCCTCTTTGTCCTGTCACTGCAGGCCTTTGTCAATAGTCTCCATGTTTCTTGCAGGATCCCTTTAGGCACTGGAAGGCTACAATTTGGTCACCTGAAGCTTCTCCAGGCTGGACAATCCCCATTCTCTCAGCCTTTCCTCACAGCAGAGCCTCTTCATTTCTCTGATAAACTTGGTGGCCCCTTCTGGACTCACTCCAACACATCAATGTCCTTCCCATACAGGGAATACAGACTATGCCCAAAAAATGTCTATCTCCCCAGACAAGTTGAAGCATCCCTATCAGGATGAATGTCCCTGTGCAGGGAAGCTCTGGACGGGGCACAGGCTGGTGGCATCAGTAGGGAGAAGGAAAAAGGTCATGGCAGCTTTGGTCCTTGTGCTGCCTGGACCTGTTGGCCGGTGGCTGTAGGACAAACCAGCCAGGGAATAGAGAAGGTGGCAATGGGGCTGGAACAAATACAGGGGAAAAGGCTGCTGTTGTCACATTTTCATCTTACACTTTACTGGAAACTTCCCCCTCTTTTCCTTGTTTTGAAGGTGGGACAGAAGATAAGTCAATCTTGGAACTTTTGGCCTGTTTGTTCCTGAAGGTGCTGTGCCCTGCCATGCCATGGTACAGGCACTGTAATGGGGAGCACTTTGGGAATAGAAAATTCAGCTGCTAATACAAAACGGCCTCTTGGCAGGGTCGTGCTGGATAAACTGCTCCTGTTGGAGCTGATCAGACACACTTGGAGCTGGCCAGGGTGTCTGCAGCAGGGCAAATCCAAAACTCAGTCCCTGCTGCAGCCAGAGGGGTAGGAATGGATTCAGGTCAGCTCACACCAGTGTTCATCCAGGGATGTTCTGGTCCCAGGAGCTCCTGTCTCCAAGGTCAGAGCACTCTGCAATGCTGATAGTGGTCCCACACACCTTTGCTGACGGAGTCACCAGATGCAGCTCAGTCGTGCAGGTGCACAATCAGTGTCTTCATCCTATTTCTATGGAAATGCCACGAACAATTCACAGGGCGTTTGTAAAGGATCAACCCTCAACAGCTCCCACCTGCCGGTCTGCTCCGGCAGCGCAGGGAGAGAAGCCGCCGTCACCATCTCCTTGCCATCCGTCCTCTCTCGGGCCAAAGCCATGACCCCCTAGTTCTTGGTCCACCGGGCAGACAGCGACAGCCACACCGTGGGATGTCTCAGAGAGCCCCAGATCCATCTTGCAGTAGGATTTAGCAGCTACTGCTCCCAGCTGATTTCTGAGAATCATTGAATCACAGAAGTATTTTGGTTGGAAAAGCCCACTAAGACCATCGAGTCCAATCGTTAACCCAGCACTGTCCACAACAACCCATGTCCTCAAGCACCACATCGATGATTCTGAACAGTGCCAGGGATGGTGTCTCCACCACTGACCTGGGCAGTCTATGTCAGTGTCTGACCACCCTTTTACGGAACAGATTTTCCCCAATATCAGCTTGTCCTGTCCCTTGTTCCCTGGGAGCAGAGCCCGATCCCCATCTGGCTCCCCTCTCCTGTCAGGGAGCTGGAGAGATCCAGAAGGTTCCCCCTGAACCTCCTTTTCTCCAGGCTGAGCCCCCCCCCAGCCGCTCCCAGTGCTCCAGACCCTTCCCCATCTCTATTCCCATCTCTGGACAAGTTCGAGCCCATCAATATTCTTGTTCAGCTCAAAAGCTGAACACAGATTTTGAACCGCAGCAAGGTGCTGCAGCTCGTGCAACATTGCTGGGATTCTCCTGGCAAGTATGTGTGGTGCAGCCCCGTGAGGATGAGGAGCAGGTCAGGGAACATCACATGCCCCAGCTCTGTGTGGCCAGATAAAATGACTGGCTGGGCTGTGTGATGCTGGATGAACTCGGCAGCACCTCTGGAAGAGGCAGGTTGGGCTGGCGGTGTACAAGCAAGATCACCCAGGCCCAAAAACGTCACCAGAAAGGCAGGAAGAGGCAGGAAATGCTGGAGACCACGCAGGGAGGAGACAGCGTCGCCGTCTGTTTCCTTACTGCACAGTGCCCCCTCTCAGGAGTTTTGCCTGGATATCGCCACACTACATTCCAACTCCAAAAATACCTTTGTTATCCCCCTTCTAAGCATCTATTTGTTAAATTATTCCCGAACACAGCCAGAAACCTGTTAAGATTTGGAAATGTCATCCCGATCCCCCATGGAAAGACACAGGTGACAAACGGTGGATGGCACGGGGATCATGTAAGTTTGTAGGAACAAAATACATACCTAAAATAGCTGCTGGAGAAAGGTGAGAGGTACCAGTCCCACTCCCAAAGTGATGGATGACATCCCAGAGGTTTCTTGGGAGTCAAGGCGCTGCTGCGATGAGATCCTGAGGGTTATTAATTACGAGAGTTACCTTCATCTCAGCCGGATCGCATCCTCAAAGAAGAAGAGCTCCTCTGAACCACTCAGGCATGTTTGTTCGGGGTAGGTGCTCCCGACATGCACAGTGCAGCAGGAAAGCCAGGAGGTGGCATCCGAGACCTGAGAACAGGAAACCAGGACACTTCAGCAGATTACAGCAGTTTGCGGCTTGGGACAGTGCAGAACATGGGCTGTGTCATGCACCTTTCTCTCCTCCTTGGGATGCAGAAGCGAGGATACTTTAGGCAGAGAATCTCTGTATTAAGTTAATACGGGAAAATATTTTTATTTTTCTGGTCAGCTGCAGTGTTGTTACCAAAAATACACTGAATTTCAGCTGGGTGGGGGAGAGGTTTGTAGTCCAACTGTGCTGTCACCACTCAGGCCAGTCGTGGCTTGTTCCAGCTGAGCCTGGAAATCCCCCGAGGCTGGAGCTGTCCCTCTTCTGGGTGCCTCTCCCTCGCATTGCTCCTGGTATTACTCATTTAACTCAAAAAGAAGAAGGAATGTGATGCTTTCTGTGGTGACAAAGGGATGACACAGTTCTACTTGGTGCAGGGCACTGGGGCCCACCCCAGTGGGCCAGTTCTCTCCTTTGGCTGCCACCTCCTCCCTGCCAGGGGTTCGTTCATCTCTGCCAATGCCCCCAGGGGGTCTTTGTGCTGGTGGGTGACCACGTGTGGCATTTCACAAGGTGCTAATTGATTCATCCCAGCACCTTACCTTGGGAACAGTCTGAGCCACAGAGGCCATTATTGGCCAGAGTCAACAGCCCTTGGCAGAGCTTCTGCAGGTTTGGCCTGACAGGGCCCTCAAACAGGGGTGGGAAACAGCCTAATAACACATCCCTGCATCACAACAAACTGTGCTCTCTGATCCTCCTGCCAGACACCTGCAGCTTCTGCTTCCAACCCTGGACCTGGAATAAGGAATTATGGGGAGAGGGCTGGAGTACAAGTCTGATGAGGAGCAGCTGAGGGAGCTGGGGGGACTCGGTCTGGAGAAAAGGACGCTCAGGGGGGAACTTCTCACTCTCTCCAATTCCCTGAGAGGAGGGTGAAGCTGTGGGGCGGTTTTGGGTTCTGCTCCCAGGGAACAAAGGACAAGACAGGAGGAAATGGCCTCAAGTTGTGCCAGGACAGATTTATTTGGGTATTAGATAAAAACGATGCTTTGAAAGGATGGTCAAGCAAAAGAACAGGCAGCCCAGGGAAGTAGTGGAGTCACCATCCATGGAAGTTTTCCAACAGTGTGTGAGTGTGGCACTTGGGGTCATGGGTGAACACAGGAGTGCTGGGGGAACAGTTGGACTTGATGACCTCAAAGGTCTTTCCCAGCCAAAAATAATTCCAGAATTCCACGATCCTGTTTCTGAACCAGCCTTTGCTTTTGTCTCTTGAGCACACCAAAATGCTGACAAGAATCAGATAGAGTAAAAGTTGATTAAAGTTTAATTAGATACCCCTATTTTGTGTTACCCTTCTGGCGTAGCACTCAGATGTGGGCTGGGAATCAGTAAGGAAATACAGCTTTCCATGGAAGCTGCCCCCTGTAGGTAATTGCTTCTTTGGGGGCAGTTTGGGGGAATTGAAGTATTTCTCTTGTGGATCAGCCTGGCTGTGTCAGAATCTTCCTGAAATGCAATAACTGAATTTCAACAGATGCATCTTAAAATGGCCCTTTCTTACCTCGAGCTGAGCAATTTGACACAGACTTATTTCCTTAATACTTGTTTACCAAAAAGTCTTCCCCATCAGTCCCAGGGACCACTGTGCATGTTGTCTTTGTTTCTTTTCTCAAAAAACAAAACCAGTTCTGAAAACTTTGCCCTTGCCACAGATCCAAAGGTCCCAGGGCATCTCTTGGGAAGATGTGCTGAGTTCCCATTATGGATTTGATTTATTAAGCAGACACAGAAATCTTAGATCCAATATATGTAAAAAAACATGGTGATGGAAAAAACAATGCTACCATTTAACTGAGGCTAAAATTCCTGTCTTAGCATTTCAGTTTAAAATTACCACCACTTCTTGGTGTTTGCTTCTCATCACACCTGCCCTTAAGAAAAAAAAAAAAAAGAATCATGTATATAAAAAAATTGGAAGGTAACAACTCCTTTTTAATCTGATTGTATTCTTAAAAAAGATCACTATAAACAGACGCACAAATACTAAGCCAGTAAGTAAACCTTGAGTTTCTAAAGGAAATTATTTTGTGGTTAAGAGAATGGTGATGTCCCAGCAGTGTTTGTTTGTGGACTGGATCAGAACAAACCTGCCATGCACCGAAGGTCCCTGAAATAGAAAGTGGAAGAAAACACTGGTGACATTCACAGAAGCTGCTTTGGGGTGAACACTGTTAAAACAGAAGGTTTTCTCATGTTTTTCTCAGTGGGAATAGTCAGAACTATGGACTTGTCCTTTCTGGGCAAAGTCTTAGCCAGGAATGTCAGATCTTGTGGCTCCAAGGACAGAGAGGGACTGATAAAAGCCAAAGTCAAGATGAGAAAGGGGAGAGTTGGGCTGAGCTGTTCAGGGTAGAAACATTGCTCAGCCACCACATCAAATGCTTTTTCCAGGGGGCTGCGGAAAATAATATTTTTATAACTACTTCAATTCATGTCTTCCTCCCAGTATGGCCTTGCATGGAGGAGGCAGGACACAAGGCAGCAGCTTGGGACAGTCCCAGAAGAAAACCCAAGTGGTAGAGCACTGCCAGAACTAGAGAGGAGCAGCATCTCCAGAGCCTGTGATGAAGGAGAGTTGCTAAGAGAGGACAGCTCTTTCTTCAGGATGCACACCTTCCTCAGACAAGGTGGTTCTTAGAACCATCCCAGAATGAACAGAGAACCCAACTGAGGGAAACCAGCTCCATGTGAGCCCAGCGAGCTGTGCGTGGCCTTAGTAACAGATCTCACTCCTCAGAAATGCCACTGGTGTCAAGAAACCATTTGAGAGTATTTGTTTTTTCTTAGAGTGATGTACCTTGGGATGTCCTGACTTGCCCACAGAGGTCCCATTGCTGCTCAAAGCAGAGCCTCAGAGTAAACACAGGCAAAACCAACCTGCCCTGTGGAGATTCTGGGGCTGGAGAGACAGGCACATTCATGTCCAGCACCTGAGAGTGCTCCTGTGTTCACCTGCCTCTACCCATGTTGGAGTGATTTACACATTCCTTCTCTCTCTCACTTGCATCCCACTCTTGTACATATTCCTTTCCTACGATCTCCTGCTACTGTGGATACTTCTGGTCACTATGAAAAGATCTATTAGCTCTTTGTGGGGAAAACTGGTCAACTGGTTTAGATAATCTTGGAAATGTTCTTCTAGGGAAGAGCAAATACAGACTTTATACCAGCACTGGAACCTGGGTGAATGAGGCCTTTAGGAGCAAAGCTTGGGCTGAATGTCACATTCTGCTGGTCTGAACAAAGAAGTAGACCAGAGAAACATGGAATCATGGAATATCCTGAGTTGGAAGGGACCCACAAGCATCATCGAGACCATCTCCTGGCCCTGTACAGGTCACCCAAGAATCACCATGTACCTGAGAGTGTTGTCCAAATGCTTCTGGTTAAATTCCACCAATGAGTGGCATAAGCGGCCTGAGGCAGTGCTTGGCTCCCAAGTAAGGCTGGAGAGGAAGTTGCCAAAGGAAATTTGTCGGTCTCCTGGGTGAAAAGTCGCTGTATAATCAATAAAGTTGAGCTTAAAAGAGAAGGGGATCAGAGCAGACAGGTGGGGGCAACAGCAACATCATTAACACAACAATGGTGGGATATGGATATGGGTGGGTGGGACTTCCCTGCTCTTGGCGTGGAAACATCAGAACAAGGATGGAAGAGGTATGGGAGGCTTCAAAACAGATTAACAAGAAGATCTTGCTTCTTGTAAAGCTGTTGTATAACCACACATATCTGGGAAAATGTCTGTGGGCACGCAGAGCAAGCGTTACTCAGAAAGCTAAGCCAAGATTCCCTGGGTTGTCACCCTGACCTTGAAACCCCCTACCACACCAAATTGCCCTGGGTGACTCTATGGCAGTGTGCACCCTGCCCTGGCACAGTCCTGCCAGTCTCCAGCGTGACTCAGCCTATTACAGGATATTCCAGGAAAGTGCACACAAAAAAGCAGGTGGACACCTGTCCCAGCGTCAGCCAAACAACACAAGTCTTACATCCATCGCTGCCATTGGGACACAGCTCATTCGCAAGAGAGTTTGGTTGTGAGCTCTGTATTTCTGTATTTCCCATGCAGAGGGATTGTCAGCCACTGGGCTCCTGTCCTGTCTCAGGCTTGGGGACAGCGTGGCTGCCATGGTGATTGGCATGAAGGGAACACCAGCCTCTCCCAGGAAGGGGGAACACACTTGCCTTCACATTCTTAAAAGTCTGGCACACAGTCCCTAAACATATGTCTCAGAGAGACATTTCAAATGATTTCTTGAGAGGTCCCTCTCCTCTCTGTGGACAATCAAGTTAAATATTAATTGGTGGGATGATAAGAAGTGTCATGACTTAGCAGCAGGTAGAGCTGCCAGCAGGTGTGGACAAGGAAGTCAGGGCTGAGGATGGCTTCTGTGGAAATCACAAATCTGACTGTGTAAATAACTCTGTGTTTAGTAAATACCTGACTGATGGCATCATGCCATCCATAGAGCAGGTGGAGGGAGAGAGAGCATTTACGTGCAGGGATGGATGAAAGTCTTGACCTAGAACAGAACAAGGATGCAAAAACTTATCACCAGCAGCCATAAAGGCTCCCAGGGCCTTCTCCTGCCCTCACTCAGCTGTCTGGGGAGTTCGATTGTTTCAGAATCTAACTGGCCTCACTTGGAGTTATTCCATAGGATTACTGAACTTTGTTCTAATCTACGTCCCATGATGTCACTACCATACACAGCCCTACCATTCAAACTGCCTTTGATTCAGAGGTGAGATAAGGTTTTCACAAGAAAACTGTTTTTATGGTTGAGATGCTGTTATCATAGTTAGTACTGTAGCACTGAATTGATTTATTTGTCTAACTTTATCAAATGTGCAGGTATCACAGAATCACAGAATCAGTAAAGTTGGAAAAGACCTTAGAGATCATCGAGTCCAGCCTATTTCCTAAGATCATTTCATCGTATTGGTAGATATTGGACAGGCACCTTAGAATTTTCTGTGTCAGTTTGTGAGAAAAATTTTGATCTAGTTGGTCAGAAATAGAATTGTGACATTGGGATGTAGAAGAAGCTTCAGAGGGACCCTGTTGAGGGTGACAGCATCTCCCAGGCAAACACAAAGATGCTTTCCAGGGTAACTAAGGGGGGGAGAGAGGGAAGAAGTAGAAGTATCTGCCTCCAGCTCCTCGAGCTGCTTGAGATGTGCATGGAGATGGAGAACTTGTGGAGATGGAGAGATTTAGCCCAGGCTACAGAGAACTCAGCCCTTTGGTTGATTTTTGGACCAGGCAGAGGCTTGCAGTGACACCTCAGCTGTGTACCACACAGGCCTCCCAAGCCAACACTGGATCCAAGGCTGCCCCAGCATGTGGGACTGCTGAAGGATCACTTGCATGGAGCCTGGGCTCCAAACCATTGTCTTCACCCTCCATGGGGAACTGGCAGGTCTGTGACCTGCAAAACTGCTCTTTATTTTGAGGCAGTTCATTCACCAAGACATGGAGATGCATCCCCCTGCCACCTCTCTCCTCAGAGAGTTAGCTCTGAAAGGTGTTTTGTAACTTGCAAACAAGGAAAATACATGCTGCGTTCGACTGCTGCAAGTGAACCGAGATATTTTCAAGTCAACAATGTACCTATCTCCTTACCCAGCGATGCCACAACACCCCTGACCATTGACTAGACGGGCAAATATTTGTTTTAGTTGAGTTAATGCAAAGTGAAATTATTCTGTACAAGGTCACCCTATGGATGTGACAATCCCCACAGAACTGCCTGAGGGAACACAAACCTGTGTTTGTGTTCCTGAGCGTACACAAACCCACTTCCTGTGGGCAGGAAGAGCTGGATGCCCACACACACAGGTCAATAAGAAATTAATTAGGACTAGGTCCTAAGTGTGGCTTTTCTTTGGTTGGCAGTCAAAAGGGTTTGTCAGGCAGCACTGAAGGCAAACAAAGAGAAACGGACCATGGCAAGGGCTTCAAAACACCTTTTAAATGAGGATCTTGGAGGACTTGTAGCAGCTGGTGAAGCCCCTGTGATGGTGAAGCAAGAGGAGGCCCAGCGAGCACACTGGAGATAGCTGCCAGGCAGGAAACGCCGGCAGGGAAAACACGGATGGGAAATGTGAAGTGGATCTGATTCAGAAGGGAAGCGGGAAAGAAAAGGGGAGGAAACAGATGGTAAAGTTCCGAGAAGACAGTCATGGCAGGGAGGAGCAGAGGAGCTGAAGGAACCAGTTCCCCTGCCCCAACAAAAAGCTGCTTGTTGCCCAAAGCTGGCAAGGAACCTCCTGCCTCTCCTTCTTGCTGCAGGGCAGGAGCAGAGGCTGCGGTCACAGGGTCGTGTTGGCATCACTCCACTTTGATGAGAAGAACCAGAAGAGCCACAGAACCACAGAACTTGGGACCTGTCACCCTACCCTGCCAAGTGAGGACACCAGTAGCCCAGGCTGGTTCTCCAGAACATCCCCTGACATGCACAGAAACCACTTTGACAGCAAGGCAAAGTCTGTGGTCATTGAAACACGTGGGTTTTTTGGCTGCTCAACACACCTGCCATTGGTCTGGGCTGGGTGATGCCCGCAGAGGAAATCCTGGCAGTGTGCAAGAAACCAGCACGACTTCGGCAGTGCAATGTCCAACCATGCTCCAGAAAATGTAGGGAGTTTCAAAAGGAGAGAAATTATCCAGGGCTAACACGGAGCCTGTGAGAAATGTCCATTGAGAAAAGGAGGAACAAGGCTGCATGAGAATGCGTCCTGTGCATCCCCAGCTGTGATTAATTCTAAGGAACTCTGCTCTTTCAGGAGTTTAGCTGTAGATCAGCAATACTGTGGAAGACAGTCCATCGGGAAAGCAAGATTTACTACCACAGGAAATGCAGATGATTCCTGTGGTGGCTCCCAGTGGAAACCTTGGAATCCTGCAAAGCTTTTGGTGAGCAAAACTGATACGAGAACCCAAAGGACTTTGATCATACCAGAAGCACCAAGCTCCCAGTGGAGCTCCCAGTATATGCTTCCAGTGTATCATTGGATTTAGAGAGCCCAAGGGTAGTGCTGGCATTGCTGTGGTATTTCACGGTGAATCCCACACAGATAATTAGCGTGGCAAGTTCAAGTCTGGAGGCAAACATGTCTTAAAAAGGAGAAACACACTCAGAAAAGAAGCATATCCAAGAAGAGACAGCTATTCCCTTTCTTTCCATAAAATACAAATGTATTCCTGCGTCAATGGATGTGGCAGGAATTGCACTGCTGTGTAAACACTGAGTAAGGTTTTCTGTCACAGCTCCCTTCACACATGCACTTCCCCTGCCCTCAGAGTAATCACAGGAGAGGCTCACAGACACTGATTTTATGCTGACTCCGACTGATAATTGTTACAGAGAATTACACTGGGAAAAAAAGCATCAGGCCTCATGTGACTGGGAGGGGAAACACTTTTACACAGAATTACAGGATCACAGAATCAACAAGGCTGGAAATGACCACTGAGGTGATCGAGTCCAACCTATTTCCTAAGATCATTTCATCATAAATCTAAAGTCTACATCACGTTACTAAGTACCTGCTCTAATCTCTTCTTAAACACATCCAGGGTTGGTGACTCTACCACCTCCCTGGGCAACCGATTCCAATGGGATACCACCCTCTCTGTGAAAAAGTTCTTCCTAATGTCCAGTCTAAATCTCCCCCGACGCAGCTTAAGACTGTGTCCTCTTGTTCTGTCACTGGTTGCCTGAAACTAAATTCATAGATCCACCCATTCAGGCAAGGAAGAGGAAGAAACAATACTTTAGAACCACAGGATATTTTTAACTGATTCAGACAACTTTGCATGGCAAACCTTGTTTATTTTCTGTTTTGCCAAGGAAATCGAGCTTGGAAAGATTTCAGCTGCAGAATGTTCTTTGAATGATCTTCTCTCTAGTGACCACTGACATGACCCAAGGGAAAGGCTGAAGTTGTGTCAGGGGAGGTTTAGGCAGGGTATTAAGGAAAGGTCCTTCCCCCAGAGGGTGGTCAAGCACTGAACTGGCTCCCCAGCGTTTGGGCACAACACCAAGGCTGCCAAGAGCTCCAGAAGGGCTTGGGCAATGCTCTTAGGGGCAGGTGGGATTGCTGGGGGGTCCTGTGCAGGGCCAAGAGCTGGACTCAATGGTCCTTGTGGGTCCCTTCCAACTTGGGATACTCCATTCTATGATTCTATGATACTGGAAGGGATACTCGAGATCTTTGCCAAAACCACTTTAGTGGAAAACCTCTTATCCCCCAAAGCCAGAACCCCTGAAAACTCAATTTCTCCCCCTCCCCCCAATAAGCCACTTTTGCAGCTGAGATAACCACAATCCAATGACGCCTTGTAAAGGCAAGTCCAAAGAGCCTCATTTTACTGAATTTTATTCAAAGTGCAGTGTTGCTATCAGCACGGCCTGGGGCTGCAGCTGGGGCCGGGGCCAGGGCTGGAGCTGAAGCTGGAGCTGGAGTAGGGGCAGGGGCAGGGGCAGGAGCTAGAACTGGGCCTGGTGCTGGGGAGCTGGTGCTGGAACAGGGGCTGGGGCTGGAGCAGGAGCTGAAGCTGGAGCAGGGGCTGGGGCAGGAGCTAGAACTGGGCCTGGTGCTGGGGAGCTGGTGCTGGAACAGGGGCTGGGGCTGGAGCAGGAGCTGAAGCTGGAGCAGGGGCTNGCTCCTGCGGGCCCCGGCGCTGAGCCCCGGCACTCGGGGCTGTCTGTCACCCCCGGTCCCCCTGCTCCCCCCGTGCCGGCCCCCGGGCTGCGAGCTCCCCCATGCCTTGGAGGGTGGGGGTGACCCGCGGGCCCAGATCCGGCGCTGCCCCGGGGAAGCCTGTGGCACCTTCAGGTTCCCCGCAGCGGTCCCGGGAACGAGGTGGGCAGGGCAAAGGAAATGCACCTGCCCTCGTGTGCCTGGGAGGTGAAACCTTCTTGCAAGAGAAATCAGTCCGTGGATACACCCCTTCCTGCAAGCAGGAGGATGCGCTAGTATTAGTGTAGTATTAGTATAGTATTGGTATTGTATTAGATTGGTGGAGTTGTACCCTTCCGTCTCTCAAAAGTGCTCAGGAACCAGAGGAGATGGAGGCCTTCCCTCACAAGGAGGAAGGTAGAGATCCAACTGATGATGGAGAATGGGAACAGGTCTCCAATTGTGAGGAAAACAGAATCCTCTGCAGCCCCCCATGGCCTTTCCAGATGCCGCCTTTCCATCTACCCTTGGAGAATAGGTGTGGGGCTCTGGATTTTGGGGATCAGAGTGAAGAGGTAGAAGAGATCATTTTGTCTGGAGAGCTCCCAAGAAGCACCCCTTCTGTCAAGTCACTCAGAACCTGTAATATGAAGAAGAAAAGAAGGGTAGTGGTGGTCGGCGTCTCCCTTTTGAGGGGAACAGAGGGTCCAGTTTGTAGACCGGACCCATCCCGCAGGGAGGTCTGGTGCCTCCCAGGGGCCTGGGTTCAAGACATCGCCAGAATACCTGAACTCANCTGGTGCTGGGGAGCTGGGGCTGGAGCAGGGGCTGGGGCTGGAGCAGGAGCTGAAGCTGGAGCAGGGGCTGGGGCAGGAGCTAGAACTGGGCCTGGTGCTGAGGAGCTGGTGCTGGAACAGGGGCTGGGGCAGGATTTCGGAGAGGTGAGGTCGGGGCCTGGAGCTGGGGCTGCAGTCAGGGCTGAAGCCGGGCCTGGAGCCAGGGCTCTGGCTGAGCCTGCCCGGGGCCGGGGCTGTAGCCGCTGTCACTCGCTGCTCCCGACCCNGTGGAGTTGTACCCTTCCGTCTCTCAAAAGTGCTCAGGAACCAGAGGAGATGGAGGCCTTCCCTCACAAGGAGGAAGGTAGAGATCCAACTGATGATGGAGAATGGGAACAGGTCTCCAATTGTGAGGAAAACAGAATCCTCTGCAGCCCCCCATGGCCTTTCCAGATGCCGCCTTTCCATCTACCCTTGGAGAATAGGTGTGGGGCTCTGGATTTTGGGGATCAGAGTGAAGAGGTAGAAGAGATCATTTTGTCTGGAGAGCTCCCAAGAAGCACCCCTTCTGTCAAGTCACTCAGAACCTGTAATATGAAGAAGAAAAGAAGGGTAGTGGTGGTCGGCGTCTCCCTTTTGAGGGGAACAGAGGGTCCAGTTTGTAGACCGGACCCATCCCGCAGGGAGGTCTGGTGCCTCCCAGGGGCCTGGGTTCAAGACATCGCCAGAATACCTGAACTCATCCCACCCTCAGACTGCTATCTGGTGCTGGTTGTTCAAGCTGGCAGTGGTGAGGCTGATGAGAAGGGAGTTAAAGCAATTAAAAAAAAGGGAGTTTGGGGCAGGAATGCAGGTAGTATTTTTCTCGATTCCCATAACAGCAGGGATGAATAATGAAAAATGTTTAAGAGAATCCTCACTATTAATAGGTGGTTTGGTGGGAATTTTGGGTTCTTTGACCACAGGGTAACCTTTACCGAACCTGACTTGCTAGACTCAGGTGGGCTACATCTAACTACATAATCAGGGCCAAAGTTTATTAGCCTATGAGCTGGCAAGACTCATACAGAGGGCTTTAAACTAGGTTTGAAGGGGGAAGGGGATGGATCCAAAGCCTCTCAGAGGGATATAGTGGGTGGTGAATCCACTCCAAAGATGCATGTTACAACCCAACTGAGTTTTATATTCTAACGCGCGAAGTGTGGGTAACAAGCAGGAAGAGCTGGAAGCTTTGGTACATCAGGAGAGATAGCACGTAGTTGCCATCACAGAAACATGATGGGATGAGTCATATGCCTGGAGTGTTTTGTTGGACAGCTATACACTATTCAGGTGAAATAGGCGAGGCAGAAGGGGCGGGGGGGTGGCCCTCTATGTTACAGAAACTTGATGCTATGCAACTTGAGACTAAAGATGACTGGGTTGAGAACCTGCATCACAGAAACATGATGGGATGAGTCATATGCCTGGAGTGTTTTGTTGGACAGCTATACACTATTCAGGTGAAATAGGCGAGGCAGAAGGGGCGGGGGGGTGGCCCTCTATGTTACAGAAACTTGATGCTATGCAACTTGAGACTAAAGATGACTGGGTTGAGAACCTGTGGGTTAAGGTCAAAGGGTTAACCAACAAGATTGACATTGTGATTGGAGTGTGCTACAGACCACTCAGTCAGAAGGAAGATGTTGACCTATTGTTGTATAAACAACTGGAGGACATCTCAAGATTGCCCTCCCTAATTCTCCTAGGTAATGTCAGTCTCCCATACATTTGCTGGGAATTTAACACAGCAGAAAGGAGGCAGTCCAGAAGGTTCCTAGAGTGTATTGAGGGTTGCTTCTTATCACAACTAGTCAGTGAGCCCACCAGGGGTGAGGTTTATCTTGACCTGCGACTCACAAATAAGGAAGATCTGGTGGGCAATGTGGTAGTCGGAGGCTGTCTGTTCAATCATAGTTAAGTTTTCAATAAATAGTGAAACAAAGAAGGGAGACAACAAAACATCCAAACTGGATTTCTGTAGGGCAGATTTTGGTTTATTCAAGGAACTGATTAGGAAAGTGTTTAAGGAAAGACTGGATGATGTACTTAGTGGTGTGATCTAGATAATGGGATGGTGTGTTGGTAACAAGATGACAACAGGTCAGGTAACAGGTGATGTGTTGGACTAGATGATCTCTATGGTCTTTTCCAACCTTATTAATTCTGTGATTCTGTTAGATGCACGGTCTCTTTTTAATGTGTTCTGGCAAACTTTGCATGACAAATCCTGAACATTTTCTGGTTTTCCAAGCTTAGAAAGCTTTAGGCTGCAGGTTGCTCTTAGGGGACACTGCAGGGGATAATCTTTTTGAGATCTTTACCAACTCCATTGTGGTGGAAAACCACATATCCCTGAAAGCCAGAATCCCTGAAATCCCTGTTTTCTCCCTAGTAAGTGGTTCCCCCCGCTCAGACAGGCGCTCCTAGGGAGCAGGGATGGAGGGAGATTGTTGCTGCTTTGGGCTCTTAGAGCCCAGAGGAGCAGCAGGACAGAGGGTTCAGAGGAAGCAGGTGCTGCAGGACCCTCCTGAACAGGGGGGGGCTTTATTTTGTACTTTTTAGTAATTCAGGCTCATTCTGCTTCTCTAACTGTGAGCACTTGGCTCTTCCTGCCTGCTGAAGCATACCAGCACTGCTGGAGACCTGTGTGTTCCAGTTTGGCGAGTGCCAAATGGAGGAAGGAAGGTTTCCATGGGCAAACATTGGCAGGCAGCTTTCTGTACACAGAGTCCTGGCAGGAGGGCTCTCGGGAGCATGCAGACTTTGGATACCCACAGGGCCTAGCCTGGGGGATGGTTCTCTAGAAGTGATTGATTTTTCACCATTCCTGCCCAGTTCAAGTGCCACATGCCAGACTCTGAGCGGTGTCTGTGGGGATGGTTCCTGGGTGGCTCCCTGCTGCCTTTAGCTGCACTTTCACTACAAGCACATGGAGCCTGACTACTACAAGAAATAAAAATAATTGAGATGGTCTCTTTAGTTCAAGAAACGTTTCCAAACCCCTGTGATTTATGAGACATAATCTGTGTTGCTGGTCTCTAAACTGGCTTACACCCAGATGTGTGTTTTCTATGGAATGTTTGTATTGCTGGAGATCTTGGAGCTGGTCACCAGTGCCCCCCACCTCACTGGCAGCCCCTTGGTGTGCCCCTCCTGGGCGTCCCCAAAGTTCCTGTGCAGCAGTGTGGCTGGTGCTCACTGTATTGACCCACCGGTCACGGAAGGAGTCTTGGCAGTGAACTCTGAACTTGTTATCTGTTATTGATGCCTAAAACTGGGTGAGACCATATTCCCGTAATTCCCACACCTCTCTTGATTCATGGACGTGTTTCCCCTAGGAAGTGTCACCATGGTCCCTGCACTGTGTGAAAGTGCATTGCTTTTGTTTTGGTAACTCTCCTCTTGCCCTTAGAGGGTTGCCACAGGCTCCTGTTTGCAGCCTGTTGAGGCTTTATTGGTTTTATACTTGGAACAGTGACCTCTCTTTCCCTGTATCCTTTCACAGAAAATATTTGCTGCATTTCCTTTACCAGTGACCATTTCTGAACTTCTCAATGAACAACAGACAACAAGAACTTGTGTCTTTGGTGTTCTCTGGTTTGGTCACCCCTATTGTCTACAAATTAGGCTGGAGGATTCATTTCCCACCAAGATGTCTGCTTTTTTTGAGCACAATTATTTTTTTGTTCTTAAAAAGGTGTTTTTTAAAAAATTCTTAACACACATTTTCAGCTAAAAGTTGGTTTTATCTCTCACTATTTTGTTCAGTTTGAGGGGATCTGTACCTCTACTGTGTCACCAGAGTGAGTGCTTATTGCATTTTCTGTGTAAGAGAAAGACCTATTTTAAAAATAGTGTTCTGGGTTGTGTCCTCAGTAGGACAAAACAAACTTCCTCCATAATAAAATTGCAGATACAGATCTGAACATTGGAAAATCTCAGTCAGTTGAGTTGTACAAGAATGTGTTGCCGGCATTTCTCTTCCCATGATGTTTAGAATGGTGAAGTACAAAGATGGAGTTGAGGAATATGGTGCAATTCAGAAAGAATTTCATCAGGGGGCTTTTCTTAGAGACACAATCCTCAGGGTGGTTGCTCAGTGGGTATTGTGTCATCTTGTTGTTTTAAAACCCAACAAAATTCTTCCTTTTGGGTTTTGAGGCAGCTGAGGGAGCTTGGGGAAAGCAGAAGGCCAGCAGACCTTTTGGGTGGAAGGGTGACTTGGGGCCAAGTGACCACTTTTATAAATCCGGTTTCATCGTTTATCCCACAAAGAGATTCCATTGCAGTTACATGAGGATGTGACCCAAAATTATTTATACATTAGCTATTATCTAAATTATGTATTACTGGAACAGGACGGGGAGGCCCTGGGCAGGGAAGGGAAGCACTGCAGGATGGTTTGGAGAGTGGATTTCCAAGGTGGCAGTGTGCACACTCGGAACAGATCCCACCATACTCCCCCGAGCCAGGACAGTGAGCTGAGCTGAGGAGGAAGTTCCTCATTGCACAGCAGGGTCTTATTGAGCAGACAGAACCAAACCCCTCATCTGCTCCTGGATTTATCTGAGCTAACCTGGGCTGGCTTTCCATGAGATATTCCCAGGGTGATGCACAAGCAGCTCAATGCCTTTTTTTTTCCTTTTATCCATAGGAAAGCCGTCCAATCCCAGAACCAGGCCCCAATGGTAGGTCTGCAGATGATGCTTCTGTCTGCTTTCTTTACTGATCCCTTGGTTTTCTCGTTTTCTTTTGTTGTTCCTTGATATTATGAAATATTTCTGAGAAAGTATAAAATAATCCAAAAACAGATTGTGTGGCTGAAACAGATAATGCTGCTTTTCCAGCTGAAACAAAGAGCTGAACCAGCCATAGATACCCTCTTTTTTTTTTTTCTTCTGGTGTTTTTTTTTTTGCTTCTGGCTTTTTTTTTGTTTTCTTTTGCTTCCTGTTCAATCAGTTTGTGTATGTCACGTTAAATGGCCCTTGGGACGTGTCAAATGATCTTGTTCCTGCACTAAACATTAATAGGGTGGGCATATGGGCTGATAGAAATTTGATTCACTAACTCCAGGGCTGAAATCACACCCTGGGGAGCAGGAAAAATTAAATGGACTTGCTCTTTTACTCCTGCTCTAGTAATAGTCACTCCCCACTTAAATTGTATTTTGTGGACCATAGTTTTTGTTGATTGTTGACATTAGCTTTTGTCTTACCATATTTTAAGCCTTCCTGGTTTGTGAATCCTCGCACAGTTTCGTTTTTCTGTGGCTTACGAATGTGTGCACATGCAGTTCTGGTGTATGTATTTAATGCCAGCCAATACTGTGTCAATACTGGCTTGGCCTTTGCTCCAAGGCCCAGGGCCAGCCCACGGGCTACTCTCCCCATGCTTGAGAAGGTGAGTTTTTCCTCAAGAAGCTTTCCCTCCTGTTTTGGCAGAGGTCCTCCTGCGCATGCATTCCGTCGGGATCTGCGGCTCCGACGTCCACTACTGGCAGCACGGCCGCATCGGGGACTTTGTCGTCAAGGACCCCATGGTGTTGGGGCATGAAGCTTCTGGGACTGTTGTCAAAGTGGGCTCAGGGGTGACTCATCTGAAACCAGGTATCTGCAATATATCCAATGTCTCCGATATCACCAATGCAAAACTCTGTTTGCTTGGTTTCCTGCCAGTCGGTTTCTGAGAATGTGTCACTAACAGGCTGGGCTTTTTTTAGGTCATGTAAACTCCTGAACTCACAGTGTGACTTTCTCTTTCAAGAAATGTCACTGCGCTGCTATTAGTCATAAATCAGCTGTGATTTATGATATTCCTTAGGTAGCTTTATCCTGGGATACCTTGAGCTGGCCTGGTTGCATTTTAATGCGCAGCAGAGCAGATTCCGGTACAAGGTGCCTTTTAAAGAAACTTCAAAACCACGTGTATCACTCTTGCCAGCGACCTGCTGTTAATGTTTCCTCTCTGTGTGTTTCCTTGAAGGAGCAAATGGCCTCCTGCAGTGCAGAGAGGTCACTGGAGCAACTGCTCCAGGCCCCGTGGTATGACCTCCATGGCTCACTGTGCTCATGAAAATCCTGGAAAATGGGCTGAGCAGGGAATTTTACAAAGTTTGTTGATGAAAGCAGCTTAGGTACAGTAGAGAGGATGTGGGAGGGCCAGCAAACATTGAAGAGGGACCTGAAGGGTGCCAGTAAGATGAGGGTGAGATTCAGTGCAGGTAAACATAAAATGATGTCCATGACAGAAGCAACAAAACCAACTTTGTAACTGAGATGCTGTGCTGACCATCACTGCTGAGGGGTGAGACATTTCGCACTGACACTGAGCACGGGAGCCTTGGCTCAGCAATGGTGAAAAATGTTAGGAAAGAGACAGACCCTTAGTCAGAGGACATCAGTGCCTATCTGGAGGTCTGGGTGCAATTCTGGTCCCGTCCTTTCCAAAGCAATGTAACGGAAGGAAGGAGGGTTCAGAGGAGAACAAGGAAAGGAAGTGATGTGGAGCAGTGTCTCTGTTACACGTGTCCAAATAAGGAACTTGAGCTGAGAGGTGGAGAGACAACTCAAGGATGTGTGGCACAGGTCTGAGGACTCATGGAGGGCAGGGAGAAACCATGTAATGTGTTCCTGATCTTTGGTTTCTCCAATACAAGAGCAAGGGACAGTCAGAGTCAGGTGCAGCACTCACCTGAGATGTACCAAACCGGGAAGTTTATGCAGTGGGAAGGAAGAGGAGAAATTTTTGCGTATTACCAAATACATACAAACAAACCACATGCAGCCTGTGAGGTTTCACAGCTGAATGGAATGGGAGGCTGGGAGAGCATTCAGAGTGTTCTTGTCCTGCTCCTCTCACCCCCAGACATTCCCCAAGGCCATCTCAGAGGTGATGCTGTGGTGTAGATGACTCTTTGCTTTGATCTGTCCTCCCGCTTGTCACCATGTCTGGCTGGAAGCCTGTTAGTGGAGCTTCACTCAGAGATTCATCTCTGATTGACTTCCTCTGCCAAATAAATGTGCTAGTTTATGTCCTTCGTGCACTTACAAGCTGTACTGTGGTTACACTGTTGCCTCTAGTCCATCCTGTCTCGTGATTGCAGTTAAATAATCATAGAATCACAGACTGACCTGGGTTGGAAGGGACCTTAAAACTCATCTCGTTCCCCCCCCTGCCATGAACAGGGATCCCTTCCACTAGTCCAGGTTGCCCTGGTCCCTTGTGCCTCTCTCATACCAGGGTTTCTATGGTTTTTTATGCTACCCACCCCTGTGTGCCACCCTGTCCCTGACTGACACAGCCTTCTTTCCCTGTGGCAGGTGACCGCGTGGCCATTGAGCCGGGTGTCCCGAGGGAAATGGATGAGTTCTGCAAAACTGGCCGATACAACCTGTCTCCAACCATCTTCTTCTGTGCCACCCCCCCTGATGATGGGAACTTGTGCCGTTACTACAAGCACAGTGCCAGCTACTGCTACAAGTTAGTCCGTGCTCCTTCTGCAGAGAAATACACACTCCCTGGGGGAAGCAATCACCTCTTGGCCCTTTTGAGTACTCTTTCCGTGGGCCCAACAGGTTTTGTTGCTTTCTGATCCATAACTAGCGTGTCTAAGCTTGGATGGCAGCCACTTTGCAAAGGGTTTGTCAGGCAGACTTAGTTTATCCCCTCCGGTGCCAGACATAAACACTTCTTGCATGTCTCCTGGGATGTCACCACTGCTTTACCCTTTAATTATTTTCCTTTTCCCTTTTGCTCTCTGCTCTTGGTTTATTTTCTGCTGTCTTTTTATATCCTTGCCCTCTTAGGCTGGTGCCTGAAGGTCTTTATCTGGTTCTTTGAGCTGAGCTTTGCTACTGCTTTTCAGGAAACACCACAGTGACTGCTGACACCTTGTTCTGTCATTTGAAACAAAGTCATCCCACTTGAAGCAGAGCAGGAACAGAAAGCAGCAGCCCTGCTGAGGGGTTTTTTTGTGTGACTCTGAGTGTCCTCACTAAGCTGCCAGCATTACACATCTGTTTTCATATCCAGTTCAGCAAACTTGAAGCCCAAGTAGTGGCTCCCTGAGACTGCTCTGCCTGTGCAGCTTGTTTTTTCTCAGTCTGTACAGAGCTGGTGCTTCCATGAGCAGGAGTGTCCGTGGGATTGATCCTTGGTGTCTGCAAAGGGAGCGTTCAGCATCACAGCAGTTGGAAGGAGACACTTGATTGCTCTTCTCCTGAGACTCCTCAGGCAGGAGGCTTTCAGAGCAGATCCCAAGCAGCTGCTGTCAGGGTGAGGTGCTGCTCATCTCACTGTCCAGACCCACTGTCACTGATATCCTGTGTATTGCAATAGCATTTCCTGACAACGTTACGAGTTTTTGTGGGGGAGAAGTAGCTGGTTGGTAGCTGGCTTCTTCCAGGGTGTGGCTTTTGTTTTCCTCCAATTTGAGCAAATTTTACTTCGGCTATTTCATTTTAATTTATTATTAATTCTTGAAATGCAAAGCCTGGACCTGGTGCTCTCAGTTTCAAATCAGCTGTGCCATGGTTGGCTGATGCAGAGCAGATTGCCTGGCATGAAGCCACTCTGCCAGCACAGATTTGCTAAACACAGCTGATGGCTGAGCTCAGTGGGCTCTCACACATTTGGGCAGTTATTGTCTGGCCTGCTGGTGAACAGATGCTGTATTGGATGCTCCGAGTAACTTGATGGAGGTGGGATCGTACTGTGAACCTGCCCTCTCTGCTGACAGGGCAGTGCCCAGACCCAGCAGTAGCAAATGTGATGCCAAACTCTGTGACAGCTGAACTCCTGGAGTCAGACTTCTGAAGCCTCCCAGAGATAAGGGACATGCAGATATCGTACAGCTGTCTTCCCACAACCATCATTTCCATTTGTTTGGCTTCATGTTGGTCTGGCTGAGATCTGACCTTGAGCTTCTCAGGGCTGTCAGAAAGACCCTCCTGGCACGCACTGCTCACAGCACCTGCTATGAGAGAGCCCACGCTGGTGACTCCCTGTTGGGCAGTGTTATGGGGCTGAGATTTATTTCTGTCAGCGCTTCAGAAGGGTTTCACCCCCTCTGCTTTTTTCTGTTACTCACATTGGCTGCGTTACAGAGCTGTTTCTGCCCGAAGGTGTTTGGTTCCCTCTGTGCACGTTGTCCCTGCCTGCTGGGACCAGTCCACTGGTTATATCAGGGTGCATTGGGGAGGAGAGCCAGGGTGTTATGGGGAGCCCTGGACCTTGATGCCTTTCCTGATGGCATCACTTTGGCAGCCAGGTGTTTTCTGGAAGTATGGAGCTGAATGACCCAACCCCAGTGAGGGGCCTGGGAGCTCACTGATGGGTCCCAGCCACAGTGCAGCCCTTGGGGTGGTGCACGTGCAACTGGGGGGGTTCTTCCAAAAGGGAATGAGTGGCAAAGGAGTCCTTGGGTTCACTCACCAAGTACTGGAGAGTTGATGTGGGGAGTTTGTGGGTTCCTCTGTTGGGTGCTTGGGCAAACCTGACTGGTAAATGGCTTAGATGCACTTGATGCTGCTTCAGAGGTGGGAAGGAGGCAGTAGAATCTCTTGAAATGCGTTCCAGTCCAACATTTCTCTGACCTAGGGTGGGAGTGGGTTTTGCCGCTGTGATTTACACTCATGTTTGGTCTTCGAGTGTCAGGGCTTTGCTCATCACCCCCATAAACCCTGTTGATGACTGTTGCTTGTATCCTGTTCTTTCAGGCTTCCAGATAATGTCACCTTTGAAGAAGGAGCCCTTATCGAGCCCCTCTCAGTGGGAATCCATGCCTGCAAAAGAGCAGGAGTCACTCTGGGGAGCAAAGTCTTCGTGTCTGGCTCTGGTACAATGAACACATTCAGACCTTGGGTTCCTTGCCTGCCAGGAGGGGTTGGGCAGGGCTCAGGCTCTGCTCCTGGGCTCTGCTGTCCATGGGGGTCATGGCAGAGCTCTGGGCGTGCCAAGGGGAATGTGAGCCTGCCAGAGCTCTTCTAGCCCAGAAACATGCAGGGCTCTGGCTGTTCAGGGCCTGTGACTGGTGCTGCCTGGCAGGGGTACATGTTCTTTTTTCTTCCCCTTGTACCCAGGACCAATTGGCCTTGTTAATGTGATTGTTGCTAAGATGATGGGTGCAGCGGCTGTGGTGGTTACAGGTAAGTCCTTTTATCCCTTGTGTGCCTATTTCCCTGGGTACAACACTTTCAGAATCACAGAATCATCAAAGTTGGAAAAGACATCTTAGATCACAGAGTCCAACCATTAACCCAGCTCTGCCAAGCCCAGCCATGTCCACAAGTGCCACATCCGCACGTTTTTTGAGTGCTTCCAGGCACAGTGATCCCACCACTTCCCTGGGCAGCCTGTTCCTGTGCCTGACCACCCTTTTAGGGAAGATATTTTTCCCTAATATCCAACCTAAACCTCCCCTGGCACAACTTGAGGCCATTTCCTCTCATCCTGTCGCTTGTCCCCTGGGAACAGAGCCCAGTCCCCACCTGGCACCACCCTCCTGTCAGGGAGTTGGAGAGAGCCAGAAGGTCCCCCCTGAACCTCCTTTTCTGACCACCACTCTCAGCTTCCTCAGCTGCTCCTGGCGTTCCCCACCCTTCCCCAGCTTCATTCCCGTCTCTGGATACACTCCAGCTCTTTGATGAGTTCCAGATTATTCCCTCAAGTTTAGTGTGGGGAAGGTAGCCCAGGCACAATGTTTGTGACAATCTGTTTGTGACTGGAGGAGTAATGTGTGCCTGTCTGGAGCGAGTCCTGCTAAACATCTCATTCCCTGGTACAAGACTTTGATCTCTGGGGTCTCCAAGAAGATGCACTTTGCATTTCCTCTGCTGGGTGAGAGGATTAGGGTTGTAACTTCTGCTTTCCAGCATGGACAGGTGGTGTGGGTTGAGTAGCTTCAAGGAGAACAATCCAAAATGAAGAGGTTAATCAGTGGTCTGTGGATCAGGCCTAGAGACTTTCTTCATACTTTGAGCAGGTCTTTTGGGAAGAGACAATACATCTGTGTGTCAGTTCTGAGTCTCAGAAGCTCTGCTTGCCCCTGATGTCTCTAATCACTGGCTGTTCTTTTGATTTCCCAATTTTGAGCTCTTTTGACTTGAACTTTGTGTTTTGCCTTTGGCTTACAGATGAAGCCTTGAGAATGAGGTTTTATCTTCCCTATAGTGCTTATATCTTAGACCTTGATTATGTCACTGCTTAGCCTGGCATGCAGACCAGATAACACAGTGTATTTTATATCTCCTTCGGTCTTTCTGAGTGGTGATGGCCAGGAGGAGCAGTTACAGGTGCCACTGAACAACGAGCACAGGTTGCTGCAGCGTTTCTGGGTTAAAGCCCCAACCCAGACCTTTCAGAAGAGGCCTGTTACCTTCACTGCTTTGGGCCAGGTGCATTTTTGACCCATTGATTTTTAAGTTTCCATCTTTGAGTAGAGAGATAAAATTCAGGTCAGTAGAGAGATAAAATTCAGGTCCCACCCTCTTGCCTTCACGGAAACATCCTTCAAGAGTAGCTCAGGTCAAAACCCAAGGCTGATTATTGCCTTCTCCTCCCTTAATCCTTCTGCTGCCAAATCCAGGGCATTTTTAGCTCTGCTAGCCTCACCCTGCTGTGAGCTTGATGGACGAGATCAGTCCACGCCTCAGATTTTGAGAAGTGTTGTCATTTGTGGATGGTATTTGTTGTAGCAGGAAAAACAACTGTGCTCCTGAATCACACACAAGGAACTTTGTTGCCCTGCTGGGCTAGTGCAGGGGCTGGGGGTGACCTGGTCCCTGGGTGGGGAGGGGTTGGTGAGCTGGCAGGGGTTGGTGGGGCCGAGGCAGCTGGCTCAGTTTATTGCCTCATTCCTGCTCCTGCCTGAAGCAGGGTGTATCTTCCTGGTAACTCTAGGAGCTGCCACCTCTGCCTATGGGCTCTGCTGGGCACCCTGGATGAGCTGGTCTGGGTATCATGTGCCATAGGACTCCCAGGTGGCTGTAGGAAGTTCCTGGTGCCTGCTTTGTAGAGTCAGCAGACTTGGGTACATGGAATTACCCTGTCTTATCTTTCTGTGCTGGGGTAGGTATTGATCATGACTTGTAGACATTTCCCACATGAGAGGGCTTTGGCTGAGATGCTCAGAGACACCCATGGAGGTGCTGTCCCAAGTCAATTATTTGTGTGTGACAGGAGCTGAGGAATGGATTTGGTTTGGCTTGTTGCCCCTGGGGGTTTTGCTGCCCTTCTCAGGAAGTTGCTTTTCGTATCAGCTTTAGAAGCCAACACCTCAGAGGTGCTTGTCTGCCCACAAAGGCCCCTTGTCTTTGCTACCAGATTCTGTGAATTCATTGCCTGGAATTTTTGTGATGTGTTTTTCTGTGAAGAGCTTTGTCTGTACAGTGCTTATAAGATTTACATACATATTTGTGTTTGTTTTGACAAGCTGCTCACAAATAAAGAAGTATTTAGAAATGGTTTTTCCTGGCCTGGGGAGAACTCGCTTCCTACAGCTTCTGTCTTTGGCTCACCTGGAGAGTTTGATCAATTTGTTTCATGGGTCCTCATCTTCTCTTCCCAAAGGGCTGTGTCTTTCTCCACTGCACTGCTGTGTGGGTGTGATGGACATTTATGTGCAACCTTCCCCTGTCCTTCTGCCTTGATGCTCTGAAAATCTGCTTTTCTCCTTATAGACACGTGGAAGTTCAGCCTTATTCCCCAGCAAGTGAAGGGACACTTTAGGTGTTTGTATGGCAGTGTTGGGCTGTCTTGCCTTGCTCTGTCTCTCACTAAAGGTGCACTTACAATTCCCATAAATGCCTTTTTAAGGGAAACTATTCCCCTTCTGTTATCTGAATCCACAGTTGTGGGTGTGAGTTTCTCCAGAAACCTTGGAAGTCAAGGTCAGGGAAGATGAATAATTGTCCGGACCTCAACAGCTTTGAGGAAGAATTTCAACACATAAAGTGTGAGAGCTTCAAGAATATTTGCCTGTTAAGTTGGCTCACAGGCCATCACGAGAAACTAAAGGGTAATCTGATAACTTCCTTGGAAGCAGAGACACAGGGCTACTCTTCTTTTAGGAGCTAAAACTTGAATTAGTTCCAGTGACCGGAAAGTGAAAACTGATTTCTGACTAGAGGCCAAATGCAACCCTTTAATTGTATAATGGACCAGTTTCCCAAGAGCTGTGTGGAGTTCAGCCACAGTAAGGTTTGAAATCCAAACAAATTAACCTTTCACAGCACTCAGAAGTGTCTGTAGCTCTGACAGTTTAAAGTATCTGAGTGCCTGGGCAAATATAGAAAATGGCTGGATCCAGCTGTGTCTGCTGTGGGCTGGTGCTGTGAAACCAAACTTTGGGTCCATTGCTGGAAGCACTCTTGAGCCCCTGTGATCTCCTCAGCATACACAGAACTGGGAGATGCCAACCATGCTGGGCAAAAGTGTTTCTTAGCACTTCAGGTGCCTCCAAAAGCTTGTGCTTTTGGGACATGGGGAGGGGGGTGGGGTGTCTCTGTGCGCAGCTCAGCTGGACTCAAACGTGACCATACTCATGGCCTGGAGCCCAATGCTGGGGAGGGACTGACATGATTAATCCTCCTGTAGTCACAGGAATGAGAGCCCACGTAGAGGCTTCCAGGGTGATGCTGCCCTTACTTTTCAGTCTTGACTTTTTCATCTGCATTTTATTAGCCTTCGTTATCCTTTCTTGAACTCACTCCACAGCTCTCCCGGGTGTTTATCTCGGTGGGTGTGCCCACACCTGGCATCCTGAGCCCTCTTGCTGCCATGGGGAGCTTGCCCTTCACGTGCTCTGCCAGTAAGTCCCATCCACTGCCAGTAAGTCCCATCCTGTTCCCTGTGGGACGGGCAAGTAGAGCCTCTGGCCTAGCTGTCTTCCAGCACTGTGGCTGAGTCAGAGCGGCTCGTGTCAGAGCACTGGCCTTATCCTCGCTCTCTTTTCCCTTCATATTTTCACCTCACCCCTTTTCTGACTTCTCTGAAGACTGTGCCCTGGTGAGAGGGGTGTTTTCCTCTTTGCTGGGTGTCCTAGAGAGGAGTGTGCCCATGACAAAGGCACTGTTTTCTGAGCCTTCAAGCTCAGGACTTCTGGGAGGAGACTCTGTTCACCCCTCAGTTGAGTCTAGGAAATCTCAGCTCTTACAGCTCTTGATTCAATCACCTTTTCCAGTGCCAGCATGGAGAACCCTGCAGGCCACTGCCTTAGGGCAGGGCAAAAAGGTGGTTTCTGCTTGGGAAATGCCACTCTCCTCATCAGCTGTCCATGTCCTTTTCTCCAGAGATGTCCTGGTCACCAGTGGTGCCTGGAGAGGACTGGTGGCTTCCTTTGAGGGGATGTGGAAGAGAAGAGATGGGGAAGCTTACTCCATGGTACAGAAGATATTTGCAGTGCTGTCAGGATCCCTCAGGACAGAGTACTGGAGTTCATGCATTTTAGGCATCACTCTCACAGGTGCTTATCATCACCAGCTTTGTTACGCTGTGTTAATGGGGTGTCTGAGGTCCGCCCTATCACCAGATCCACTCCCTTTTTTCTTTATGGGCTTGTTTGCTCATTCATCTGTGACAGAAAATGTCTGGGAGACGCTCAGCAGCCTCCAGTGCTTTTAGCAGGAGGGTAAAGGAGCAGAAGGGGTCTGTGGCATCAGGGACACATAGTGTTGACAACATGCATTCTGCAATTCTCTCAGCCAAAGCATCTGCTGAGGGTTCGCTGAGGAAGCCCCCAGAGAGCTCGTGGTCTGCTCTCATCTGATTACACATTAATGATCCTTTGAGCCCAGTGTCTTGTGTCAGAAAGGCTTCTTGGGTCTGTGCTGTCCATAGCCAGGTGATATCTGGGTCATCAAGGAGCTCAGTCAGAGTAACCTTTGAGAGGTGTCCTTGAAGGTAGGAGTAAATAATGTGGAGAGCCAGGCAAGGAAAATGCAGAAGTGAGTGGTGGTGAATGAAGGTCCTGCCTGAATTAGTGAAGCTGTTCATGAAAGAGTCATTGCCAGAGAGACACTGGGCAGTGCAAGCTGGAGCCAGAGGCAGCTTTATTCACAGTATTCACAGTATAGATAAGGTTGGAAAGGACCTTGAAGATCATCTACTCCAACCTACAATCCAACTAAACCCAATATCTACATCTAGATCATATCATTCAGCACCTCGCCCAGCCTACCCTTAAACACCTCCAGGGATGGCGACTCAACCACCTCTGTAGGCAACCCATTCCACACCCGGATCACTCTTTCGGTGAAAAGGTAGGACCCAGCCTGCACTGAAGTAGCTTCAAGATCCCACAGACCCAGACCATTCCATGATTCTGTGATCATCCTCTGCCTGCCCAGAAGGAGCAAGCACAGACCCTTCCCTCTCCTTGTTGTGCTGCCCTGTACACACACATAGGAAGCAGTTTCCAAGCTCAGGTTCCTCCTCCCCTTCTGTTTCACACACTGCTCCAGTTCTTGACTTACTTTATCTTTCCCCAGATTTATCTGCCTCTCGCCTGCAAAAGGCCAAGGAGGTGGGGGCAGACTTCACCATTCAGGTGAAGAACGAGACCCCACAGGAGGTGGCCTCCAAAGTGGAAGGTCTGCTTGGCTGCATGCCCGAGATCACCGTGGAGTGCACAGGGGTGCAAGCCTGCATCCAGGCTGGAATTTATGTGAGTGATGGTGTTGGTCTGTTTTTTGGTGGGATGCTGCAGTGAGTGACTTATTTCACTCTCACAGTGCTTCAGTGAGCTTGGTATGGGAAGAGAAGGTGCTCATTAGACATCAAATGAAGAGAAACAAAGAGTTAACATTGGCAGGATGATAATTGATAATCGATTTGATGCTCAGGTGCTAAACCACTTCCCAAAAAGACCCCAGTAGGACCCCAAACCCCAAGCACGGCTACACAGCAGTGTCAGGGATTAGGACCAGCACCCCCTGTTGAATTCAGGTTATATCCAAACAAGGAGAATAATCAAGAAGATTAATTCCAGAAGGTAAAGCAGTTAAGGAAGGAATGTTTTGCTGCCATGAATGAGAAAAAGGTAGTGTGGAGTTTCACAGGGAGAGGACAGGAGGGAAATTCCAGTGAAACACCAGGCTTAGTTTTTCCAATTGAAATCCCAAAGTACTTTTCATAGTCCTGAATACCAGCCATTTTTTAAAATGAAATTTGGACACCAGAATCCCTCAGATATTTTCAAAAGATTGCAATTTTAGCTTTGTTTACCTCTTGTGAGCTTCAGAGAGCGTCCTGCCTTTCCCCTGACTTCTCCATCGTGCCCTGGGCAGTTCACTGCAGCCACAAAGTGTGGCTCTGTTTCTGGCAGATCCTGCATAGACTCCAGCAAGTATGTTCTGCACATTATAACCTGTTTCTGTGTTTGCTCTCCAGGCCACTCGATCTGGTGGGACCTTGGTGCTGGTGGGGCTGGGCCCAGAGATGGTGACGGTGCCCATCGTGAACGCAGCTGTGCGGGAGGTGGATATCCGAGGGATATTCCGCTACTGCAACACGTGAGTCCTGTGCAGGGGGGGTCATGTGCCTCCAAGTCTGTCCTTAACATTCTTTAGGGCTATGAAGTGGAGCAAGAATCTTTGCTTGATCTGTAGCTCTCCAGGAAGGATTTATGAGATATTGTCAAGCTCCTTAAAATGAGAAATGTCTTTAGGTTGGCAGTTCACCAATTAGATTAGCTGGTGCACCCCTTTGTATCCCTGTTGCTCTAACTTGGCCCATTCCTGATTGACCTCGATGATAATGGTTAGACTTGATGATGTTGGAGGTCTTTTCCAACATCAGTAATTCTGTGATTCTAAAAGGAGCAGCAATGCAATCCAATTGAGAGTCTGTGCCAGAGAAGAGACTGAGAGATGACTGAGGCTTTTCCTTTCCTCTCCTGCACTGATTCCATGAGTTTGAGCTCCACAGTGGTCAGAGTGCAAGCAAGGAGGCCAGGCAAGAGGGGAACAAGTTTTGCTTTTTATTCAGTGCTTGCAAAGTAGTTGTTTCCTGGGTTTTACATTTCCTTCCTGTGACTTGACTTACTTACCCAACTTACTTATCTGTGCTCAACAGCCCAGCGCAGTTGCTTTGTCCCATCTCCCATGCTGGGTGCTTGAGGTTCCCTGTCCCAAAGATTCTTTGTGGGCAAAACCCTTTGGCTGGAATTGCTGTAATGTAATGCCTCCAAAGCAGTGACTGATCTCCTCCCCTGCTGTTTCCCTTGCAGGTGGCCTGTGGCCATCGCCCTGCTCGCATCCAAGCGAATCAACGTCAAGCCCTTGGTCACACACCGCTTCCCCCTGGAGAAGGCCCTGGAGGCATTTGAAACCACCAAGAGGGGTGAGGGGGTCAAAGTCATGCTGAAGTGCGACCCCACTGACCAGAGCCCCTGAGCTGCTGTGGTGCCTGGCCCTCATCCTGCTGCTCTTCCTGCCTGGGACACACAGGATGAGGCCACAGGAGGCTGACGTGGGGCTGCTGCATGTTTGCAGTCACCTCGTGCAGGCGCTGCTTGTAACTAGAGAATCAAACAATAGTGAGAGTGAGTGGCACTGGGATGTACCATTAGAGCATAACAGTAACTACAAATGGACAACCAATAGTTTGAATCAAAATGTTAGGTTAGATATGAGGGTTTGTATGGTTGGCTCTTCTCTGGCAGCCCCCTGGGGGAGCCTGACCAGGTGTCTGTATCCTGGGGAGGTGCTGGCACTCCGCCTTCCCACCCCACACTGCCCTGGCTGCAGCTCTTCTGCATGGCAAACCTTGGATGTGAGATAGCCCTTCCTGAATATTCCCCCTTCCCCTTGCACCTTCCCTTGGGGCTGCTCAGGGATTGTACAGCCTGTGGAACATCCCCCCTCCATCCCATTCACATAATTCTCTCTGTGCTCTTTGCAAATATCTCAAAGCTCAGAGCCTAGGGGTTTTGTGAAGCTTGTCTGAAGGCCAGCTGGGACCACATCTGCTGTGTCACCCTCCACCAGCTCCTCATGGGACCACTGCAGGCTGGGAAACTGGGACCACTGATGGCCCTGTCCTTATGTGGCTCCCACAGAGGGACTGCTGTTGGGAGACACAGCTGCTTTGAACATAGAGAGAAGTGCAGGGGGGATGTGAGGGGACAGCATCACTCAAAGCTTTTACCACTATGAACAAACGATAATTTCTGGGGAATATCAGGCCTTCCTGCTGAGTTTGTGAGCCATGGATGAGGTACTAATGAGGGAGCGGGTTGCAGATAAAATCTAATATTTGATTACAATGATACTAATATTAGTACTGAGAGATCAGTTCCTTCCTTGGGTGGGTACTGAACTTTCCTCAATAAATGCTGACTACCTGAGACCTACTTGGTGTGTCCCTTTGTAACTTTGGGCCAGCAACTGCTGTTGGCAGGACTGTGAAATCACAAATAACCCAACAACTTGCAAATCAAAACTTGTGTTTATTCCAGAGGTGGTCGAGTTAATCCTGGCAGAGGTGGAAACCTGCAGGTCCATGCTGAGTTTTATAGGGATGAATTTTCTGTAGCCAGAAGTGGCCAAAGTGTGTGCTCAGCACAATCCTGTGCTTTTGGGATACCTGTTGACATGGCTGGGGATCCACTGGCCATTCCAATTCCCATGCTGGGGAAATCCCATTTTCATGACTGGGGCGCCACTGGACTGTGCTGGAGGGAGCCCCATATGCCAGTCTGGGGGACCAGTGGCCATCACAAGAGCCTGTAATTACTGGGAAATGGGAATTTGCTTCCTGTGCTCTTGGGGGGCTGTTTAACATCCCGAGGGCTGGAGCTATTCCTGTGGCTCAGCCTGTTTGGGCTCCTTGGCTGATTTGTTCCCACATCAAGTCTTGCTGGGGGCATGGCCACTGCAGGGGCATTGCTGGGCCCCATGTGTGTCACCAGTACAGGGGACACTCACTCCAGTTTAGCCCATTTCCCAAGGGGCTGGAGTAAATACTCTGTGTCAGGAGTAAGGCCAGTACAAAGCCAGGAGTATGACAAGTCTCCACGTGACCAAGACCCAACTACAGGAGGCAAGAAAGTGTTTTGAAACTTCAGTCAGGTTTATTTAAGCTCAACCACATCCTGCAAGAGCAGCAGTGATGCAAAGCACAAGTGATCCCTGATCGAAGGATAGTGGCGCTGCCGAAAGAAGCCAACGCAAACACAGCTAAGGCCCTTTGCAAACCCAGGGAAGGCTCGGAGTGTTAACAAGCAGGCACCAAAGAGTTCATTAAGAGTTCATTAGGAAAGCTGAGCCTGTTTCCAGGACAGGGATGGTGGGGAGCTCTCTGGCTCCTCACCCCATGTGTGCACCACATGGATCTTGAGGCAAAGTGCTGTGAATTCAGATTGTGCAGGCACCAAGCTGGTCCAAGACATTCCCTTAGTCCCATAGCAGAGCATGAGCTCTGTGGTGTGAGATTAAGGTGGTAGGACTGGATTTAAATATCAGGTTTTTTGCTTGGGATATGCCGGACCAATCCTGAGTGTGGAGCTGCAGAAGTGTGTGGACGGTAGCAGGATGCCTTGGACTAAGGAGCTCACACAGGAGTGATGATGGGATGGCAGTGCTTTACTGGCACTCTGGTCTCAGCTCTGTGAGTTGTGGCATCCCTGCTCTTGGCCATGGATGGTTTTCTCCCAGGTGTGGTAGTGGGTGGGAGCCCAAGACCACCCAAAACTTTGCTGCCCAGGTGCTGAGGTGGACCGGACTGCAGCCCAGGGTGAAACTGCGTGGGTAGGCTCAGAAATTCTCATAGTGATGTGCAAAGTAGGTCTGGTCCTTCTTGTTCATCTGCCGACAAGCCTGTTCCACACTCTTTGTCATCCCAGGAGGGCCACAGCTGAACACCCCGATCTTCTGCACCTGCGAAGGGACGATCCAAGGGGGTCAGACACAGCAGAACCGGCTCTCCCTGCAGTCCAGACCCCCCATGGCTCCTTGCCCTCCAACAGCTTTGGGCAGGGATGCTGGTAGGGCAGTCTGTCCCAGCCTCCAGAGGCTTTTGGGGGGGTTGTGAAGACTGTTACATCTGTGAGGGCTATGGAGGAAGGATGGGAGCCCCCAGCTCTGGGCAGTGGCTGCAGCCAAGGTCCCACAATAGCTGGGATTGTTTGGCTGATACGGGGCCCTGCTGACTCTTACAGCTCAGCTTGGCTCCAGAGGGAAAGCAGGATTCATGCCCCTTCTGCCCTGTCCTTGGTGCAGGACCCTGGGGACAGACTGGGACTGGGGTGACCAGTGGGTGACCCTCCTTCTCCTGTCCCCCATCAGGCACTGACCTCAGGGTGCACCTCCTGCAATGAGCTGAAGAAGGGTACGAAGGGAGGGCGCCCAAAGTGGGTGATGGAGCGCAGCCCTGTGAACAGGCTCTTGTTCAGCACCTTCTGGAAGTGCCGCTCACAGACATACTGGAAAAGAGAGCAGTGCACGTCAGATGGCCCAGCATGGCCTGGCACAGCCTGGAACAGCACAGCCCAGCCCAGCAGCCTCCCCGGTGGGTGGCCAGGCTCACCAGCATGGTGGTGCGCAGATCGAACTTCTCGGCCAGCTGTGTGATGTAGATGTGCACAGAGACCAAGTTGTTGCTGTCAGACTCTTCCACCTCCCGGATGATGTCTGTCAGCCACTCAAACTGCCGCTGCGTGCGCGTTACCCAGATGAAGTAGATCTGCGGCACATGGAGATAAGGCTCAGAGTGGGGCCAGCACTCTTATATAAGTCCATGGGCTCTGTGAAGGATTTTACCCCCAAAGAGGCCAGCAGGGGCAGAAGGCATCTTGGGAGGGTTTGTCTTTCAGACACTTCCTCTTACCTTCTTACACAGCACCTTGGAGTTTATGGATGACATGAAGACCAGGTCCTTGAGGATGGACGCGAAGGGAGTCACCCCAATGCCTCCTCCCACCAGCACTGACACCTCAAACTTGTTCCACTCCTGGTGGCCCTCCCCAAAGGGCCCATCTAGGTAGAGCTGAAAGGGAGTCAGCCATTAGCAGAGCATCTCCTGCCTCTGCTTGCCCAGGACTTGGCTGCCCTGGAGAAGCACCTTGGTCTTTGCACAACCCATTGCCAAGATGCTCTTGGGCTCAGATATCCCTGTGGGTGACGCCCTTGTGTGGGCTCACCTTGGGCAGCTTGCCGATGAGGGCCAGGTTCTCTGGGGAGTAGAGCTCTCGCAGGCGGGTTGTCCAGGGTCCCACAGCACGGATGTGGAGGCTCAGTGTGTCCTCATGTGGTGCCGAGGTCAGGGTGAAGGGGTGGTACTCGTTGGTGCCCAGGGCCATGCAGGCAATGCGCACCCACTGCCCAGACTTGTAGTCAAAGTCCTGCGGCCGCTGGAACTGGAGGTGGGTGACACCTGTGGGGAGATGAGGATGGGGCCTCCGGTAAGGTGATGTTGAGAGGTGGAGGCTCCTGCATTGCTGCAGCTCCTGATGCTCTTGCAAAGAGCATGTGCTGGGATGGTGCCGGGTGGCCAGGGATGTTGTGGTACCTGAGGGCAGGAGCTCAGCTTTCACCACACTGATCTCCACCTTCTTCCTGCTCAGGCTGAGCAGCTTGTCTGCACAATAGATGAGAGCTGGGATGATGAAGTAGATGTAGAAACGGGGCTGCTGGATCAGAGCGTAGCTGCCGTGGATGATGACCTGGGCAAGGAGCAGAGCCTGATTTGGTGGCAGCTCAGCAGCAGCCAGGAGCCAGGGCTGAGGCCACCAACTCCCTTGAGACCACCTTATCTATTCCATCTCATCAGATGCACTGACTTGGCCTACAGGCTTGTGGTGCATTGACACCACCCCTCCCTCCCAGCTTAAATTCTTTACCAGGACATAGAGCAGCACGTAGAGGTGGTGGGTGATCCAGAAGCCCTGGAAGCTGACACGTCGGAAGTGGTGGGTAGCAAACACGTACATCACAGCGAGGACCACGAGCAGCAACACTCCTGTCATGCCTGTGAGAAGAAAGGTTGGGAGATCCTGGAGGGATCTCTATGAGGATAGATCCACAGGGGCTCTAGCTGGGTTGGGCAGAGGGCAGCCTATACTGGGCACAGATGTGCAGGTTTGTCTGCTGGTTGTTCTCACCTGGAATAGTCTGGAAGAACCACCAGTAATACTTCTGTGGGAGCTGTGACCTGGAGAGGGACAAGAGAGTGGATCATGGACTGTGCCGAATGAACTCCTGGTTTCCCTTTTCATTCCTCTCCATGCTCAGGACACTCTGTCTGGACTCTGCTTTAAATTCCACTTACCCATCATTTGTAAAGACATGGGAGAAGAGGCAGGACAGCACGCTGAGAGGTGTGACTGAGAAGATGTAGACATTTACTACGTGACCTGCAGTGTGGAGCACTGTGAGAGACAAAAACATGGAGAAAGAAGCATCACTTGGAGATGGAGATGTGTCAAACCCTGCTGATGTCCCTGGGGACATGGAGATTCCTCCTTTTCTTTAGTGCAAGTCATCAATGTCTCCACAGAGCCTTCATGATTCTGCCTGGTCATGCCATAGCATGATGGGCTGGTCCTCTTGCCTTAGCTGTGATTCCTGGGTGGCACATCCCTCAGCAGCCCACCTACCTGAGAAAATCAGGGCTGCCATGGCAATCCAGCGGTGGAAATCGACGGCAGCATCGAAGGGGATGTAGTGGTTGAGGAAGGTCTCCCGCAGGACGGTGATGAGGTTGCGACACATGGTAAGCAGGATGTAGGAATACAAGAAGGAAATGGACGCAGCCGATCCCCGGGAGACGATGATCCCCACGAAGGTGGTCTGTGCGATTCCAGTGCTGGGGGATGCAAAGGCATAGTCTGGGGAGAGAGAGCAGAGGGGGAGTTAGTGTGCCCAGCCATGACCCTTCCTGTAGCAAGGGCATGGCTGCCTGTGTCACCAGGGATGGGTTTGTGTGGGAAAAGGAGCATGACCCCCAGAACTGCTGGGTGAAAAGGTATCTGCGGGGGGTATTATCCTCCTCTGGTGGCAACTGGAAAACTGCACCTTGGACTGTGGCCTCAGTTGGGGAATCCAATATAAGAGGTGTCCACAAACTGGAATGAGCCCAGTGGAGGCCACCCAAATGGGTAGGGGCTGGAGGATGCCATGTAGGGCAAAGGCTGAGGGAAATGGGCTTATCCAGGCTGGAGGAGAAGGGTCAAGGAAGACTTTGTGGCTGTCTGCATTCACTTCATGGGTGTACAGAGGGGGAAAGCCAAAGTCATTCTGAGAGATGCAGTGGAAGGATGTGAGGCAGCAGCACCATTTTCACTGGAGGAAGTTCAGATTTGACGTAAAATAGAAACCCTTCACAGGGAGGATGGTCAAAAATGAGCACAGGCTCAGCAAGGTGGTGGGATCACCAACCTCAGAGCTCTTCACACCTTCTCTAGACAAGGCCTTCAGAAGCCTGATTCAGCTTTGGAAATGGCTTTCCTCTGTGCAGGGCATTGGACAAGATCCTCCCAGAGGTCCTTTCTAACCTCAGGGATCTTTTGGTTATTCCAGGGGATGAGTGACACTGTCCCCAAAGTTCTGCTGGGTGACACCCTACCACACTCCATGCAACAAGCAGCTTTGAGGCACCAAGCCCACTTGGGGGGCAGCAGGGCTGGAGGACACTCACAGTAGGCTCTCTCTGCAAACACGCCGGCAGTGATGGCGGAGACGAGGACGATGCAGACGATGTGGCGCCGGTAATTCTCAACGAAGCGCTTGAACTCCTGGATCTTCTGCTGAACTCGGTTCCTCTCGTACTTCTTCCGCTGCGCCTCAGTGTACAGGTGCAGCTGGTACTGGTTTCCCCTGGCAAGGACAGGAAGGCTGGTGTCACCACCAGGTTTCCCTGCTGAGGGAAGGCCACGCTGCCCAGATTTTGGGCTGCCTCCCAAAGTGCTGTGCGCACCAGTGATGGGGTGACCTGCAGAGCACACGTCAGAGGGTGATCTCAGGTCAGCCTGGGATCTGGCACACTTTCAAAAGCTGGTAACAACCATGCAGATAGTGACTCATAAATGAGATCATAGATAAGAACCATAAAAGATAATTTCCATAGTAATATTCATGTATCAAAAATGATCCCACGTGAGGAAAATTTCCATAACTCCAATTGTAAGTAGGGAAACCTAAGATACTCTATCTCTCAGTAACAACCACTGAACTGATTGCTTGCAGAAACACCGCTCCTGCAGTCTCTTGCAGAGAGCCCAAGTGAACCAGCAGCATCCCAAGGGGCAGAGGAGCACAGGTAGGAACTTCCAGGCAAGTCTCCTCTCTAAAGACTTCATTCATGGCCACTTCATTTGTTCTTTTGTAGAGACACATGACCCAGACCCAGCTACAGCACTGTTCCCCCTGAGACAAGGCTGTTCCCATTGCTCCTTGGCCAGTGGGTACCTCCTTGCAGCAGT
Source organism: Pitta sordida (assembly GCA_013390025.1). Classification (NCBI taxonomy): domain Eukaryota; kingdom Metazoa; phylum Chordata; class Aves; order Passeriformes; family Pittidae; genus Pitta; species Pitta sordida. Next base: position 61,276 of record WEKX01015803.1, on the reverse strand, counting down.
GGCTGCCCAGTTAGAAACAACAAACAGGCTGAAACCAAACCCCAAAGCACAACCACCGAGGTGAGGCCTCACTCACTTTCTGCCTGGTCTCTTCCTCAGGTCTTGCCCTTCTCGGTCTGTGTAGTGACTCATAGCTTTCAGATTTGGGTCTTTCTCCTCCTCGGAGATGGTTCTGTTGGAAACAGAGCTGTGTCTAGCCCAAAGCCCAACCTGCAGGAAGGTCCTGGCAAAATTTTCCTTGTTTCTCTACTTCCCATCTCAGGCTCAGCTGGGAAGGTGTTCTTTCCTCTTTCCTGCAAACCTGCTTCCATTTAACTTTTAATTGCACATGGGCTTAATTTGCTATAACATAGCCCTTCCCTCTGAAAAGCAAGGCAGGATTCCCATCCCCACACAGAGGATGCAACAGGGGCTCTGCAGGACGCATTTGCTTCCCTCTGGCTCTGTCCAGGGAGGAGGACAGCAGCTCCACTGTGGCATCCAGTGTGCACATCCCACCAGGATCATTACCCCCCTTCCAGTACTGGGAGTGCCAACAGTTGGTGGGAGCATTGTTGGAAGGGCTGGGGTGAAGGATGGATGTGCACCAAGGAAGAAAGAAGAGGAACAGCAGAAACAAAACCAAGGAGGGGAACTTACCCTTTTGGCTCTCTCTTTTTTATGAAGGAGACACAGTTGTGCAGGTTTTGCTTGAACACCTCAGGGACACCTTTGAGGAGCCAAAAGGACAAACAGTCATTCAGAGTATGTAAAACAAGGTTTATAGTTCTCCAGGGAGAAGGTCTGAGATGACCCAAACATGGTGGACATGATGCAACAGCTGATGTCCCGTTATTGCATTTGGGTTGGGGACATTGATGGGACAGGATTTGGGAGTTCCATATTGGGTGCTGTCCATTTCCTCCTGCCCTGCAGGGCCTGCGTGACCCAGTACTTGTGCCACTGACCTTTGACGCAGAGGTGGGTGAAACGAAGCTCACGGTCATACTCCCGCAGCATGTAGTGGAAATTCTCCCAAGTCAGCTCATCCCTGTCCTGAAACCCTGAGGCCTGAAACATGGACTCTGTCACCTGCTCTGCCTGTTCTCTTGACAGGCAGTTGTTGGAGATCTCAATGAAGGACCTGGAACAAGGAGGGGAGATGGGAACATCAGCAGAGTGCCAGACCAATTTAAAGGGAGAAACTGGCTCTTGATTGTGAGTGTTGAGGCCATGAGCTTCTTGGGGACCGAAGCACAGAAACTGGGAGCTGTTTTTGAAGACATGTGTGTCTATAGCCATTGTGAAAACATCTGGAGAGAGGAGAATTACCTGAGCATTCTCAGAAACTCCTCCTTGGAGAGGAACCCATTCTCATCAATGTCATACATCCTGAACATCAACTTAGACTTCTCCTCTGGGGACCCTGGTGGGGAGGCAGAGAGGTGAAGTAAGAACAAGATCCTCTTTTCATCGACAAAGATGCTTTCAAACATTGTCTTTGAACATGTGGACCTGCAGCAGTGCAGCCTCACCCTTTCAGTTGACTTTCTCAAGTGCAAGGTGAAACATTGGGTAGATACACATTCTTTCTTGGGCATTATTTTGCTAATCAAAACGTGCTTTTGCATGGCAATGATTTTTTAGGATCTATTTTGATTGAATCTGGCATTTATGAATCCTCATCTATGAATCCACCTTTCCAGAGGTCAGTTAGGGTGAAACAGATGTCAGACACAGTTGCTATGATCTCCCAAGGACAGGATGCATTTCCTTTCAGGAGACAGAGCAGATGTGTCTGTGGTGGTGGAAGATGGCTCCCCTCATGAACAGCCTTCCAGAAAATACAATTACATGGTCATTGCCCCATAACTCAAGTTGATCCTGTACTAAGTGAATTTGTAGCAGTGTCTACAGGTTGATCCTACAGGATCTTGTCCTTCACTCTGCCAGAGCCTAGAAACTGGACCAAGGGCAACAGATGGAATCACTAACCATCCCCAGCCCCCACCTTTCATGAAGACCACCAAGATGTCCAGGAATTCCCGGAATGAGATGTAGCCATTGCCGTCTTTGTCAGCCAGGGAGAACATGGACTCCACAAACATGGAGTGGGCTTTGAGCCCCAGGGCCTCAGCAAACTCAGTCCTGCTCAGCTCACATGCCAGAGACTTTGCCTTCTGGGAAGATTCGAAGTTGAACTCTCCCGCATCGGACTTGTCAATTTCCAGCACCTGCAGATTGTGTCCCACAAAAGAAATCCTGTGAGTACTGGCTGGTGTTTCCTTCCTGACCTACTGCACAAAGGCTGGTGGCTCCCCTGGCACAAAACTTATGACAGATGCCACAGGTAAGTCCTGCATCTCTCCTGTGCAACATGACTTTCACACTCCACACCACTGACCACCCTCAGTTACATCATCCAAAAGTCTCTTTGCAACTTTAGACATTTGTCACTGCAGCAGTGCTCCCTTTATCTTCTGCAAAGGAAACTGTGCCTTGGTCTTGAGGTATTGGCAGCTTCCTTGTGCCCAGCTCACCAGCTCTTATGGAGAGGAACAGCCTGCATGTTCCTTGTTTAATCAATACAGAAATACCTTCTTTCATGCACCAATATGTACCTGAGCAAACAGGTGCCTGAAGAAAGTCTCCAGAATTTGTTTTCTCTGCTCCTGGGTGACTGCCCGTTTCATCAGGCTCTGCTCCTTCATCTCAGACAGATGCAGGTCAAGGCCACTCTCATTCAAGTGGTCTCGTAGCTTCCCAATGAAGTTGCTCCTCTCAGCCTCCTCACTGAAGAGCAGCACCTGCAAAGGACCCACCACCTGGCTGTGATCATCAGAGGCTCAGCTCTGTGCTATAAGCTGGACCTGGTGGATCTCAGGAGGCCACCACCACCACCCTTCAGGGACCTACACAATGCCCCCCCTGAGTGGTACAGAGGACTTTGGAGGGTCCAGTGGAAGGTGTCATACCCCAAGCACCACGATACTCACCAGGTCATACTCCTTGGGGCTCTTCAGGAGCAGAGCTTTGTTCCCTTTGTTGTTGGAGAGGATCACCTCCACCCTTTGCTGGGCTTTCAGGTTTATGCTCCGGAGCACAGACCCTCTTCCATCCAGCACTTTGAGCACTTTGTCAGCTTGGAGCTGGATGCAGACGGGAGAGATGTCTCTCTTGGGCCCATGCCACTCCATGGCTGATGGGAGAGAGCACAGGACTTAGCTGGAAAAATGCACCCAGGCTCCTACTCATCCCAACATCTCCTTCACCCAGATGCAGTTCAGGAGTGATTTCATGACCAGGACCATCTTAAAGGAATAACAATTATCTCCCAACTGCAGAGTTCAAGCACATGGCTGTAGGAGGAGTACAGACTATGGAGCAGGGAGACGGGATTTTTTCAGTATTCAGAGCAAGGAGATACAGTCCCTGTCCTGGGAATGGCGCAATTGCTTTACATGGGTTTCCTTCAGGCAAAGGGTGATCTGGGAAGGATTGGAATTAGAGGGTCAAAGGATGTCTCAGATCAGAAGGGACTCAGGTTGGAAGCTGTCTGGGCTTCACTGCTGGACTGTCTTGGGGAAACAGTTCCTCCTTGAATCCCATGTAGATACAAGCCCCAGGCCCAGCCCTGCCTCGTTATGTGCCCTGACTCCAGCAACAGCACCAGACGCTGTCTCAGGGTTGGCAGTGCCCCCTCACCGTGTGTGGCGTCGCCAGTCACCTCCCTGCGCATGCTGGTTCTCTGCTGCTTCTGCAGCTTCTTGAAATCTCTCTTGCGGAGAGCGGCGACAATCCAGGCGACGAACAGAGTCACTGGGGACACACAGGAGAAGGAGCATGAGATGCCACAAAGCTCATTCCAACTTCTGGCTCCCTGCTGGTGCCCAAGGACCTGCCAGCTCAAGGACCTCAGGAGCCACCAGGACTCAGCAGCTCCTGTTGGGAGGTGCTTGGTTCATGGGCACTCAGCTTCTTTCTCCAGTGGAGAGGTGGAAAAGGAGAAGGGCAAGGAAGTGGAGAGACAAACCCAGAGGTAGGCAGCAGAGGATAACGATGATGATCCCAAAGCCTGCGCCGCTGCCTGCAAAGTAGTCCAGCACCACCATGGGCGTGCAGTTGGCCAGGCGTTGAGCTGTCAGCTGCTGGGGCTGGGGGCACGGGTCTCCTGCAAGGGAGTAAATGTCATCGATCTTGTGCCCCTCTCACTTCCATCACTCCCAGGAACCTCTGCATTAAGGTGCTGATGGGGTTCATGGCTGAGTGCCTCAGAGAGCACTGCAAAATTTGAATGCTCGATACAAACTCCAGATCTTTGGGACAGCCTTTGGTTTTGGGTTAAACCTTTGCCTGCCACAGCAAACCTAGTGCAGAACTGGACCCAAGTGCTGTGGGGGTTCAGCACCATCACTCTCCCAATGGGATGGGCTGAGCATGAAGCACCCTGGGCCACAGAAAGTTGTGGCTCAGAACCTCTGCTCATCATGACACTGCAAATCCAGGGAGTTCTCCTGGTGTGATTGCATGGAGTGCACGCCAAGGGAACAGAAACACCCTGCAAGGGCTGGAATGTGACTCAAATGAACTGCTTATGGTAAATGGGAAGGGTGTGGCAAGATTCCAAGAGGAAAAGGCATATTGCCAAACACAGTAACACACCTTTTCCCCTGGGGATCATGCCTGGACTTCAGTTTTCTTTCAACATCTGCATCATTGCATCAATGTCTTGTTCACAAGCAGCCCTTGCATTTTATACCCGTTTTGCTGGCTTAGGGTCATAGCAGGTGTCAGGCTTGAGAAACTCCAGCCCCAGTGTGTTCCCTGTGTCACTAAGTCACCAGCTGTGTCACCAGCTTGGCTCTGCTTCCCTCACCGCCTTGCTGGAGCCATTCACTCCTGCACTCACCCTTTCTCCAGACAAACACATTGGGCTGCAGGTCTGTGGAGTTAGCGTAGGTGACAGCAGCCAGGATGTTGTGAAAGGTGGTGTTGCGGATCTCCTGGATTTCCTCCTCTGAGAATAGCCTGTGGAAAAGGAAATGGGGACAAGTGGTGGCCCCAGGTGTCACTTACTGGCAACAAGAGGGAACTGAGGAAGCTGGAGGGTGTTTTTTCCTCCAGCCTCAGTTTCCATGTGCTTGCAGAGCAGGGAGCAGCTGTCAAATAGGGAAGAGGCCTTTACCCATTTTTGATGTTTTCAAACCAAAACCTGTCGCCATCACGCAGGCGCAGAAACTGCTCCAGGATGATGGTGCTGAAGAGGGAACCATTAGCTTCCAACATGCCTCCAGGGAGCAGCTCCAGCCTGGCCATGTCCTTGGCATACAGAGCAGCAACCTTCTCCAGGACCTGGTGAGAAACCCCCACCACACATGAGTGAGCACAGGGAATTGTGCCAGGTCATCAGAAAGTCTTGGCAAGCCTTAGGAGGAGTGAGGAATGTGCATTTCTCGGGCATCACATATCTGTGGACTGGGAGGATGCTTAGCCACACACAGCCTGGAGCTTATGGCTTGGACCTGAGCCACTAAGCATCACGCCCAGGGCATCTCAGCTCTGGGAGGAGCAGAGTGACCAATGGCGCAGGATCTTAGCACCAGGGTCAGATGATTTATTCATACCATGTAACTGCACAGTTATCCCAATGCAACAGTCCCGCAGGCATGAACGTCAGCCAGGGCAGGACATGCACTGATCTCCTGCTCCCTATGATGCTGCAGAATCCAGTTCTTGCCTGAAATGCCCCAACATCCTTTGACCCACATACATTTGGTGCCCTGACCAGCTCCCTGTTACCTGTGGCTCCAGGTGTGGGGCAAGGTTTGACCAGTTCTGGAGAGGTTCCAATCCAAATCGCTCCCGGGCTTGGTTATAGGTCGGCAGGCCAAGGTCTCGCCCGCGCTGGATCGAGCTGGCCACGTAGTCAGTGCGGGAGTACTTGAAGGGTCCATACCAGTAATCTGTGCATGGATTTGAAGCTGTGGTGATGGCAAGGCAGAGCCAGAGGAGCCACCCCAGCTACCATAACTGCTGGCCTGGTCCCTTTGCCATGGACTGTGCCGAACACGGAGATCATCTCCATGCTTTTGCCATAATGGTCCCACAGACATGCTTAACATGTCCTGTAGCATCTTTTCACCTCCATTAACAAGGTTAGAGTTGAAGCGTGTTGGGTTGGGTGCTGCTGGTGGTGGCAAAGGGACCTGCCTCCTCACCTCACCCCCTGCACAGCCCCAGGAATGAAGTACAGACCTTGGAGATCTTCCACCACGATGCTGTCCTCCCGCTCTGCAATCTGTGAGCTCATTCCCAGCAGGAGGTTGTCCACGTCCTCCGCCTGCTGCAGCCCAGGGCTCTGAGGGGAGAGGAAAGAGCAGGTGATTCCTTTCAGGATTGAAGATGGGAGGTAGACCCCCACCACCCACAGGGGTGCAGACCCTGGGTGTAGGGGGACCAGGGACTTCTTCCAGGCTCATTTTCTCCACATCAGCTCAACCTTGAAGTCTGAGCCTGACACAGCTGAAGGCAGCATCTGGAGATGCCAGATGGGGAGGATCTCACACCCTTGGGCTGGCTGTCATGCTTTGCTCCAAATTTCCCTTTCAGACCCCTGCAGAGTCCTCCATAATGTACAGCAAGGGTTGAAGCCCCTCCCCAAGCCAGCCTGCCATGTCCTTAGGACCCCTGCATTCCCTTTCCTTTACCTCTCTGCTCCAGTAGCTGTTGCAGAGCCTCACTGCTGGGAATGAGCCACTGGGGCCAGACACGTTCTGGAACTGGCACTTGGTGTCTCTGGAAGAGAAGAGAAGGGCTGGAACTACAGCCCAGGCCAGGGCTGCCCAGAGCTGACAGGACTTGGCTGTTCTAGTCAAGACCAGGACATGCAGAAGGGAGAGGGACCGTCCCCAGCCACCAGCCCAGCTCAGGCATCCTCTTCCCTGGCAGGGGCACTGCATTCACCCATCCCAGCCAGGCTATTCCTACCTCTTGTAAACGCCTGGCGGCACCATGGTGGCCAGGAATTGCCCTGCGGCTGCCACGAACTCGGGCGAGAGGCTGGGATCCAGGTGCTGCTGGTAACCTGGGGGACAGCAGCCAGGCTGAAGGGAAAAGGGGCCAAGCCCCCTTTCCCTCCCCATCCCCAGTTCCCCCAGTCCCGCCACCCCTACTTCCCACACTCCTTAGCCTGTCACAGCCCTCACCTTTGTATTCTGGGACTTGTGTCCCCAGCAGGGTTGGCAGCCACTCGTATAGAACGATGCTCTAGGGCACAAGGGGGCTGGGTCAGGGCCAGTACGAGGGAGGGTGTCAGAGGTCCCAGCAGAGAGAGCCGGGGAGGTCCCACCCCTCACCTGGAAAGTGGCGATGACCCTCTTGCGAGTGTGTTGGAAGAGATCCTCATCAGACCAGCCAGGGTGCTGCTGGGCCAGCGCCGTGGCCAGGTGGTTGTGGTACCGAAACCAGGCAATGCTCTCAGCCTGCACGAAGGGGTTCTCATTCCCCCAGGCGCTCCCCAGGTCTGCAAGAGCCACCAGTACCATCAGTGGGAGATGTCACCACAGGGTACAGGTTTGCCTGTGACTGGAGGAGCACCCCCAGCCCTGAGGCTGCAGCCCAGTGTTCCCTTGTCCTCTCGCCCTCCCTCCCTCTTGGGCAGACCAGGAGCCTGAGTGAGTCAGAAGCAGCACTAGGCCCCCAGCACAGACCAAAGGTTGGACAGGTGAGGAATTCAAAGCAAGCTGAGCAGGTTTGTATCAACAGCAGCCCCTTTCCCCAGAGGAGACAGCCTGGGATTAGGGTGACCAGCACCCATTGCCTCCCGGGCTTTTGGAATCCAGAGTTCATGTTGTGTCCCTGCTGGGATGTCTTCACTGGGGCACACACCTTTCTCCCCCTTGGGGTGGGAAACTGCCTGCTCTCCCACAGCCGTGCTGACCACGGGTCCTGCCTCACTGCATCCCCTGCTCACTCTGGGCTCAGCTCCAGGAACCTCCTGCTCGCCCGGCTCACAGTCAAGGCTAGCCCAGGCAGGTGGAAAACCATTGGGAATGCTACCATTACCATAGATCCCTTGGGGACCACCCTGTCCCGTGGATGGATCCAGTGCCTTCCACATGGGGACCCTCCCATCCGTCTGCCTCGGGAGGCCTCGGTCGGGCCCCGACGCCAACTGTCCCCTTGAGAAGCTCCTCAGGGCATCGCTCCAGGAGTGTGAGGGGCCGTAGATGGAGCTGCCGTCCAGCCAGCCTGTCGCATCGTTGATCTAGGGCAGGCACAGGGAACAGGCATTAGCAGACTGCCGGGTTTTGGGCAGAAAGGTGCAAATAAGAGGTGTGAAGAGCCCCAGTCTTTTGTTCTTGCACAGCGGCCACCCCATCCCCTGTTTTAAGAAGAGCTCTCAATGTGCAAAGATATACATCAACAATCTCTGTGCAAACTTTGGGACTTAGTGCCAGGTACAGGAGAAGACTTTTCTAAAGTATATTTTCAGACTTTTCCCCCCAGTTATTTCTGCTATACCAGAAGCAGACATCTGTGAATCCCTGTGTAGGCTGGAAGGAGACTAAACTCATCTTTGGGGAAACTCTCTCTGTCCTCCTAGCAGGGAGTCCCACTGTCCTGGCAGCATGTTGGGTATCTCCCCTGCCAAATGCCTGTATGAAAACATCCTTTTTATTCTGAAAACATGCTGAAGTTTTCATTTTTCTAAGGTTTTAAATGCTGCTAAAACCATGACTTACTACACTTATCTCATTGTGGTTTGTCATGTGAAAGGTTATGGGGGAGTTTTGTTTGTTGATTTTGTCTGGGAAGCTTTCCAGCATGAAAGAAATCTTGGGGCACAAACAGCACAGCAAAATCCAGAGGAACTGGGGGAAAACTTGGATTTTTTTCCCCCCAAATGATGGAAATTCAGGAAAACTTCAGAACTTTATGACAGTGCTGGCTCAGCTTTGTGATACATTATTAAAGACAGGAGTTGGTGCCTAAAGAAAATCTGCCATAATTAACTGACCTAATTATGTTTTCTTTGTCCAAGAAAAGCTTCGACCTCAGGCAACCACTACTGTTGCTCAACGTGAACCCTGGAGGTTGACTTTTGGTTCATTTTTTACTGGTTCGAACACTTGAGAGATGTATATTTTTAGGAAAGAGTGGTGCAGACTCCCTTGGCTGTTGCAGGCCCTGATGCTGGTGAAGAGCAAAGGAAAGCACACTTACCTGTTCCCGGGGGCTGTTGGGGCTCTGCCCCGTCTCTGGGGCCCAGCGGATGCGCTGGAAGGGCAGCACCACATCTCCCGTGCCGGCAGGGTCAAACACTGGGTCTCCGGAGGGGATGTAGATGTTGAGGAACTCAGCAGGGCAGCCGGGTTTCTCTGTCTCCAGGATGTCCAAGAGCACATGGAAACCTGTCAGAGACACAAGTGTGGTCATCAGTGGGGAGGGCTGCCACCATCACCTGGGGGTGGTGATGGGAAGCTGGGCTGTAGGTGGGCTGAGGGGACCACCATGTGAAGCAAGAGTGTTCAAGGCCAGGTTGGACACAGCTTGGAGGACTTGGTCTAGTGGAACAAGGTGACCTTTAAGGTCCCTTTCAACCCTTCTGAGATTATGTGGTTTCCCAGACATCCCTGGGCTTGGAGACTCAAGACCCCACCGTGCTCCTGAGTGACAGCAAAACTTGCTCTGACCTGCACCAATTCAACCCAGCAATCACTCAAAGCAGGGTCTTATCTCATCCATCAGGCATTTTGCAATGGGCCAACTCCACTGCTAAAACAAATGAGGAAATTCCCAAAGGACAAATATCAGCCCTTGGGTTAACTGCCAAAGGCCCCCGAAAAGCCACACAAACCCTCCTGTCTGGGCACTACTTTGGGATGGTGGTACCCAAGGCTTCGCCTTCCCCGTATGGATCTGCTATGGAGGGGTGTGTGAGGATTGCTCGGACGTGCGGCCCTGGGTGCGTGAGAAAGCAACATTCTTCCACCCAAACCAGCATTTTTCCAGCCGGTGCCAGGCCCCAGGCCTTACCGAAGAAGACGGCCAGCACAGTTGTGTCCCTGTGGGAGGGCAGCCCCGAGGGACCCCGTGCCACCGCATTGCTGAGCTCGCGAGGGTTGGGCTCCTTCAGTGCCTGGTAGACGCCGTCAGCGTAGTTGGCCGGGAGGAGACGCAGCAGCCGGGCACCTACAGCACAGAAACAACATAAAATGGGCCTGGTGGCATGAAACAGGAGGCCCAGAGAGACTGAGGCACACCAACACCTACAAGGGTCCCAGAAGAGAGCTCTGTCCATCACCAAAACACGACAGGAAGAGCTGGGCCCTCCCTGACTCGGGTATTTTGAGTGGCACAGCTTTAGTCTGGGACTGATGTTGGTGTTGGGAATGACCCAATCCCAGCATGACTTGCATATGGTACCTGGACTGCACGTAGAAGTGGCAGTGCCAGGACATAGGAGACCAAACAGAGCTGCCTGGCCTCTCCAGACTGCTCTGGCAGGGCTCCCAGATGCACCAAGGGACCTCTCAGTGTCACGGGAGGTGGCATTGCCTGCTCACCTCCCTGGTTCAGGCTCAAGTCAGAAAGGGCTTCTCTCAGAGCCAAAAAGAAATCCAGATGCCAAAGTGCAGCTTCCCTCACCCCATCCAACCATTTCCTCCCCAGGCCTGGCACTCACCAACAGAGCCACGACTGTGGTGCAGCAGGTTGTTGTACCAGCCATCGTAACGCTGGACCTCCCAGGAGATGTTCTGGGCTCCTAGAACAGACCAGACACACTTGGTGAGCAGAAAAATAAAAATAAAGAGTGAGATAGCCAAATCCACTACAGAATCGTATTTATATTTTGATCCTTTCTCATAGTCTTCCTGAAACTTTCCATAAAAGCAGCTTTTTAGACAAGTTTCAACTCATTTTGAGGGATAATATATAAAACTAAAAATTCTTCCTTACGGTCCTGATGTCCCCAAATCAATTTGTGGGCACCATCAGTCTACTCCCAATGGACCTTCCTTTTCTCCTCTCACTGGATGAGAAGTCTGTCCTTACTTCTGACTCCCGTAATGTCTGTATGAGTCAAGGGAAGACCTTGACACTGAGGTTTTGTTTTCTTTGTGTTAAGTTTTATTGCTTATACAGTAGCAAGAAACTGTTCCTGTTTGCAGGCTGTGTAAACATCTAAACTGCAATAGAGGAATCTCCCACTTTGGATTTTGCTCCATTTTTTCCTTGTCTCCCCACAAAGTGCATCATGGAATCATAGAATCCCGGAAGGGCTTGGGTTGGAAGGGACCATAAACATGATCCAGTTCCATTCACCCTGCCATGGGCAGGGACACCTTCCACTAGACCAGGTTCCTTTGATGCCTCATGGGTTGAAGGAAATTCCCCTGAGGAGCATCAGCTATCCAGGATCTCCCTTTGGGTCCCCTTCACTGAAACTGCACTTACTCCCCAAGGACCATGTCCCCAGAAGAACCACAGTCCAACTCAACATCATCGCTGGAGGCTGCATTGGTCTGGATCTTTGGAAGGAGCGACCTGCAAATGGAGAGGAGAGTGAGGGAGCTGGAGCTGGGCTGCTCCCAGAAGCAGGGATCATGCACAGGCCAAAATCTCAGCTCCCCGTGGTTTCTGTTGCTTAGCATGGGCAGGCTGCCATCAGCAGCAGTATCTCCCAACTGTGGGAAGTTGGCAGGGGACACATGCATCCCCATCCCCTTGGGGAAGTTCTGTCAGGATGTGTCAGGTGGCTTGAGAAGAGGTTTCTGCCGGAGCAGGACCAGTGGTCCTTGTGGTACCCCAGCTCTACCTCCCAGTTCATCATCCGCGTTCAGCTGTGCCAGCTCTGTTACAGAAACCAGCTCTTTGTTACAAAACCAGGCGCATTTCAGCTGGAAATTTCTCTGGTATTGACCCATCCAAGAAAAACCCAGCTGCAAACATGATGGAGGAGCTTCAGTTTGCAGGCAGAGCAGATTTGATCAGTGGGACCTGAGCCTTTAATACCCGGGCCAACACCTGAGAGAAGAGAGGCATTCCCAGCTCTGAACAGTGAAGTGATTTATAGCCACAAATGCAACAATGGTACCACTGGTTTTCCATGCACAGGAATTCCAAACCTGAATTTAACACCAAGAGAGGGTTTTCCACTAAATAAGGCTCTTTGTCCCCATTCCAGGACTGTGGGTGTTCATCCAATGGCCAGCAGCATTTAAGAGGAGCTGTGCTAACAAGGGATATAGGAAAACACAGGTTTCAGCTTTTTCTATATCCCTCTGTCAGACAGTCAAAGTGGGGGGGGTTTTTTCATTATTTTAATTAAAACTTAAAGAAAATATGGTTTTGGAAAGGCTTATGCACCGCCAGCAGCCCTGTAGGTTTTATTTTGGGTTTACTGGGAATTGTAGTGGGAATTTTTCACTTACAGCTTCCAAACTGTGGTGCAAACTGCAAAACATTAATTGCTAAGTGCACCATCCCCTTGGAAAAGAAAGAAGTTTGAGACTTAAGTATTGTCTTTTGCACTCAGGTTAATTACATCCCTTAATGTAAATGCTCATTGCCACCTGTGGGCAGAGTATAAAACCCATGGTAAGTCCTTCCACCAGAGATTTCTGTACATCTGGTCTTTTGCATTAAAAAACAAATTGTCTCTAGAAGTGACATTTCCATGCTCCTTCTCCGTCACAACAGCTCTTCCATCCCACAGCCCTGTGCTGAGCATTGTCTGGTGGACATGAAATTTGAGTTGTGAAGCTGATGGGAACCAGAGGCTCTGTGAGCCCCATCCCATAGGAAGAACATGAAAGTTTGGCCAATGGGTGACACATGGAGATGCCCGTGACCTGGCAGGAGTAGTAGAGCTCTGTCACTATTGCCACATGGGACCCTTCTGCCTGAAAACTCTCCTTGTTGAAGCAGCCCATTCCCTGAGCAGCTGCAGCAGTTGTGGTTGGCTCCTGCTCACTCAAAATGTACAGCCACAATGAGGTTGTTTCCCCCTTGGGTCTTCTCACAGAGTTCCAGCAGAACATTGGGTTTTAAATTTCCTGTTATCACTGAGCACACCACCTTATTCCTCAGATACAGGAACTGCTCCTGTTCCAAACCATAACATGAGATGCCAGTGCTCATGAACTTCTCATCTCTCCATGTCCCAGCAACACAACTCCACTTATTCCCTGAGAGGATGTGTGTCCCTGTCTGGGCACAGGACACGGCTCAAACAAGTAAAGAGCAGATCCAAGGCATTCCGGAAGCCTGGACCTTGATCCCTATGATCCTTGTTAGTCACAGCTAATTTGGATCTCTCCCCAGTGTTGGTGTAACAGACTGAAGGGCTGCCACCTTCCCTCACCTGCCACCCACCCCCGGGACTTCAGAACAGGATCCATCTCGCCAGCCTTGAATCTCCCCCAGAATCTCCCAGCCTGCACAGAGACCAGGGATGTCTCCAGCCTTCCCACCCGGGGGACACCTGCCACAGCGCCACCAAAGCACAGCAGGGACCCCGTCCCCTGGCGGAACCTATGGGTCCCCGCCTGTCCCGCGGTGTCCCGCGCCCACGCAGGGACACACTGAGTCCTGTGCCCCGCTCCCTCGCCGCAGGGATACGCGTGGCTACATCGCACCCTGCAGGTGAGGACACGCATGGCCCCATCCCACCCGTCCTCGCACGACACCCAGAGCCCCCGGTCCCCCGGACAGTCAGGGACACGGGGGTGTGGCCCAACCCCTTCCACAAACCCAAACATGGCCCCATCCCAACGTGTCCGCCCAGCAGGAGGAAGGGGGAGTAGCACGGACGCCTGTCCCCTCCACGAGTGACACGGCGCGCAGAGACCCCGCAGGCAGCAGCGCGCACGGCCCCGGCTGCCGCGTCCCTGTGCGGGGCCAGGTGGGACACGCGTGGTGCCCATTCCCCAGCTCCCACGCGAGTGGTCCCGTTACCGCGGACCTCCCCCCACACGCAGGGACACGTGTGATCCCCGTCTTCGAAATGTCCCTGCCGCAACTGGAATCCCGCGTGGCACCGATCCCCGAGCCTCCATGCAAGCGATAAACACGGCTCCCCGATACCCCCGTCCCCCCAGGCAAGAAGGGGCACGCGTGGCCTGATCCCCCGGACACACTCCCAAAGGGGACCGTGAGTGTCCCCGATCCCTCATCTCCCCCCCCGCAAGCAGAGACACTCGTGTCCCCGATCCCCCGGGCCCCCTCATGCGTGTCCCGGACCCTCCAGGACCCCTTTTCCCCACGCCGGCAGCGACATGCGTGTCCCCATCACCCCCGCAGGCAGGGCCACGAGTGTCCCCGGGTCGCGGAGGAACCCGTCCCAACACAAGCAGCCACACGCGTGTCGCGGTCCCCCAGGCCCCTGTCCCCAGGCAGGAGGTGCCACGCGTGTCGGCGGCGCTCACCTGCAGCGCTCTGCGGGCAGTGCTGCGGGGCGGGCCGTGCCGCCGCTTACATACGGCCCCGCGCCCGCCGCCGCCTATAAAAGCGCGGTGCGGGACGGAGCCGCCCGCAGCAGCAGCAGGAGGAAGAGCGAGAGGTAGGTGGGGGAAAGGGTCGCCACCCATCCCCCCCGAGCAGCCCCCGGCGCTGCCCGCCCTGCTGCGGGGGCTCCCGGCTCGCAGGGATGTTTCTCGTCTGGAGTTAACCCTCGGTTCTCCTATCCCGGGTTGAACCTTTGCGGGGGACAGGGAGATTCCTTTCCCCCTCCGCCCCCTCGCCCCGATTCTCCACCTGCGAATTTGGAGCTCCGATCATTCGGTTTCCAGGGGACTGGATTTCTCTTGTTTCTTCGGAAAATACCGATTTGCAGCCCTGAGCAAAACCAGCTCTGCCAGCAGGACTTTTCGGATGAGCACTTCCAAAAAATCCTTTTACCCCAGTTCATTCTGGGGCAGGAAAAGAAAGTTTCTGTAATGAGAAACTTCTGGAATTTGGGCAAACTTTCTGTCTCCTTTGTCCTTCTCCCCCGTAAGTCCAGAATATTTTAAACATAAGATAAATTGTCCATTTCTGCTGAATTACTGATCCTTCCTTGAAGATATCTCCAGTCTTTCCTCTCTCCATCCACTACGACTGAGAGCACATGCTCCAGCATGAAGAATGCTTTCCAAGGTGCAACAGGTTCACTTTCTCCTGCCTTGAGTTGCAGGCACCCCTTTTGCAGCTGGAAAGCTGCAAAAATGCTGAAGAGCTTCTCTGGTCTTCTGTGTCAGGGGTAATCAAGGGAGAAAGATTGGGTGGACAGAAAAAGAGGAGACTGGGAAGTCTCTATAAAACAAGTCCCAGAAGTTGTGAAGCAAAGAGGAAATGCAGACGTTCCTTGGTGTTAGTTGAAAGTTAAATTTAGGCAGCATTTTCCAAGTAATGTTCTGGATTTAATTGTTTTTAATTGTTTTAAGCTGTGAAGAGCCGTGTTTTGGTGAATACAGACTTGGAAATCTCTCCTTTGTTGCATCTCATAGAAAATTTGAGCAAAAATATTAGGAAATCAGTGGAATTCAGGCCGCCAAGATTTAACTCATCCAAAGTTAAACTGCTCATTTACTTCTTCTCTTGCAGCAGCTCTGACTTGTTTTGTGGGCACGTTTGCTGGGCAGGGGACCCACAGCCGGACTTCAGCAACATCAGGAATCAGCTTCTGCTTGCCAGGTAACAGCAGCACTTGAATCAGCCTTATCTGGGCTCGGCTCCCCAAGAAAATAACCCAAAGATGTTACAGCAAAATAACCCTGAAGATTTGCAAGAGCACAACTGCTCTGTTAGTCTGGAGTAGAGTGAAGATAAGGTCAGGTCCAGATCAGTTGTAAAACCCCAGTCTCCATCAAACTCTTTGTTGTAATTATCTGGGTTACTGGACAGAAAATGATTCTGAAATCAAATACTGCCTTATGCATTGAAAAGTGATTCAGCTGCCCAGGCAAACTGTTTTATGATACTTCTTGTGATCCCCACCCACTTCTAGAGATTTTTCAGCTTTTTTGTTACTGAATTGCTCTGGGTCAGAACTTAGCCAAAAATATGATTAATACTGTTTACTGAAAGTGGGAATAAAATCGGCTCCTACAGGGACAGAATAGAGATGGTGTTTGATCATGAGTCAGATTAGCTCTGGGAAATCAGCTCAACCTTGAGCTCAGAGGGAGTTCAAGGTTGTCTGTAGGAATTACACACATTGTCATTTTATGTAATTCTGTTTCCTTTAGCCTTGCGATATGGTCCTGGTGTTCATGTGCTCCTTGGGCCCACATCCCAGGAGTAGGGGTTGCTTCTTGCCCCTCTGGAGCAAGTGCCGGAGCAGTCCTCCCTTCTCCACTTCCTCCTTTCGCAGAATAGAAACTCCTGGGGAAAAGCTTCTTGGAGGAGGCGGGTGGGAATGGAAGCAGTGGGCTTTGTTACGCTTTGACATTGGTGGCCCCTGGCAGGGAACAATTTTGCTACGGTGAAATCCATGTTCTCAGTGGTTCCTTGTAATTTTGAGGGATAACTCATCTGCGGTGGTCACTGGCTCATGATCTTCCCCTAGGATGTACCACAAAGGGGAAAGCCCCGGCTGCACCTGCTGGAGGAAAGAAGCCGGTTCTGTCCGGGTAGGAGCTGCTCAACAAGTTCCTGCTCTTGGGCTGCTCCTCACGCTGCGGCAGGACGGTGGCTTGTGGTTCCTTGGGCTGCCACAGTCCCTCGGGCTGGTGGAGCCCTGCCCCAGGCACCTCCTCTCCTCCACTGAGGGCTTTGGGTGGCGTGTTCTCTGCTGGGGATTATTTCACCTGCCTGTTTCCTTGCAGCGTCACATTTCCTTGTCCCTCTGAGGAGTTTTGAGGTGGACCTCCGGCAGCTGGTTACTCCACAGCTGAGCTGGGGCTGGCCACCACGGGCTGGAGGCAGCTGGGCAGGGCAGTGCAGGGTCCCCACTGTGACACCTCTCTCCTGCAGGCCCCTGGAGGTGCAGGATGACTCTCTTCGATGGCGTCTTCCCTTTCTACCCGCAGCAGAGGAAGGCTGCTGGCTTCGACATCAGCGTCATCATAGTGATCGTGGTCTTCCTAACGTTGGCCTGCAGCTTCCTGCTCATCATTCCGGGAATCCGTGGACGGGCGGTGCGTGACCCCGGGGATAAGCAGCTGCCCCCTGTGTTCTGGATGCTGGGACACTCCTGGGCAGTTCAGGGTGAGGCAGGAGGAGAGCCAAGGCTGTTCCTCCTTGCCTGATATCTGACCTCTCTCCCTGCAGAGGTTGTACTGGACTCTCCGTGTTCTCCTCAGCCTCTTCGTGGGAGTGGCGATCGTTGGTAAGTGCTGCGCAGCCTCGGGAGGGGATTTGGGGGCAAATTAAAAGCATTAGACCCGGGGGCATGATCTGTGTCTGGGAAATGTGAGCTAGGGGTCACAGCCATGGCTGATCGCAGGGTTTAAATTACCCCTGCTCTGCAAAGCACTGACACAGCTTCCCAAAAGGGTTTCCCCATCCCGGGCATGGGGGCTGAGAGCACTGCGAGGTGCCCGTGGTTACCTCTGGGAGCTTTGCTGGCTGTAACTCGAACAGCCCCAGATTCACCGGGCTGCACAGCCCAGTGTTCCTCCGACCGTATGTCTGACCCGACCCAGGAACAACCACAAACCCAGTGGTGAAACGTAAAGAGCAGATTTATTTTCACTACCTCACCTGCCGGAGGATCCTCTGAGCAGCAGCGGGCGGTGGCACACGGGCAGGGAGGGCACACCAGCACTGCGGGCTCAGTGCGGCGTGGAGGAACACCAAACCTGCTGGTATCAGCCGTATTCCAGGGATTTGGGCAGGCGTATTTTGCTGATGTACTGTGATCTTTCCCGTGGCAGGGCAGGATTTCAAGCCTGTTCAACAGGTGCCTCTGAGTTGTCTAAACACAGATGTTCCACTTCTAGACAGTGATTAGTATGATCTGTGGGGTTTTCTACACCCTCGTTGCAAGTTGGTTGAGTGCG
This sequence comes from Pitta sordida, assembly GCA_013390025.1. Lineage (NCBI taxonomy): Eukaryota > Metazoa > Chordata > Aves > Passeriformes > Pittidae > Pitta > Pitta sordida. The sequence continues at coordinate 43,310 of WEKX01015803.1, read as the reverse complement.
TTTACAATTCTTCTCACCAATTTTCTGTTATTTACCCCACGGTGTGAGCCCTCCTGTGCTGTCCAGGGCTGCATCCAGGAACATCTGGGGCATGTGAGTGGCTTTGTAGTGACGTGGAGAGAGTAGGTTTGAACAAAACAGATAGGGCAGAGGTTGCAGTGGTGGGGTAAAGACCTTCCCAGGAGTGAGATGGGAGGAGATGAAGGAGAGAATTTGATTTAGTGAAAACCAGGAAATCTTGTGGAATAACTAATGGCGAAAACTAGTCACTGGGATTTCCAACTCAGACAGGGGGACAGGATGAGAAAAGAAAGATGTGCCAAGGGCATAGAAGATGGCAGGTGGTGAGAGAAACTAGCCCCGACCCTAAATCAAAGAAACTCCTGAGCAGGATAGAGGGGATTACAAGACTGCTTGGAGAGGGATGATGAAGTACAACATAAAAGATTTGCCCCCCAGTTCAACCAGGCACTAGAAGTATGTGGTCAGGTTGTGACACATGCACCAGCCTGATGTGTGGCTGCCACCCTGGGGCTGTCCAGGTGCTGGGAAATGCCACCAGAACCACCTGGTCCCAGGCTGGAAATAGCAGAGGGGTGTGGAGGTCAGGGCTTACTCCACAGCCTTATCCAGTTCAGCCCTGAAAAACCATCCAGTGCCGTTCCACAACAAGGATACAGACGGGTGCTGCTTGGGCACACGGGAGGAATGAATTGTTCTGGAGCCAACGTCAGAGTTTTTCTGGCAGCAGCAGGGCACCCTCACCCCTGCAGCCAGAAAACATTCCTATGGAGCTGCCACTGGATCAGTGCCCTCACAAGTTGATTCAGCAGCTGAATTTATTTTCAGACAGGTTTTGTTTTTCAGCCTGAGATCAAACCATTGGCTTCACTTTCAGCCTGGGAAATGAAGCCCACAGCAAAGTGGAAGTGCTTCAGAAACAGATATCTTATTTAAAAAAAAAAAACATGTATCTGAAATGCTTCAAATGTTTCTTTTCCCTGACATCTGGAATGACTGTTTGAGCTATCATAGCACTTCCCACCCCTCTCCACCATCTCCATTTGATGGTGACCTTCACTATTCACCAAGAGTGCAATTTAGGGAGCTTAATATGTGGAATGAGACTCACCCTGTTTCTGTGGCTGATGAACAGGCTCATCTCTGAGCGCTTTCCTTGAATGTTGTAGCCATGGTGGGGAAGGGAAGTCCTGGTGAGGATGTCCAGAGAAGAATCAAGTCATGGTGTTCATCCCTCAGAATCTGAGCTCCACTGCTCCCAGATCCAGGGAGCTGATGTATAGCGAGGGGAGGACCTGAGCTCTGCAGGGTGTGGGAGCTGGTTGAGGCACATCCTGGTGGCTGAGTCAGCTCTCCTGCCCTCCTAACACTCCCTTCCAGTGCCATGGTGGGAACACTGCCATTGGCACTTGCCTGTGTTCTTCACTTGAACATGACAAAACCTGAGACCAGCCCTGCTTTAACTCCAGCTTTATTTTCCTGGCAGTTGTCCAGTTCACAGGGGACTGGGAGACCAGCTGGGTGCAGACAAACACCTTCTACAAGTCCTTCAGCCACGCCACGGTGAATGCAGACATTGGGCTGTACATCGGTCTCAAGGGGGTGAATATCACACTCAAGGGTGAGTTGGCTCTGGGGGGGCGATGGCTCCACGGGGTCCCCAGCTGCTCTGTGGGAGTCTGTTGTCTGTGGGGAGGATCCTGGGACCATGCTGTGCCCGTGCTTCAGGCTGGCAGAGCCCAGGTGCAGGACCTTGGCTTCTCCTTCCTGCAGGAAACCCAGTGAACCAGATCAATGAGACCATCAACTACAACGAGCACTTTTCCTGGAGCTTTGGTGCAGACTATGACCAGAGCTACAGCCAAGGGCTGCAGAAGGGGCTGCCCAGCCCCATCCTCTATGTGGCAGAGAAGTTCACCTCGCAGAGCCCCTGCGCCGTGCACAGGCAGTACCGCATCTCCGGCCACTACGCCTCAGCCACGCTCTGGTGAGTTGAGCCTTCCTCTCCAGGTGCAGGCTCAGGAGATGCAGGGATGTGGGAAGGGCTCTGCTGCCTTTCCCCTGGGCCTCTGAGATCGATGGGATTGTGTCCTGCCAGGAGGAAAGCTGTGTGCACGGAGAGACCCCTGCGAGGCCTGCAGTCAAACAAGTTGCCCTGTAGGCACTTCAGAGTGAGCAGAAGGGAGGTTGTGGTTCTCTTTGGCCAAATCCACCAGGGCTGGGCACAGGAGTGAGAATGGTGGTGATGTGATGTGATGTGGTGATGATGGCCGAGATCCATGGATGGAGTTGATGGGCCAGCAAGGCCTGTGGACACATGCAGAACTCTCCCAATTCCATGTGTGAATGTATTTGATAATCTGGGAGTGAGATCAGGTGAGGAAAGACGGTGGTGCTGTTACTGTGGGGTTGATCTTGATGCTTTAGCAGGGTCTGATGGACGGTGACACGGCACTGCCCACTTGGGCCGAGGGAGAGCTGTTCCACAGCTGTCAAGACATGGTCATTTACACCATGGATTGTGGAGGGCAAGGGCAAAGCAGTGCTGTTCTCTCTGCTCTGTGTTTGACAGCAGGGATGCAGTTACCAGGACCATTTCCTGGTAATGCCACAGAGCAAGAGCTCCTGGCTCATAGCCGAGTCCTTCCCCTGTCACCCACCTCCTCAGCCAAGACACAGAGTTGCTGTAAATGACTTTTGCCTGCTTCTGCATTGTCTCAGTCCTGTGTGTGGCTCTCTGGGCTCTGCATGGCCCCACGTGTGAAAGGGCAGATCCAGATACACTGATATCAACTTCAGGCTGGTACTGTCTATGGTCTGAACAATGGGAAGAGGGAATCCATGTTTCTGCCTTCTGGGTGCAGCAGTGTGAGCCCTGCACATCCGCTTGCTCAGCCTGGAGATTAGGGATCACTCCTGCCTGCCCACAGAGCTTCCCCACTCATGCAATGCATCCTGGAGCCCAGATTCCTCCTCCCACATGGAAATCCTCACATAGTGCATCCCAAGCCATGGCACTTGCATGACTCATCGGTTGGTCTCATCTTGTCTCCAGGGTGGCCTTTTGTACGTGGATCATCTCCAACATTCTCTTCTCCATGCCTGCCCTCGTCTATGGAGGCTACATGCTCCTGGTCACTGGGGCCTTCGCGATCTTCTCGCTGCTCTCGTTCTCTACTGTGAGGAATTCCCCAATGTGCCTGATCCAGATTGGGACTGCAACCCTGCACGTAGCCTACGGAGGGTCCTTCTGGCTCACGCTAGCGATTGGTAAGGACAGCAAGGTGCCCCGGGGCACCACCTTGTCCCTCTGGGTGTGCAGGGGTTCTAGTGCTTTCATCTCAGGTGGGAAATGCAGCCTCCCAGAGTGCCCAACCTGTGCCTTGGCAAAGACGTGGCAGAGATCTGGACAGGGGTGGCGGAAGGAGGAACATCATCCTCATCTCAAGGGCAGTGCTGGGAATTTTAGTTCCTAAGGTGCAAAGTGATGGGAATGGTTTAAAGCCCAGTGCCAGGGTTTTGAGATGCTCAGCACAGCTGAAGTCCCCTCATACAGTAGAAGGTCACTTTTAATAAGCGAAGGCATTGTGCCCCGGGGGGACCATTAGAGCAGTGCTGTGGGGTGGGGACTGTGCTGATGTGTACAGAAACCCCCTCAGAGAACAACTTTGTTTCCAGGCTTGCTCTGTTTTGTGGCTGGGATCACCATTGTGGCACTGCACTACCTCAATCTGGAACTGCTGAAAACCTTCTTCGATCTCCGTGAGGTTAAAGCAGAGGAGTATCAGGAAATGGCTGAAGTGTACGTCAACCCTCATTTTGTGAACAAGGGACTGGCTCCTTCTCAGCCCCCCCAAACCAACAGTGTCTAGAAGAAAGTTTTCCCACTCCTTCCCTGAGTAGGGCCTAAAAGGGTAGAGCACAGACCCTTCTTGATGTCCCCAGAGACCCATTTCCCATTCATGTGCCTTTGAAGTCCACGCTGGGACAGGCCCTTGCTGGGAAGTACCTTCACAGACTGTATCTCCTTGACGGTGCCCTTTGGAACAGGGCTTTGTTTGGCTGGCAGGATGCAGTCGGAGCAGCTGACAACTCCAGAGACTTGAGCTGCAGATTCATCTGGAGGTCTCTGTCCCAGGAGAGAAGCTCTTCCTGCTCCATGTCCTGCACAGTGGGTTCACTGAAACTGAGCAACTGAGCTCACAGGTGACGTTTCTCATGAGGAGCAACCATGACTCCGAAAACCAGAGATGAAACCTGCTCGTTTCTTTCACAAGCGCCAACATTTAGAGTAGATTTTTAAGTGTACGCAGAAAAGTCAGCCACAGATCCAGCCTCCAAAGGCTGGGTGCTTCAGGAGCTGGAATAAAAAAGCTCCTCCAGAAATAAAAACTGAGTAAATAAATGTACAACAGAGTTTGTGGGGGGTGAGGGGGGGAGGGGAATGTGACGATGGGGTTATTTTCACTTTCAAAGTTAGGCTTTATTAGACAAGACCTGCAGCGCAGTGTGGGTCAGAAAGATGGCACAGTAAAGGAAGGAGAGGGAAGAATGAAGTTCCTCCTGTCCAGCTGGAGCACACCTGGGCTGGCTGGGCAGCAGGTGAGGGGGTATTCTGCCCCACTCAGGTGAGACCCCCACCTGCAGAGCTGCCTCCAGTGCTGGCGTCCAAAAGCAGCAGGACATGGAGATGCTGGAACAAGTCCAGAGGAGGCCACAGAGCTGCTCTGAGGGCTGGAGTCCCTCTGCTCTGGAACCAGGCTGGGAGAGCTGGGGGCCTTCACCTGGAGAAGGATCCAGGGAAACCTTAGAGCCCCTTCCAGAGCCTAAAGGGGCTATGGCATCCCACTGAGAGAGGGCAGGGATAGATGGGATATTGGGGAGGAATTGTGGCTGCCCCATCCCTGGAAGTGTTCAAGGCCAGGTTGAACAGGGCTTGGAACAACCTGATCTAGCAGAAGGTGTCCCTGGCCATGGCAGGGTTTGGAACAAGATGATTTTTGAGGTCTTTACTACCCAAACCATTCTGGGATTCTGTATCTGAATGCTGGAGACCTGGGCACCTTCATTTCAGTTACTTGTAAAGGACATCATTTCAGCTTTTTACTTTTCCTTCTGAGAAAAGATCCTTCCTGTTAACTTACTTTTATTTCTATCACACGATATTTGTGTTGCACCACTGTCATTTGTTATGTGCAAGAATTATTTTCAATAAAACTTTACTAAAACCCTTTTCCTTTGAAACCCTGTGAGCAGTTGGGGGCTGGTTTCTTAACAAGGGGTTGTGGGGCACTTCTGGCAAGCCCCAAGTAGCAGCATCTGTCCCAGGGGGAACATCCTGAAGGAAGGACAAGTCTTGCTGGCACATTTCATGATAAGTCACTAAGAAACCTTTGTTGTGAGGAGCAGCATGTTGAGAGGATGCAGGAGAGCTTCAAAAGGACTTTAACTGCCTGAGAGGTGTGATAAAAGCCATGAAATTAAACCAACAAAACTCCCTTAGGCAAAGGAGGATCCCTTCTTGAGAATTTCTTACATCCAAAAGTCAGGCCTGAAGGCACCAATGGGATGGTGCTGCAGCCAACCACAAATTACTGAGGTTGGTGTGGGACAGATTCCATGACCGTAAGCACAGGAGGCTGAGGGATTTTCTGTCCTTCCAGCCACTGCGTCTGGCTCTCCCTCATCTCCTCCTTTGGGTCATGATTCCTCCTCAAGAGCATCCTCACCAGAAGGAAAACTTTATCCATCAGATCTCTGGAGGCATGAACCCAAATAAAGAATACATACTGAAACTTGATCTGTTTGAAGCAGAGACACCAGATCTCTGAGCATCTTGTTTGTTTCCTAGCAAACATGGGATGGCTGGGATTTCAGCAGCAGGTCCTGCACGGGGCCAGCTGAGCTGTGGCAATGACACCCCTTCACTCGCTGTGTCTCATGCAGAGCAGGGGGTCAGGACAGCCAGGGCTGGCTGTGTCCCAGGGGCTGGACACCTGCCAGGAGATGTGCAGGTAGAGAACTTCCCAGCTCACGGAGGGGCACATGCAGGGCCTTTGCTTGGGAATGAGTGTTCTGCCTCAGCACAGGTTCTGCACATGCACTGTAGAGCTGTGGCGGTACAGCCCCCGTGCTGTGCTGCTGCAGGTCCCACCTCCTCCATCCAACACAGCTCCTGGCTGTTTCCTCGTTGGCCTGAGACACTGTTGACAACAAGGGGGAAAATAATCACCATTAAAACCATGGCTCTTGGCCCACTGGACTGTGGTCCCCATGCTCTGGTGGCATTCACTGGTCCAGGGCATGCAGCCACCTGGACATCTGGCAGGTAGCCCCCTGCCCTGCTCCTCAGGAGAGGCTGCAGGGAGGAACACACCAGAGGGAGGTTTGTGAAGGCTGAATTTCAATCAGATAAATTAATGGGGTTTGTTGCACCTTGGATCCTGTTCATCTGTAGGCTGAAGCACCTCCTGGTAGAAACCATTTGGAACACCCTTAGTCTCCTAAGCCTGAGGAGTTTAGTTTTAAACCCTGCTGGATCCTCTTGGTCCTCATTGGAGGCATTTCCATCCAATGTGGGCTGGGGCAGAATGCCATGGCTGAGCACCTCCTCCCCAGGGGGCTTGTCCCATGCTGGTCCTTCTGCAAACCTCTCTGCTGGGCTGGAGATCACTCACATCAAACCTTCCACATGCCCAGGGGCACTCTAGGACTAAGTCTCCCCATATCCTCCCTGTGTGTTTTCCTGGAGATATCCCGACACCCTATTTAGGGTGAATTGACTTGACTTTATGGCCCTGAACCAACTGGCTGCAGTCAGACGCTTCAGACAGGACCACTAAAGGGCTCTGCTTTTTCCTTCTCCTTTCCCTGTGGCTTCCATGTCACAGCAACACCCCTCAGAGGGACACCTCTACTAACAAACAAGTGAAAGGCCAGGTCCCGGTTATTTTATTGAGATAGGGCAGAAAATAAGAGCAGAAAACAGAAAAAATATAAAGAGAGTTGTGAAACCTGTGCCCCATTACGTGAGTATTTCCACGGCTGAGCAGGAGGATCCCAGGTCTCCCAGAGCAGAGGTTCTGCTCACCTCTCACTGGTTGGTTACAGCAGATTCCAGGGCACTGTAGCACCTCTGTTCCTACCCAAGAGTCAGCAGTGACTTTGTTTCACCACAGTTTGGGGTTTTTTTAATCTCTTTACCTTGGGGAGGACTCAGGGTTTGTTGGGAGTGGACTAAGGGGAAGGGTAGTAACTCGGTACATGGAACTCGACAGCCAGGGGTGGGGCATGGAATCTCCTCAGCTCAAAAGTTCTTCCAGATGCTGATGAGCAAAACAACAGCACAAAAAAAAAAAGAAAAAAAAGGAAAAAAAGAAAAAAATTAGAGCCAACTGTCTTATTTATGACCCCTTTCCAGGTTTGGACATTCTCATCAGCCGGCTCTGTCGTGTGTCTTGCCACCCGAGCTGCTGCTGGAGTTGGTGAATTCAGTTGTGGTGTCCTCAGGCCTTCCCCTGTGTCTCAGAGCTTGGTGGCTGCGACCTCACAGAGCTCTCCCAGAGGGCCCATCAGCACATCCTGCACAGAGCTGCTGGGCTTGGCTGGCAGGTAGGACTTGTCCCACACCTCCTCTGCTCCCTTTCCCTTTCTCTGGTCCAGGTTGAAGATGATCCTCAGCTTCTGTGGCTGCACGGAGTTCAGGATGATGACAGCCAGGCCCAGCAGCAGGCACAGCAGCCCTGAAATGCACAGCACAGGGACACAAGTTAACACCTCCTCCTACTGTGTCCCAGCTGCTTCCAGACCCAGCTGGAGGCTGGTGACATGTGGCATTACCCAGCAGGTCAAGGGAAGGTGTTATTTCCCTTTCCACATCTGGATTTTGGCATCAGTTTGGGCTCCCCAGTACAAAAGAGAGATCAATGAACTGGAGTAGAGTTGGGGCTGGGGAAAGTCTGGAGGAGTTGGGCTTGTTCAGCCTAAAAAAGGAGTGTCCAGGGGGACTAAGTGCCATCTGCCACTGGAAAAGAGCCAGACTCCTTGGAGGTAGACGTTTCAACATGGGAAATTCTGGTTTGATGAAAGGAAATAATTGCTGCTCAGCTGTGAGGCAGGTCCTGAAAGGCAGAAGGAGTCTCTGTTTGTGGGTACATCCACCACCAGACTGAACAAGAATGATGCAGCTTTGAGTTATCCCTGTTCTGGTCTAGGGCTGGGAGAGGGACCCCCAAGGGTCCTTCCAGTCCAAGTCTTTCCCTGGCTCTGCATTTCCTGACTTTCATGGTATTCCTCTGAGCACACCTCCAGCAGGTAACTTCAGCCATTCAGATCTCTTGACTGCTCATCTCTTTCCACCCCACCCCCCCGCCGCCAGTCTAGATCATTCTAATCTAAAATATTTTCTGCCATTTGGGAAAAAAAATCAGTTATTCTCTGTGACCAGCCATGGAGACAGAAAGGATGAAAAATGCTGTTGGGGTATCACAGGGAATCATCATAAAAGCCTGGGGCACTCACCTGTCACTAATGTCAGCCAGAAGGATTCACCATAGTCTGTTTTCAAGGAAACTGGGCCAAACTGTATGGGACACTTGGAGGTGTTCCTCGTGGTGAAGAAGAAGAGCAGTGAGAAGAGGATCAGTGTGGCAGTGACCAGAAGCATGTAACCACCATAGAGCAGGATGGACATGGAGAAGAGCAAGATGGAAATGAGCCACGTGCAGAAGGCCAGCCTGTGAAAGGACCACAAAACCAAGCAGAAAGCATCATGTTTGGTTCCCCTCCACATCCCAATGGAGGGACACAGCCATGGGCAAGCTGCTCCAGCTGGCCTTGTTTGATCTGGTGGGCTGGAAAGGCTGATCTGAGAAGGTCCCTTACAATCCAATCAGTTCTGTAACTACATGAATGGTGGGGCAGGTCCGGCAGAGGTGGGGGGGAATCTCCACACCTAGGAATATTCAATGTTGAATTTCATGAAGCCACAAGCACTTTGATATGGCTTTGACATCAGCCCTGCTCTGGAGGTCCCTCCATATTAACTTTTTTTCTCATTCTTGTAATTGTCCACAGCTGGCCACCCCAAGGCAGTTCCCACCTGTTCAGAGGGACAATGGCACTGACAGACACTTCCGTTGGGAGCTCAGAGTTGTATCTGTTTTCCCTTAAATGAAGAATAATGTTTCTCCAACTGTAATTTTGTACATCAGGGCAGAGGAAAGAAGACTCCAGGGAGATGGAAAGAACACATTCATGGGGCTGGATCTCCTCTGCTCTGGAGACAGGCTGGGAGAGCTGGGGGGTTTCACCTGGAGAAGTGAAGTTTTTGGGAGACCTTAGAGCCCCTTCCAGTGCCTAAAGTGTCTCCAAGGGCTGGAGAGGGACTTTGGACAAGGGTCTGGAGAGTCAGGGCAAGGGCGAATGGCTCCATTCTCATAGAGGGCACAGTTAGATGGGATACTGGGAAGAAATCCCTGCCTGTAAGGGTGGGGAGGCCCTGGCACAGGTTTTCCAGAGAAGCTGTGGCTGCCCCATCCCTGGAAGAGTTCAAGGTCAGGTTGGACGGGGCTTGGAGCAACCTGGGATAGTGGAAGGTGTCCCTGCCCATGGCAGTAGAGTGGAATGAGATGATCTCTAAGATCTCTTTCAACCCAAACCTTTTTGTGATTCTGTGATTCTACAGTTCTGTGATTCTGTAGTTCCATGACAGGCCAGGAAGCAGGACCATCCCTGATTCTGCAGGAAACCAAGGCTTTGGCATGGTCTTACAGGACAGAGGGTGACTCTACCTGGCTCCCTCTGCTCTACCTGGTTCTTTCCAGCTCACCACTGGGCAGAGCCAGGGCTGACCTCTCTCTCTAACTCACCAGAGCGTGGCTGAGGCGTAGTGGCCGGAGATGCGGTACTGCCTGTGCACAGCGCAGGGGCTCTGCGAGGTGAACTTCTCTGCCACATAGAGGATGGGGCTGGGCAGCCCCTTCTGCAGCCCTTGGCTGTAGCTCTGGTCATAGTCTGCACCAAAGCTCCAGGAAAAGTGCTCGTTGTAGTTGATGGTCTCATTGATCTGGTTCACTGGGTTTCCTGTTGGATGATGAAGACTAAGGACCTTTCTCAGCCTTGGAGGCATTTCCAAAACCTCCTGGTGTGGGGGCTGCAGGGCCCACAGCCTCAGTAACCAGGTGCATGGCTGCCAAACTTGCACCCAGTCCCCTCCTGTTGTGAGGTGCACTCACCCACCAGTGTGATGTTCACCCCTGACAGCCCGATGTGCAGCCCGATGTCCACGCTCACCACCGCGTGGCTGAAGGACTTGTAGGAGGTGTTTGCCTGTACCCAGCCGGTCTCCCAGTCCCTGGTGAACTGTATGGCTGTGAAGACTTCAAAGGTTAATTATGGCCTGGCAGCAAGACCTCTAGTGCTGGAAGCCCCTGCCAAGACTGTCACCATGGCCAGAGAATCACCTACCTCATCCCAAGAGCAAGGCCTGGGCTGTGAGCCCCAAGAAGCAAAAGTTCTGTATGTCATTCTCCAATATCAGCCCCACCCCATGACCCTCCGAGTCCCGTTGGGCTGGTTTATCCTCAGCCCCAGTGCAGTCCCTAACCCTTAAGGCAGTGTGGCTGATGTGTGGGCACTGATCCTCACCTAAGGACCTGCAAATTCGTCTGAGTCCCCTGGAAGTTGGCAGAGGGGTTTCAATGACTGCCCTGGATATGACCACCAATCTTCAGAGAGAAAACTTTCACCTTCCACCCTTTGCGGGAGTCGAGTCCCACACACAGGGTGGATGTCACTCTTCCCTGTGAACTCATCCGATGGGCTGGACTTGGCACTTGGGTGGTCTGTTCATGCTCCCTCACCCTTCTGCTCCATGTCTTGGAGATCTTGGAGCTTTCCCCCCCACTAGGACCCTGGTACTCACTGAGGACCACGGCTCCCATGAAGAGTCCCATCACCAAGCGCAGGAACCAGAAGAGTCGCTGCCAGGGGTGAGCAGAGTGGAGAGACAGGTCTCAGTTGGATTTTGCCATAGGGACCTCAGGACCAAGCATGTCATTTAGAAACACCAGGTGGTGAGGAACAGGCCTGTCCCGCCCCTGGGGACTCATGCCATTTTGTTTGTAGGCAGGTGGCATGAGGGGGACATGTGGCTGGGGCATCTCTGCTGGACTGGTAGCAGGGAGATCCTGACAGAGCAAGAAGGTCAAAACAGGCCACTGGGGAAAGCTCTGACATCCCCTTTCTGGGAAGGATGGAGACACTCCCTCTAATAATCTTTTGCTGGAATTGCCACATGTCATGTGTTTGGATGTGGTAGCAGCTGGAGGCAAAAGCAGTGACTGGGCGTTCATACTGTGTCCCCTGGGGGACAGAAGCCACTCGGCCAGCCCTGCTGCAAAGCCAAGCACACAACAAGCACATGGCTCACAGAGGGTCTGTTGGTCACACAGAGCCTGCTGAGCTGTGCTGGGACATGCCCAGTGCACACCTTCTTCTTTTATTGAGGTTTCAGGCAAGGTGGAGTGGGAGCTTTGAGCCTCACCCTGCTTTTCAGTTCCTGTGAAATCACTTAGGCTTGCACAGAGAAATCCAGCCAAGCTCAGATCTAGCCGCCCCAGAAATGTGGGATGGTGCAGTTTTGTGTCTACAGATTGGGAGTCTGTGCTGTCCTGTGAAATCACTTAGGCTTGGGCTCGCTAGAGATCCCAGAGCCCTGGCCATGAACTGTGAGCAGCTTTGCTTCCAAGTCTGTTTTCAAGGCTGGAAAGGGTGAATGTGGGATGCATGCATCAGAGACCGGAGGTCTGAACTCCCCTTGCTCCTCCACTTACCCCCCTGCCCCGGATTCCTGGCAGGATGATGATGGAAGTGGCCAACATGCAGAGGAAGATGGTGATAATGACAGCCCGGGTGGTGTCAAAGGGGAAGCAGGCATTGGCACTGGGGTAGAAGGGGTAGGAGCCATTCCACAGCGTCATCCTGCTGCCTGGGCGGGCTGGAAATTGGCACTCAGAGAGACATGGGAGAGAAAATCACCTCCATTCTTCCACCCCACCCAGACTTCTCCTCCTGCCCCCTCGCCAGCGCTCTGCTTGTGCCAGGCACGGCTGTGGGTGCATCCCCAGTGCCCGGGACACCGCAGCTCCACACTGGGAGGCATTTCCCACGGGAGCCCTCCATCTCCTCCGGGCACATCCTAGAGCAAAGCAGGGTTGGAGTCACCACGGCATCTGCTACAATGCTCAGGTTGTCCCCAGTGTGGGACGGCAAGACATGCGAACACCGCTGGGCTGCTCACTCCCCTCCCCTGCCTGTTCCCCATCCCTGGTGAATTCCCGGTGCTCCCCCCATCCCTAATTCAGCCCTTTATCCACAGCCTGGCTCGAGCTCGCAGGTGCTGTGCTCGGGGCGCTGGTGAATCACTGCACAAACACTGCCCCGCCGAGCTGAGCCCGATGGAGTTAACTCTTCATCGTCCAAGGAAACCCCGAGGGGACAGAGAAGCTGTCTGTCCCTGGCAGCAGGGTGCCCACCCCCTGTCCCAGGAGCCAGCTGGAGGGAACGATGGGCAGAGCGGTGCTGCTCGGGAAGCCAGATGTTTTTGTCACAGCACTTCACCGGCTTACTGTGCCGGTAGGAAAGGGCTGCTCAGTGTCCTTCGGGAATGGAGACCACCCCAGGAACACCCCCAGCCCCTTCCCCACGCCGAGCCTACCTCTGCCGCAGCTGATCCCAAGGGATGGGTGCTCTGGGATGCTGCCGGCCCGAGCTGCCTCCCCGGGCTGCGGGCGAGGAGCCAGCCGGTCTGGAATCACGGCTGGGCTTCTCCCACACTTTTAGAGTGCCCGCCTCCGAAGGCGGCTGATCATCCAGCCTTACCCACAGAGGATTGGTCTCCTTCGCCGCTCCAGCTGAGCCCAGGGCAGGCAAGGCAGCTACGGCACAGTCCTTCTTTTCCTCGAGCGGTGAAAAGTTCAGCTATTCCTCATAGCACAAAGACCCTGGGGCTTCCAGGCTGCTCGGGAGCCTGTTGGGAGAGAGCAGAGGGCTAAAAGCCCCCACTTGCACTGCCGGGTGAAGCATCCCAGCTGAGGTCACCTGGCACGGATTGTGGCAGCCTGGCCTCCTGCTTGACCTTGCTCCTGACTCCATCCACTGGGACAGGTTCCCTGGGAAGTTCCTGACTGACCTGTCAATCCCGGGCAAGGTGACAGTGGCTGACAAGGGGGACCAGCAGAGAGGCACAGATGTAGAAGAGGCACCCAGCCCCATTATGCAGAAGATGCTCAGGTTACTAACCTGGTCACCGAGTGAAGATCATGGAAATAGAAGCTTTTGGGGGTTGCTCTCATTCTTTGGCAGTTTAGTTGGCTGAAGCAGGTTGCATTGATGCTGATCCCTCACTGCGGGCTTCCCTCCAAAACTGGCACAGTTACAGCCATCCCCTGTGTATTTACAGGTTCACAGGTTATTCCAAGTTGAAAGGGACCCACAGGATCATCTAGTCCAACTCCCAAGCAAACGCCCACTCAGGGATCAGACCCACAAGTGTGGAACCACGAGCACCACCCTCCATGAATCCAAGCCTCCCACCATCTAGACCATGTCACTGAGCTCCTCATCCAGTCTTTTCTTAAACACCTCCAGGGATGGCGACTCCACCACCTCCCTGGACAGACCATTCCAATGAGGGATCACTCTGTCTGTGAAAAAGCTCTTCCTAACATCCAGCCTAAACCTC
>WEKX01015803.1:0-29355 GCA_013390025.1 Pitta sordida | reverse complement strand
TTTGTAAATGTTTTAAAATGCAAGTTTGTGTGTTTCCATTTATAGAATGTCTTTTTATGTGAGTTAAAGCTGCATTTTATGTCCCTTTTGTCGCGACGGTCGCGATTGAGGTCGCGATGGATGCTGCGGGGATTCACTGTATTTGCAGTTGGGCTTTTCATTGTCACAGTTATCTCATGTTTGAGGCTTCAGTTAATCTCCTGATGGGTTCAGCCGACGGATCCTGTTGTTAAGTAATTTATCAAGAGCTGGTGTCCACCCTGGTGACTTCTCCTGCCTCCTGCTTTTTTGGAACTGAAACTTAGCTTAAATCAATTGTTCACAAAGGCTCTGATATTCTACAAAACCTACAATATAATTAGACAAACTTATATCCCAACTTACATGTACATGCTACTCACGTTAAAAACATCCCTGAGTATGTGGTATTAACAAAAGCAATTTACTTCACGAGGGCGAAAAACTTCTTTGATCCTTCGCAAGGGTTTACACCCTCCACCCCTCACTGCACTCCCTGGAGGTGGGAATGAGGAATGAGCTTTGTTAACACTGGCTTTGTTAAACTAATGGCTGGAATTCGCCTGGGGAAAAGATGGAGGCACCGCGGGTTTGGGGCTGCCCAGGTGAGCATCATAAACAAGTCTTCTGGGGAAATGGCCTATTGCCACAAATGAAAGCAGGGAGTTGCCATGGGTTAGTACGTCTATGTACCTGGTTTCTTATTTAATTTTTCCCCTTTTTTCCCAGGCGGTAGGATTTCCTGGGAGGATTTCCCGCCCCAGCCCCGCGCCGGTCCCCCCCTCCCCCAACTGCCCGGGGCGGGAGCGGGGGGTGCCCCGTGATCCCGGCTCGGTGCACACGCCTGAGGGGGAAGGGGGAAGGGGAAGGGGGAAAGGGAAGGGGATGCTTCGGGGAGCATCCGCTCGGGGTCCCGCGTGGCCGACAGTGGCCCCCATTGCCCGGTGATGTGAGCAGCCGTCTCTTCCGGAGGAAAACGGAGGTGAGGACAGGAGTCTTAATGTGCTGGAGCTGCTTTGGATTGGCCGCCGGGGAGCAGAGGGCGCGAAGAGTTTAAATACTCCGAGGCAGTCGCGCTCTCTTTTCTTCGGGCTGCGCCGGAGAGAAGCTGTACCGGCCCCGGCGGCTCCGTGGAACTCTTCACCTTTCCCCATATTCCAGCTGATCTGAGGAATAAACCCTAAAACGCGAGGTTATGGAGAGGTATGTTTATTCTGTACCGGGAACACGAGGATATCTCTTAAGGTGTTTATGATGGTGGGATGGATGGAGCGTGGTGCCCGTGGTTCCATTTGTGGGCCTGATCCCTGGGAGTTGGACTAGATGATCCTGTGGGTCCCTTCCAGCTCAGAATAACCTGTGAACCTCGGCTATTCTTACATTTACATTTACATCTTTACGAAATCCCCCCCCGTAAGTGAACGTTACGCAGCTCAGCAAAATATTTGCCACCTTTGCAAAACACCTTCAACTTTTGCTCTAAAGTTCTTGTTTTCTTGCAATTGTGTTTCTTGCGGAATCATGTCTATTCGCATCCTGTTTTTCTATTCTGAGATTTTCAGTGTTTTATTTTGTAAGTCTTTACTACTTAACGGTACGTTTATTGTTCGAGGGTGTTTCGCCAAGCTGGTGTTTTACGATGATCTTATTAGCTATTATTAACTTTATCTCTTATTCGCAGCTGAAGTCTGTTCTCACGACAAAAGACTGTTCCCGGTGACGAGCGGCGGACTCCGGACTCTTCGCGCTGCTTGAATCCTTTCCTTACAGTTTCAATCCTTTTTGGGGTTGGGGTATCATAAGATTCCTTTGGGGCACACACATATACATACACTCACCATGTTCTCTGCTCTCTTCACGGTTGGTTGGCAGTTATGCCTAATTACCATTTTCCCATTTGCTGCCCACATGATTCCGTTAAGTGGGCTCACAAAAGTTGTGTGGACCGTTATTGAGTTCATACGATGGCTGCGAGGTTTCTCCTCTTCCTGGCTTGGGAGCAAAATCATCCATTCTGTCATTGATTTATCTTTGCCAGACATCCTGTTAGTTACAGTGTTCATATTTAATATTCTATCCCTTCCCATGCTGCGGAGTAAGTGGGAACCTTTTATGGAACGTCTTACTTCGGCACCAGAAACAGGGCAGCAGACCCAGGGATCCACCTGTGACACTGTTGATCCCCAGTGGGTGGTAGCACTGACAGAGGAGATTAATCAGATATTACAGCATAAACAAGCTTATGACATACTCCAGTCAGCTAAACAGGTCCGAATTCCCAGAAAAGTCCAGGAATACCTGGGGAGCAGTCCCACAAAGGGTGCTGCGGAGAGGGAATTGGCTGCAGTGTGTTGGGCTTTGGTTGAGGCCGTGCTCAAGGAACAGAGCCCAAGGAAAGAGGTGGGGGTGACAAGACACCCTGTGACCACCAGTGGCTCAGACCCCCAACCCACCATGGCACCATGCTCACAGCCACCCAGCAACACCCAAGAGAAGGGGGTGGGGACAACAGGCCCATCGGTGACCACCAGTAGCTCAGATGCCCAGTCTACCACGGCACCATGTCCACAAAAACCCAGCAATGCCCAAGGGAAGGGTAAGAGGGTAGTGACCTCACAGGCAATCCCCTATGAGCAGTTGGAGATGATTAAGAAGGCTATCACACGCTTCCCAAATGAGCCGATCCCCTCCTGGTTGCTTCGAATCTGGGATGAGCAGGGACAGGGCCCGCATCTTGATGGTGGGGAGGCCAGGAAAATGCGAGGCTTTTCTGGTGACTGGGGTGTAGACCATGAATTTGTTAGATCTTGGGATAATTGCAGTATCTGGAGGCGATTGCTGCCGGCTGTCAGGAAGTATTACCACAGTGAACCGGAGCTGCTGGAAGAACAGCAGCCCTGGAACACCATGGAGGATGCCATACGGAGGCTGAGAGAGCTGGGGATCGTGAGACACCTTTTCGCAGATGGTGGCCCGAACTTGGAGGACCCTGAGGAGGCTGTCTGCACCCCTGAGATGTGGAGGAGACTCCTGGCCCTGGGACCGAAGTGCTACGTACTGGTTATGGCAACTTTTAGTATTAACTTTACTTCGGACAGGGTTGCTGATGTTGTCGAGCGAATGAGAGCCTACGAGAGCCTCATTCGTCCTGCTGTGTCTAAGCGCAGTAAGTGCACCCCAGCCAGGCAGTGAATGTTAAGGCCCCAGCACACCTGGTGACCAATGACACCTCAAACACCAACAAAACCATGTTGACTAATGATGGCTCAATTGAGGACTCTGACTGATGAGATTCCTAAGCTGGTGGTGGATACTGTCACCGAGTGTGTCAAGGAACTCCATACCTGACACCTGACACTTGCAGTTGCACCGGTGCAGCTCTGTGCGTCCTTTTGTTTAATAAATCTTGTTACATCTCTAACGATCTCTTGTCCAAGCAGTGATAAATTACCCCTCCACTGTCTCAAGCCAAGATACTGCTCTAAAGGAGGTGCCCAGAAACACAGGGTTTGTGTGCAAGGACATTGGGAAGCTTAGAGGTGTGCTCTGGCTCCCTCATCTGTCCCCAGCAGTGATGGAAGTGGGGGGTGATGGTGGGATGTGCCCTTTCCCTGGGGTTCTGGTGGAGCCATGGGCTGGCAAGTGCGGGAAAATTGCTGGATTTACCCCTCATCCAGCACTATGGACTTAGGAAGAGGTCCTACAGAAAGCTTGAGGCCATAGTTATGAGGGGGTTTTCCTCCTTTTTAAATTTTCCAGGTATTTCTGCAGCTGGTAAAGGTGTGTGGTTCAGGGATGGGTCTGGGAACTCTTGTTCACCTGCAGCTCACAGCATCCTGCTCAGGGTGCTGCTCCCACCTCAGCACCCTGCCCTGTTCCTTGGGCAGCCTCTGCTTCACTCCCTTGGGAGTGATGGATCCCTCGATTAGGGATGAGTCACCTGATCCAGGTCGGCTGAGGGAGTGGGGGCGAGGGGAGCAACACCCAGCACCTCTTTGCGTAAGCAGCTGAAAAGTGTTGGATCAGCCGCCCTCTCAGTGCTGGGAACTGAGGTGGGGAAGGTGTGGGGACAAGCCTGGGCAGGGAGGCACTTTTGGGGATGGAGCAGGAAGGTTTATGCCTGACCCATTGGAGCCAGTGGGGCAGATGTGGTGCCTATGCCCTGGTGACACTCATTGGCTGTCCCCATCACCCCTCTGTCCTGTTCCCTATAACACGGGGAATGTTGCAGCTCCTGGGGTTGAGCCAGGGCTCGGTTGGGTTCGAGCCCATCTTGTGTCCCATCCTGATGCTTGAATCCTTTCCCAGGAATGTTTGCCACAGCAGAATGATTCATGATGGAGCAGCTTGAAGGGAATGACAGGAGGAAGGATGGAGGGACACTCTCTGATCTCTTCTGCCTTGAGGAGTTCAGACATTCACAGTTTGGCTCTGGATATATTTTCAAGAAGGTTCTACATATTTTTTCAGCTCTGGAAGTCAGTGAAACATTTTTAGAGAAGGGGAAGGTGTTGCTGCCCACTACACTGACCAGTGGGTTTCATATTTATGGTGGAGACAAGTCAGGTTCCATCAAAAGGCAGAGCTCTGCAGGAGCCACGTGTCATCCTGGTGGGAACTGAGACAGGAGGGGGTTCAGCCACACTTTGAGGAAATACTTGTCTAAAAATTCTGTTGAGTGTTCAGTCCTCCTCCCTTTCCAAGAGTCATCATGCAGGAGTGGACACAGATCTAGATCTTCTGAGGAATGTCCCAGGAAGAGCATCTTGCTTGAGGCTGCTTGGTCATCTCTGCTCTGAGGCCCAAAAAGACTTCAGCTCCTGCCAGGGCTGCTACAGGACTCCATGTGCTCTCAGAGACACAGGGGACAGAAACCCATCTGTCTCACTGCCTTCTCAAATATTTCCATCCTGGCCAGAGACTCCATGTCTGACCCTGTGGATGCTACGACCCAGGCCTGGGTGGAGAAGTGAACACCTGACTGTGGGAATGCGGCTGCTCCCTGTTCCTTCCCAGGATTACCCAGCCTGCATGAGGGTCCAGCCCTTCTCTCCTGTCCACAGATCCCAAGTACCCCTTCCAGGCTGCTCTAATCCCAGCTCTGCAACAGCTGCTGGAGCAGAGGGCTACAGGGAGGGAGAATGGAAGGGCCTGATGCCCTGGGAGAACAGGGGAGAGGGAGAGGACATCACTTCCCATCTTGCATTTATGTTATGGATGTTGTCTGCCCACTAAAGGGCAAAAGGGTTTGCCAGCTCCAAAACTGCTTCTCCAGCCTTATCCCTGAGGGCCTCCCTCATCCAAAGAGCTCTTCTGTCCTGGCATGAGTATCAGGAAGTGCATCAACCTTTGGGATGCATCTCGGCAACGACTTTATTGTCCCAGCTTGGGGAGATGTCAGCCATTCCTGCCAGTTTGATGCAACTGTCAGTGAGATGAACTTCTCTGACTTTGCTGGGGCTTGTTAATGATCCACTGATGATAATCAGCACTTTCATCCCTGGCTGCAGCTCAGAGATCAGCTTTATCTTGCAATCCCTGGCATTATAGGCCTATTGAAGGTCATACACATTTTTCCATGGAAGTCTTGTGTCTCACGTCTCCCTGCCAGCCTTGACTCCACTTGAATTTGGACCATGTCCTGCAACGTGTGAGATTGCAGATATTGGATCAGGCGGGTGAACATTGTGGTGGAAGATATCCAAGGCAGATCTGAAGTTGGCCAGGTGTCCCGTGCATGTTCTCTGCCAGCTCTGGGTGTCACAAGGACTGGAGTCCAAAGCTCTCCTCACCCAGTGATCCTGTCCCCCAAAGCATCATCTTGGGATGGTGTCTCACAGTCCTGCTGTAAGAGGTTGAACTAGCAACAGGTTAGGTAACAGGTTTGACTAGATTAGATTAGGTAACAGGTGATCTCTATGGTCTTTTCCAACCTTACTGATTCTGTGATTCTGTGATTCTGTAGAGACCCCTAACATTTGTACAAAGCTGGTGGCCCTGTTCCTTCCTCCATAGTCTCCCAGACCTCACAGCAGAACTGGTTCCCTAAAACTTTTTAAGGCATGTCCTTTCCCTTCCAGGGAAGGGACACATGGTGGGGAGCCGGGAACCTGGTCCTTCATGGAAAAGGACATGGTCTTTGAGGTCTATGGCTGCCACCCAAATGTTCCTAGTCAAGAGGAACAGAGTCCACTTTGTCCTGAGTCCCAAGTAAGTATTCCTACAAGTCCTTCTGCCCTGCTGGGAGCTCTCTTATCCCTTCCCATGGCTCTTACATCCAGGTCCTGGAGTAGGTTTATGCTCCCTTCCACCAGCAGCATGGCCAGGCTGGAGCTGTGTTGTAAGGGCATGCTGGTGGCTCCTTTATCAGTGCCACCACCCCACACCAGTTCGTGCTGATTTTGGCATGCTAACACTTTAAACAGGAGGCAAAGGTCTTCCCTGGCATATCAGGGGATGGGGGTGCCAAGGCCATGGGAACAGTGAGAGCTGGAAATGGAAAGAAAGGAGTGTCCTAATTCACTATTTTTACATCCTACCTGGAGTAGGAAGGGGTCTTACTGGATCCACCTTTGCCTACTCTTTCAGGAAAGAAATTTGCTTGTGTTACTCCTTGGTTTGTCTTCCCCCAGTGGGAAAACACCTCGATGTGGTGATATTGACCTGCACACATTTTATAAAATCCATCAATTCCACAGCAGTTCTGTGGCTCCACAATTCCTGGCACAGTCTCAGCATCGTACAAGGGGTCTAAAGGTTGGCTGTGGATGTGGTAGGAGCTGGTTTATGGTCCCTTCCTGTGCAGCACAATGGGAACACAGGCTCCAGCAGCTGTTACTGGTGCCAAGCAATTTCCCTTCATCACATTTATCACACTCATGATATTTTATACACCACAAACATGAGGAACCAATTAATATATGAATACCTCATTCCTATTACAGTCCTTGGCTGTCAAAAAGGCATCACAGCTAACAGAAAATGGCAGTGGGATTGTGTTGGACCTCCTCTGGCTGCTCTCCTTTGCCCTGATGATTCTGGGAGTCCGATGTGGAAGGTCCTGTGACAGGAGAGCTCTCATCCAGCCCCACACCTGCTTTTGTCCCTGCTACTCTCATAAAAAAGTCTTTGTGGGTGTGTATATGCAATGAACCATGTCTCCAGCCCGAAGCAGCAGCATTTGTTGCACAGACACTGTAAGAACCTCCTTCTCAGTGGGGTCATATAGAGAACTCTGGGTCAGGCGCACAGCCTGGGACAGCAATGACACCAAGTGGTGGCTTCGGCTTTCACTGGCATCCCTCTGAGCCAGCTCCTACTCTGAGTCAGAGTAACGGAGAGACAAACGGCAGGGAGGAAGGTGACTTGTCTCCATTTATACTTTTCCCATCCCTGGGGTCATGCCATGGCCACAGGGTGTAGGGGAAGCCCAGGAGCAGAGATGGTCACATGAGCTGTCAGGGTTTCTGAGGATCTGTGTCACTAGTCTGTGCACCCCAGGGAAGTCACCAAGTGACCTCACCTGAGCGGCCTCATTGCATCTCTGCTTGTACTGTGCAGAAGCAGCAAGTGCTGCTGTGAGCAGCAGCTGGAGGGTCACCCTTGAACACAGGCAGCAAAGTGAGGAGGTGCCTTCCTCAGGTGGGAAAATGGTTGGGGGGGTGTTATTTGTTTCCAAAACCTGAATCAGTATTCAAATACTTACATTATATTAATTGACAATAAATTAATTTATATTTCCCTAAGTTGAGTCTGTTCTGCCCATGACAGCAATCACCAAGTGAATTCCCTTCCCTTTATTTGATCCACAGTGATGACGGGGTGTGGAACAGACAGAGAGACAGGACAGGTTCTGGCTGGGTAGGTGGAACAACAAGGATCTCACCTGAGTGTGCCATGGTCAGGACCCCCCTCACTCTCCCATGGGCTTGTCTGGGTGGTCTATGAAACAACATCAGGTCAGAATGCCATGAGGCTGTCAGTCCCTCACTCTGTCAGCTCAGGGGCATCTGGTCTCCTCCAGTGTCAAACATGATCCACAATGTCATTATTTTTCTAGCTTATAATTAGTTTTAAGCCAAGGCTTTTCTCCAGCTAATGAAAGGTGAGCTGGGGGTCACCCACATCCCAGCACACAGCAGCCAGTCCAGGCAAAAATGTGCAGGTTGGAGGAACAATTCCTGCATGGAGGACTGTGGGACAGTGGGAAATCTTTTGAGCAAAGCTGGTGGTTAATAAACCATGAAGAACACAGGAAGGGAATAGCTACAGGTGGTATTACATATTGACCAGCAGGCTGGAGAACCTGGGAGGATCCAAGTGCCAGCAAGGGATGCTCTTCCCAGGAGCTGCAGCCAAGCAGCTGCTCCAGTGAGGCCAAGGAGGCTTTGCAAGGTCTGAACTACCCTTGAAGGGCAAGCTGTGAAGGTCTCCAACCACAACTTTCATCACTCTACTAATTATCAGCAGCTCAGATGCAGGATCATCCCTTAGAGTGATGTGGTTCTGGGTTCCCGTTGTCCCTGGGAGAAGGGCTTTCCTCCCTATGGGACCAAAGGTTGAATTTAACATCAGAAGTGTGGGAGGCAGGATATGGAAGCCTCTGGTTTCATTTATGGCACCACTGTGGGATCTGCTGCCAGGCTTAGCTCTTCCTAGGGACATGTCCAAGGACATGTTGATGCTTCGAGGGTGGGAGAACCTCACCTGTGAGGGAAGGCTGAGACAGTTGTAATTGCTCAGTCTGCAGAAGAGAAAGCTCTGGGAAGACCTCAGAGCCCCTTGCAGGGTCTGAAGGGGCTCCAAGAGCTGGAGAGGGACTTTAGACAAGAGTCTGGAATTCCTCTGCCCATGTGAGTGTTTAACTACATGCATGAGGTGAGGGTGCACCACGTGATGATCCCAAAGCAGGCTCAGAATTGGTCTGAGTGTTTCATGGTCCAACCAAGGCCAACCAGCTAACCCTGAGTCCCATGAGACTGCGACTCAGCTTCAGCCAGAAATGCCTCTACTGTCATGACAAGACTGTGCTGGTAATATTCCTAACAAAGAGGGTCATAAAGATGCTCCAGCAGCGAGTGGTGTGATCAGTTCATCCAAGAATGTTTTTTTCTCATGTTTGGGTCTCCTTTGGTGAACAGTGAGACTGGATCCAACCCCTCCTGGCTGAGAACAAGGAGCTTCCCCTGAACCCCCACCAAGGAGCTCCCACTCCCCCTGCACAAACCCTAACTGCCTTCCCAGGCCCACAGAAGAGTCTGTGCAAAGAGATAGTTTTATTCATGAGGGCACATCAGACATCAAGAAAACAAAACGTACAGGAACTATACAGGGAGGCTTCACTTTTCATACACACAATCACTATTAACAATAGTACAGAAAGAATAAATACAAATATGTTGCTATAGGAACCCACAAGGACAACGCTCTCCTCTGTTCACCACACACGGCCGACCTTGCAGATCTCATCCTGCCCAGCTGCACCTCTTCAGTTGGAAAAGTACTTCTCCAGCACCTTTGTTAAAAGCCCAGTCTCCTACAAAACAAGGCACAACAGTGAGACAGCAGGGCAGAGTCACAGAGGGCTTTGTAGGACGGGGTAGTGCCCCAAAGTCCCAGAGCTGCCCTCGGGCAGAAGGACTCTCCCCACATCCCTGGAGCTGTTTTGCTCCATGCACGTGGTCTCTGCATCCTGGGGAAACACAGCCACACACCCAAGAAGATGACAAGGATGGGGAGGATCCTGCTCTGGCAGCCAAATCCTTGTCATTCACAGCAACAGGGTGGCAGCGCGAAGCCCGACCATGCTGAGAGCCACATGTGGCTGGAAAGTTGAGATGGAAGCAACAGATCCAGAGCAGGGGATGGACAGGGAGCTCCACAGGGAAGAGCTATGAAAAAACCTGTGAGGAAAGTGGGAGCACGGCAACTTTATCAGGCTCGGTGCTGACACCAGGTGTCCATCAACTGTCACACCGAGGAGGAAAGCTGTCAAGGTGGCAGGAATTCGCACTGGCACGATGTCACCCCCAAGAGCAAGAACAAAAAGGTCCCACAGGAAAGTATAACAGGGATAACACTCAGGGGCACTGGGGAGAAGCAGCCCTGTAACATCAGCTGGCAGAGCAGAGGCAGGGATTCCCTGGGGGTGGGTGGGAGAAAGGAGCAGGAGGGCAGGAGTTGGGACTAGCAAGGTGCTCAGAGGTGTCCGAGGGGCAGAACCAGATCGATGACCCCACAAGGTCTCCAGTGCCACCGAGAAGTGCAGGGCACTGGCCAAGGAGAGGCTTCAGGCTTTGGGAGGAGAAGGTGAGGGGTAGGAGGCAGCTGCACATCAGGCAGCTCAGCTGTGATGCCACATGTGTGCAGGGCATCCCACTTCCACAAGAGAGGTCCTGGGCACCGAGGTAAGCACTGGCCAGCGCCTGTGTGGCCAAGAGCCAATTTGCCCTCCAGCAGCAAAGCTTTGGCAGCCAGTGTCACACCTGGCCAGTCCCTGGGAATGAGCACTGGCAGGGCTGGCAGGGCACTGGCACCTAGCTGGCACCCGAGGCACAGCCCAGGCACATCTGCGATGTGAACAGTGACTGTGTGATTTACCTACTCGGGGGAAGCCACGGGGATCAGTTTTACCAAACACACACCACACGTTCACCAACAAGGCAGGGCAGCACCTCCTTCAGCTCTCCCATCCTCTCAGCAACTGCCCTCCTGCTCAAATGTTCCCCTGGGAGGATGGAGAAGGGTCCAGGACCTCCCAGCCCTCTCCTCTCTTTCAGCTGCATGTGAGAAGCAAACCCTGCAGTAGCACAGCACCTTACAGTGCCCTGTGGACAGCCCTCCACCCCGATGGGACCAGCTCTCTAGGGAAGCCTCAGTTTACCTTAACCTGATGAAAGCAAGTCAAGAAGGCACTTGGTCAGTGGGAGTCAGGCTCACAGCCCTGAAATTCTGCTCCACAAAAGAGGAGCAAGCCCTGCCCAGCTCTGGAGAGCAGGAATAGCTTTAGCTGTGTGCAGTGTTAGTGCTCCTCAAGCTCCTGGCTCAGTGGGACAGCGTAGGTGGGACCCATCTACATATAATAGGATTTCATCCCTTTTAGGCTCTCAGTTACTTCCTGCAGTGCTTGGGAAGGGTGAGACACCAGGGAATTGTGCAGGAGGCAACAGACCAGCAGAGCCACACGGACTGAGTAACTCCACCTCTGGCCTGAGCAATTCCATCTCAGCATCCTGCCTGAGGATCTGTCTGTGCATTGTTCCCAAAGGCAGGTTTTCCACTAGGAGCTGGGTGAGCTCCAAGGTAAAACCACACCAAGGAGACTGAGGATCTGCTGTAACACTGTGGGATTAGCAAAGCTTTTGCCTGTTCCCTGCTCCCCAAAACCTGCTCTGCAGCAGCATAACTAACACACACCTCCCCCTGCAAGGCTTTGTGTCCCTCAGTAATGAGGGATCCCAACCACAGCGACACAGAGGCAATGTGGGGGCAGGGGAAACACAAAGCTCTTTGCTTGGCAGACACCTTTCCTTTCACTCTTGGTCTCTCTTTGCAGAAATAAGAGGGAGAAATTATTTTCCTGTCCCTGGAAAAGGGAACACTTCTTCACAGCAGCAAGTGGCCACCATTCTCTTCTACATCTGGCTGAGGAAGACTCAGATGCTCATTAACAACCCCTGGGCCGGAGCTGACCATGGCCACAGCTCCATCCCAGCATTCCCTGCTCATCCTCACACCCCTCCCAAGCACCCAGGACTTTTGTCAAAGCCCAGCTGGACAAGGGCTTCGAAACACTTCTCCTCTGCCCTTTTACAGTTGGTCTTAAGGAGTGGTTTAAGGAGGGTTAAGACAATTGGAAAGAGGAGGGATGCAGCTCTAGCAGCTGTGCAGGTGCTCACACCTCCAGCACAGCTCCACACCTCCATGCTCTGAGTGCCTCCCTCCATCTTAATCAATATTCACCTGGTCAGTGAGGTCATATTTCCCTTGGTTCTCATCCAACAGTCTTTCTTGCAAGAGGATTTTCAGGAGTTCCCGGGTCAGCAGTTCCATCATGTCCTCCAGCAAGGCTCGGAGAGAGGGACCGAAGACCATCGGCACCGCAGGCTCCTGAGGTGACTCCAGGTGCGGGGACCCCGTGACGCTCTTCTTCCCCATGAAGTGACCTGCAACACCACGCCCCGTGTGTCTGCAGGGACCCGAGCGACCCAGAGCCCAAAACAGCCGAGTCCAGGGAAACCCAGAACTCCCAGCACCTCGATCCGCGTGGGGTTTGGGGGAGACTTCCCACCCTGCCCCTGCTGACAGGAGTGCCGGGGTTACAGACATGCCGGACCTGCCGCCCGGGGATGCCGGAGTGCTCAGCTGTCTGGGGACGTTGGATCTGCTCCCCAGGGATGCTGGACTTGCCTCCCGGGGATGCGGGAGGTGCCCTGCCCCGGTGTTCTCCTGCCAGGATCCCGGGGCGCTCGGCACAGGCAGCGACTGGGCGCTCGGGGAGGCAGAGGGTCGCCGTGCCCCGCACCTCCCGCGTGCCCCTGTGCCCCCTCCCGCCGGTACCTGTGGCCCAGAGGTTGCCGCGGGGGTTGACCTTGATCTTGGCGGCCTGGCTGCGGTGCTCGGCGAAGTCGAGGTGGACGGCGGGTCCCAGCGCGGCTCCGCAGAGCAGCAGCAGGAGGCAGCGCAGCGCCATCGCCGCCCGCGGGACCCGCGCCCGCTCCGCCGCCTCCCGCTTATAGACCGCGGGGGATGGGGGGGCTCGGCCCGCCCTGCCCACCTCCCCCGCCCCCTGCCCCGCCCCCGGGGCTGACAGACCCGGGAACCGCAGCCCACGGGGTCCTGAACCCTCTGCGTGTCCCCATCGTGTGTCATCCCACCGCCCCGACGGGTCGGGAGACGGTGCCAGACCCCGCCGAGGTGGACAGTGACAGATCCATCCCTGGGTCTGACCCACATTCCCAAATCTCTCCGTCGTGACCAGTCCATACTTCTACCTCCTGCCTTTGTGCATTGGAGCTCAGGCGTGAGTTTCATTCCCAGTTTAGTCAAACTGATTTCCCAGTACATCAACTTGTGCACCTGATTATCGAGATGGACTTGGAGGATCCTGTCCAGCTCTGTCCAGCTCCTTTATTTTCCAGAGCAGCTTCCCACAGGATCCCACTGACAGCTCCCTGTAGAGTGTGAGGACCAGAGCCTGTGTATCACTTCTCACCTTTTCCACTCCCTTTGGGATCTTGCAGACCACTATTTCCCAGTCACTGCACCCAAAGCTTCCATGGATTATCACATTCCCCAGCATCTCCTTTGCCGTTAATGGGATGGTGCTGTGCCCCAGCCATGCCAGGGACACAGATAGTGGGACCCTGGGGCAGGGACTGTGCATGGCCAGGGCTCAGGTGAAGTGAAATCCACATAAAACTGGCAGTGTTTGATCAGAGGGCTCCAAGAAACAGGTTGTGGTCTGTTTGTTCTGCAGGTCACCTGCCTGCAGTCCACGGGGATTCCTTCAGGTTCCACATTTAGAGAGGGGCAGGACTGAGCCGGAGACCAACGTTCCCAGAACACAGACCAGTGAGAAACTAATGGCTAGGGCTGAGCTCAAGTGGTTCCTGTGTCCAAGGGATCCAAAGTAATATCCACAAAACCCATTAGTGTCCTCAGGGCCCTGACCACTTCTGTTGGATTTACAACTCCACAAGTCTGCAAGGATTTGGTGGGGGAGGAAGTGCCTGACATGACCCAGTTCCCCTGGGACGAGGCACAGACCCTTCTCAGCATGTGCTGCTATTCAGGAGAACAGTGCTGGAGGTGACACATTCCCCTTCAGCTGCCGTGGGTCAGAGCCTGAGCCGCAAACACAGCTCTAAGTTTACAGGGAGAAAAAAAACCCATTAAGTGGTCCTGTGTTAGCCAGGCATCCTCCCACACTGAGTGTGTGTCCCCTTTGGTGGCCAGGGACCCTTCAGTGTGTGCCACCTCCTACCCAGGAGCTGTGCCATGGTGATGGGCAGGGCCACCTTCTTCTTCATCACTCAGCAGAGATGTGGCTGCCTCTCTGTGCTGCAGATCCTGGGCTCCCCTGGGGGATCTCACTCTGCTCTCTCACCCTGTGTGCAGCAGGAGTGTGCCTGAGCAGGCAGTGCTGGGCTGGCCATTTGAGGAGGGGGCCTTTTGGGAATCCGTGGGGTGCATGTCCACGACAGGTGGATCCCAGTGGTCCTGGTGGCTGGGTTCACCACTTGGTGTTCCCAGCCAGTCCCTCACATGCTGGTGTTCCAGCTGGACAGCCAGACAGATCCATCCTCCCAGCCCTCATCTATTTCCCCTCACAGGCCGTGTCTTGCAAAACGCAGAATGACAAAGACAGACATTATCCCAAGTCTTTTCTTCAAAACAGTTTTAAATTCACTCATGGTGGCCAAACTGCTGAAATTTGGGGTGTCTGGAGAAGGCTTGGGATGAAGGAAGGGCAGCAGGAGGAGGAGGATGGTGTGAGATCCAGAGAAGGTGCAGGATGTGAAGGAAGATCCTGGTGCTGCCCAGCACTGCCACAGCTAAGCCTGGTTTCTCCTCATGCCCGGGAAGCGGTGTTTTTTGGGAAGCTAAGCAGCAATCCCCCACTGCAGGGAAGAGCAAGATGAAGGGTTAGCTGTAGGATTAGGGAGAATGAAGCCAGGGATAAAGTGATCCCAATTACCGAGGGCAGAGGAAAGAGCCCTGGGCAATTACGGCACCAACTGAAGTGAGACGGGGTTAAGTCCTGCTCCTTCAGGGAAGCACAGACTCCTCACAGGCAGCCCCGGGGACAAGGGATGAGCAGCAGGAAGCAGCACTGTTTCTAACAGGGTGAGAGCTTTGGCACTGCTCTAACTGAATACACAACCAAAGGGACACACTTCTGCCCTCTTTTTCAGCAGGTGGCTGCAGGCGTTACTTCAGCCAAGGTGGGAGCAGAGGAACAGGAATTTTGATTNCTCCTGCCTTTGTGCATTGGAGCTCAGGCGTGAGTTTCATTCCCAGTTTAGTCAAACTGATTTCCCAGTACATCAACTTGTGCACCTGATTATCGAGATGGACTTGGAGGATCCTGTCCAGCTCTGTCCAGCTCCTTTATTTTCCAGAGCAGCTTCCCACAGGATCCCACTGACAGCTCCCTGTAGAGTGTGAGGACCAGAGCCTGTGTATCACTTCTCACCTTTTCCACTCCCTTTGGGATCTTGCAGACCACTATTTCCCAGTCACTGCACCCAAAGCTTCCATGGATTATCACATTCCCCAGCATCTCCTTTGCCGTTAATGGGATGGTGCTGTGCCCCAGCCATGCCAGGGACACAGATAGTGGGACCCTGGGGCAGGGACTGTGCATGGCCAGGGCTCAGGTGAAGTGAAATCCACATAAAACTGGCAGTGTTTGATCAGAGGGCTCCAAGAAACAGGTTGTGGTCTGTTTGTTCTGCAGGTCTCCTGCCTGCAGTCCACGGGGATTCCTTCAGGTTCCACATTTAGAGAGGGGCAGGACTGAGCTGGAGACCAACGTTCCCAGAACACAGAAACTAATGGCTAGGGCTGAGCTCAAGTGGTTCCTGTGTCCAAGGGATCCAAAGTAATATCCACAAAACCCATTAGTGTCCTCAGGGCCCTGACCACTTCTGTTGGATTTACAACTCCACAAGTCTGCAAGGATTTGGTGGGGGAGGAAGTGCCTGACATGACCCAGTTCCCCTGGGACGAGGCACAGACCCTTCTCAGCATGTGCTGCTGTTCAGGAGAACAGTGCTGGAGGTGACACATTCCCCTTCAGCTGCCGTGGGTCAGAGCCTGAGCTGCAAACACAGCTCTAAGTTTACAGGGAGAAAAAAAACCCATTAAGTGGTCCTGTGTTAGCCAGGCATCCTCCCACACTGAGTGTGTGTCCCCTTTGGTGGCCAGGGACCCTTCAGTGTGTGCCACCTCCTACCCAGGAGCTGTGCCATGGTGATGGGCAGGGCCACCTTCTTCTTCATCACTCAGCAGAGATGTGGCTGCCTCTCTGTGCTGCAGATCCTGGGCTCCCCTGGGGGATCTCACTCTGCTCTCTCACCCTGTGTGCAGCAGGAGTGTGCCTGAGCAGGCAGTGCTGGGCTGGCCATTTGAGGAGGGGGCCTTTTGGGAATCCGTGGGGTGCATGTCCACGACAGGTGGATCCCAGTGGTCCTGGTGGCTGGGTTCACCACTTGGTGTTCCCAGCCAGTCCCTCACATGCTGGTGTTCCAGCTGGACAGCCAGACAGATCCATCCTCCCAGCCCTCATCTATTTCCCCTCACAGGCCGTGTCCTGCGAAACGCAGAATGACAAAGACAGACATTATCCCAAGTCTTTTCTTCAAAACAGTTTTAAATTCACTCATGGTGGCCAAACTGCTGAAATTTGGGGTGTCTGGAGAAGGCTTGGGATGAAGGAAGGGCAGCAGGAGGAGGAGGATGGTGTGAGATCCAGAGAAGGTGCAGGATGTGAAGGAAGATCCTGGTGCTGCCCAGCACTGCCACAGCTAAGCCTGGTTTCTCCTCATGCCCGGGAAGCGGTGTTTTTTGGGAAGCTAAGCAGCAATCCCCCACTGCAGGGAAGAGCAAGATGAAGGGTTAGCTGTAGGATTAGGGAGAATGAAGCCAGGGATAAAGTGATCCCAATTACCGAGGGCAGAGGAAAGAGCCCTGGGCAATTACGGCACCAACTGAAGTGAGACGGGGTTAAGTCCTGCTCCTTCAGGGAAGCACAGACTCCTCACAGGCAGCCCCGGGGACAAGGGATGAGCAGCAGGAAGCAGCACTGTTTCTAACAGGGTGAGAGCTTTGGCACTGCTCTAACTGAATACACAACCAAAGGGACACACTTCTGCCCTCTTTTTCAGCAGGTGGCTGCAGGCGTTACTTCAGCCAAGGTGGGAGCAGAGGAACAGGAATTTTGATTCCAGTGGGACTACAGGCTTGAGAAAGGCTGGGAAAAGGAAATCAGGGAGTTCCTGCCCTGTTGCAGTGTCATTATAAACCCTCAGAAACTGAGAGGACACCAGATTTAATTGCTGAGGCTTGACCACATGGTGTGTGTGTGGGAGATGGAGCCCATAACCCTAATTTCAAGCCTGGAAAGAGCAATGGAAAAGCCGCTCAGGGATGTGGTGGAGGCTGGAAGAGGGAGCACGACTCAGAGCAGCCAGTGGGGGTTTTATGGAAAACAACTGGTGAAAGAGCCCCGAGTTCAGCACTCGTTCAGCAGCAGCAGCAGCACCACTGTGATCCAGGCAGGGCTCCGAGAGCAGCAGTTCCACAGCACTTCGGTAAATACCAGCCCCAGACAACTACAGAGACCAGGTTTTCTCTGGATTTTCCAGTCTTCACTAAAAAGTGATGTACATAATTTTGGAAAAATAACTGGCACCTTTGGGAAAGGCACCAGAACCTGAGCTCAGCCCCTGGTCTCCAGCCTGGAGGGGTTTGGGGTAGATTTTCTGGCTCTGCCTTTGTCCCACTTTGGTGCCCAGAGTGAGGCCCTCACCTGGAGCCTGCTGGGACCTCCAGCGTTCCAGGCAGGATTTGTCACCGCAGCACTCCTCCACCACTTGCTCTCTGCAGCTCAGCAGAGATTCACTTCCCAACAGCTACCAGCCTCCAAGGGAATATTCCCAGCTTATATGTCAAAAAAAGCATTAGAAATTCTACTTTACATATATCGATTTTGTGGACAGAGGTCAGCATGACTTCCACAGGTGGTGCAGGAGATGGGGCTGTTGGCCACCAGCTTCCTCCAAGGAGCCAGGGAGGACAGAGGTGACTCCTTGGAAAACCCCAGGCTGCTGATGGTTACTCCTCGAGGCAAAGGAGGGAGCTGCACAGAGCTAACCTTCCCTCTCCCATGGGATTTACCCTCTGGTGCTGGGTGACAGCAGCCCTGCACAGACATGCACCCTCCAGGAACAGGCCCTTCTCACCCCAAACACCTTGAAGCTCCAGGGATCCTCAGCTTCCCTGGATGCCTTCAGCTGGAGAAAGCAGGGGTTGTTTTGTTCTGTTTTCCCCCGATAATTCCCATACACCATTCACTCTCTCGATTGCTGCTGACCATGGAACTGACATTCTCACAGCACAATCTGTCACAATCCCAATGTTCCAGACGGTAACACTTAACTCGGAACCTGTTGTTTTATAAATAGAGTTAAAATTGGTTTTTCCCCCTGTGCGCCATTTCATATTTATGTACATTTGAATTTCATCTGTTTTATTGCCCAGTCTCTTCTCTCCTGCCTGAAGCCTTTTGTTCTTTACCTTGTAAAAATGATTTCCCCCCATAAGGATCTCACCACCTGTTCCAGGGCCCCTTGCTTTCTTCAGGAGCCTTTGCTGAGGGACCTTGCCAAATGCCTTTGGGAAATCCAGGTGGATGATCCCAGTGGGTTCACCTTGCCCATATACCTCCAAGCTCCTTCAACAAGCTCCAAGTCTACTCTTGGAGTAGTCAAGTCTACCCTATTCCTTATAATCTGGGGTGTCCCATTCCTTATCAAATTCTTGTCAGTGTAGGGACAATATGAGCAGTAACAGACCTGTGCAATGGGTGCCATTAGCAAATCCTCCAAACGTACCTAAAAACGAAGTAGGATTTCAGCAGGCAAAGAAGATTATTCAAAATCAATGGATTTTAAAACTGTACAGCCACGAGGTCTTTGGTAACAACAAATGTAACAGACCAGCCTGGAAATAGCCTGGTTCAGGGAGGTTAAAGCAAGGTCCATTTTGTTCCTTCTCTTTTGAGTCTTTGCGTCCCAGTCTGGAGTCCCCAGCACAGGACAGGGATTGTTGGAGCAAGTCCAGACACGGCCACAAAGGTGCTCCAAGGGCGGAGCCCCTCTGCTCTGGAGCCAGGCTGGGAGAGCTGGGGGTGTTCACCTGGAGAAGAAAAGGCTCAGGGGAGACCTTGGAGTCCCTTTCAGTGCCTAAAGGGGCTGGAGGGACAGGACAAGGGAGAAGGACTTCCCATTGGCAGAGGGCAGGCTTAGATGGGATGCTGAGAAGGAATTGTTGGGTGTGAGGGTTGTGAGGCCCTGGCACAGGTTCCCAGAGATGCTGTGGCTGCCCCATCCCTGGAAGTGTCCAAGGCCAGGTTGGATGGGGCTTGGAGCAGCCTGGGATAGTGGAAGGTGTCTCTGCCCACGGCAGCAGGGTGGAAAGAGATGGTCCTTTCCAACCCAAACCATTGTGTAATTCCATGCTTTGGTTCCTTGGCATTGATTCTGCACCTCCCAGAGACATGGCCAGATGTGCCTGGAACAGACACCGAGCTGTGAAGCTCCAGAACTCAGAGCAGCCTTCCCAAGCCCTGCCAACACCCACCTGGGCAGGCAAATGTGTGTTCAAAACCGATGGCTCTAATAAAAACTAAATACAAAGAGCAGAGGCCTCGAATTCCCCCATTTGTCTCCTTCACAGAGCTCCTGGTGCCAATAAAACTCTTAGCAGCAGTTAAGTTGTTTCAGCCTCTTCTTCACCACTTTTCCAAAGCAAGGTCCTGTCACATGCCTGAGGGTCTATTTTGATGCATTTTTCTCTTGTTTACAAAGATTAAATCCCTCTGTTATACCCATTCGTCCACAGGCAATAGCTGTTGTTTATAAAAGATAAAATTTGAAATCTCTCACATCTTGTTTTCAACTCATTTTCAATTTTCATTTAAGCTGTAAATGAGTTGTGGTTTTCCCTGAGGTTTCCCACTCACTCCACACCCGCTGGACATATTACAAATAACAGCTGTGCAAGAAGACTCAGAGAAGAAAATCGTGTTTTCTTGCAGGCAAATCCAGGCCCAAGTCAGAAGCATCCCAGCCAGAATTACACAGCAGAAATCCGACATCCCAGGTCGAGTGAACTGAGGTCCAGAGTTGTTAATTTTCTCCATGTTATTTTTACGTCATTCTCTCAGGAGAAGGAGAGGTTGGAAAAGAAAGGTGATACCAAGATGTTTGTCAGAGCTGCGGGAAGGGTTTTTGAATTATTAAACCAAAGGAGGAAAAATAGCCAAAAGGTGAGGACCCAGGTAGAGGGAGCAAGAGACTCAGAGTGTGTCTGTTCCTGCATCACAGAGGGTGGGTTTCTAGTCCATCCCTATTTAGAATGTTCTTCTCTGTGAAGATGTTGATTTCCCCCCAGGTTTAGGGTGCCCTGTTAGATCAGGCAACCAGAGGACCTGGCAGAACTGAGCAGGTGCAGGAATTGCCCCATGAGCAGGAGCAGGTTAAACACAATGTGCTCAGCCAGAAAGGGGAAGCAGGACTGTGTGTGATGGAGTTGGGGGTATTTTTACAGCAACTGAGGGAT
The DNA here is from genome assembly GCA_013390025.1 of Pitta sordida. Lineage (NCBI taxonomy): Eukaryota > Metazoa > Chordata > Aves > Passeriformes > Pittidae > Pitta > Pitta sordida. The sequence continues at coordinate 8,991 of WEKX01015803.1, read as the reverse complement.
AAACAGGGATAACCAAACAGTTGTTACTGAGCAGACAATGAACAGCAGAGCTACCAATTATGGCAAAATAGATCCAACAAGGCAGAGTTCTCAAGAAATCCACTGTGCCCTCTCTGAATACAACCTGCTCAGGCTGGTGGATCTGTCCCCGCAGACTGGCACCATGAGCTGCTGGCACTGCTGGCTGGCCAAAGCTGGGCCTCTCTGGCATCACCCTGGCACTCCTTGCTGATGGAGGATGGAAATGGGACTCCTCTGATTCAGCCACTGAGTCACTGACAGTGTGTGGGGCTACAGCTGCTCTGCATTTCCCCTCCTCTGGCACAGGAGGTTCCCCAGGGGACTTGCTCTGCCTAAGTCACCTCTCCTCACTTCTCCTTTTCCTCCTTCTTCTTTTCTCTTCCTCCTGGCCAACTCTTGGCACGTTCTGGGAGCTGCACACTGGGTTTGAATTGTGCATTTCTCCAGCAGAAAGTGGTGTTCAAATCACACATGGACAAAGTTTCACCTTGAGGATCCTCCTTGGAAAAAATAGTCGACCTGTTCTGATTTTAAGTGCAGGAAAACCACCATGAGATCACCCAGCCTCTGATGATCTTACAAACCTGAGCCTGGTAAACCCCTGCTAAGCAACCTGCAGAGACAGATCTGGATGAACCTCCTCAGGCTCGTTGCTGTTGAACCAACAACACGCGTTCAAGCATCATAAAATACACAAAACCAGCCTCTGTCTCCTGGAGCTTCAGCTTGCAGCACATCACCCCTCACAGCTCACCTCCCAACCACCACACTCTTGCTGCTGCATTTAGCTTTGAGACAAATCACCCCACAGAATTCCAGCGGTGATCAGACAGAGCCCAGCATGGCTTTGCTCCATGAAACAGCTCCTGCCCATGAAGGAATCCGTGCCCTGGACTGCGGATGTGACTGAACAGTAATTAAGCACTGGAATTGCTACCAGAAAACCTGCCCTGTTTGGCTGTAACCACAACAGAGACAGGAGAAATCTCAGCCTTGGCAGATTTTTCCTTCATTTCTCCTTTATAAACCAGATCTTTCAACACCCACATACATTACAAGCAAATCTCATTCCTGTGGTGACACAAAGGTCTCCATCCATTTCCGAAGCCTCCAGTGACACAGGCCTTGCTGGAGCTGCCCAGAGAGCTTCACCTTTAAAAAGTAGAATAAAACAGAAATAGAACACAAAACCACATCTAGTTCTACCAGCAACCACCCTGGTTCTGTAGGAGCTCAGCAATGCTCCCTAACAGCTCAGCAGCAGCACCCAGGCGGCTGGAGATCCTGCTCTGTGGTTTTTCTGCTCAGCAAAGCAGAACGAATCTGGCGGGGACAGAGCCAGCAACACCTCTGTGTCATCCTGTCTCCACAGCCCCAGTTTCCTGCTTGTGCAGGCTCGTCCCCAGCCCCCTCTCATCCCACTGTGGCAGCAAAGGCACAGCAGCAGGGATGTGGGGGGTGATGTGAATGACAGTGTTGGAGCTGGGAGGGGATTGACTGCTCCTTTATCCTAATTAGAGCCCCCACCTCACTCCATGACCACAGGTACCAGAGACACGTTCTGAGCTGCACTGAGCTGAGAACAGGCAGAGCAGGGGCTGCAAAATTTGATTTCCCAGGGCTACCACAGCTCCCAGTTTAGGGCAATTGTTTCTGTTCAAGTACCTGCAGCCCCCAAATAGAGGAGCCCCCAAAGCAGGGCTGCAGTGGGTTCCAGCCCACCCCCACTCCACCCCCTTGCATTTTTTAAGCACTTTCTGCTCAATTCCTTCACACAGCATCGTGTGTTGGTAGGACACACCCTCCTGCAAAAGGCCATGCAGGAGTTGTCCCCCATGTTGGCCACACCAGCCGGGTCATCCTGCCACACAACTCAGGGCTCAGCAGTTTAAGAGCTAATCCTTGCTTCATAATTGGAAATCCTTCATGTTTCAGCCTTTTTGTTTATTTCTTGTTACACTAACTCAGTGACAGGAATCCAACTGCTTCCACATGCTCAGATTTTTGGAGGTGTGAAATGGAGGGGACTCGGAGAGGAGCAGTGAGGTGCTGACTGGCAACTTTCAGACAAGCTCAGCTCAGCCCTTCGTGTGAGCCTGACTTAAAATCCCATTTATGCACAAAACCTGTTCAAGATGAAGGCAAGGCAGGGACAGATTCAGCCTCAGCCCGAGCTGCAAAGGCAGAGACGTTGCTGCAGGTCCTCAGGAAGGTGCTCCAAGCACTCAGGAAAGTGCGCCAGGGTGATGACAGCTCTCAACTAGAGATTCTGTGTTCCCTCACTGCTGCCTGGGTTTGATTTTGACAGAACATCCCATTCTTAACTCAAGCATTACAGAGAAACTGTATCCACATTTCAAGATACAGATTTTCTTACAATTTTGCTTGCTAAATTGGGATTACTCAGAGCCACGGGCCCAAGGCTCAGTGCTGGGGGCTGGGCCTGGTCGTAGACTCTTCACAGTGTCCCACAAGTGATTTTCTGCTTTATCCTACCCAGGGAACAAAGCACCAAATAACACCAAAACCATTAAATGGTCTGATGGATATAACTAATGGCACAATTCAACTCCAGAAATGGGACAGACCTCATAAACCAAATGAGGTACATATGTAAGAAAATGGAAACGGCCAAAACCACCCCACTGGGATTTGTCCTTGCCTCTCAGGTGAGCTGTAAGGTCTGGCCAACTTCAGGGAGCACCAGAGACCGGAAACTCCTTTCCAAACCTGCGATTTTTCTTACTGCATCCTGCTAAATCATCCCTGCCAAACAGCTGGGGGTACCTCCCATGTCAGCCCCTCTGTTACCTAGTGTCACAATGCATGAAGTAATCCTTTGCCATCCTCTGCCCCAAGCACCTTGCAGTCTTTAAGGAGATTATTTCAGTGCCATGGACAGAAATGCAGGAATACTGAACAGATCAACAGCTCAGGACAGATTATTCTCCAAAAAGAGATGAAAGGAGCAGCTGCTCTTGCTGTGTGAGGACAAGTTAGATGGTGGCTCTAAGGAGTCAGCCTGCAACAGCAAAGCCCAGGTACCCCCCAGAAACTGGGCAAGGAGGCTGCTCTCAGCAGGGCAGTAACAAAGAATGTGGCAGGGCTCGTCCCAAGCGAGAGGAAAAATCTTTATTCCAGTTCTGAATTGGCAAAGATCCATCCCAGCCACAGCTCACCATTGGACAGTTCAGTCAGCACAGGGAGAGGGCACCTGGCCCAGTGAGGCACAGACTGAGGACACAGTCCCAGAGGCACTTGGAGAGGAAGCTCAGCTTCAAAGTACAAACACTGAACAGTTTGGCTGAAATTTTTAATATAAAAATTCACTAAAAAGGCTAAAATGTGACAAACCGTTGGAAATACTGTGACAAACATTCGCCCTTACGCAGTAAAAACCAAAACAAACCCAAACTGGCACAAAGCTTTGAAATGCAGGTTTTCTTCTTCCTCCTGGCACTTCGGACCATCAGCTACTTAAAATGTTCATCTACAAAATCCATGGCACCTTCATCTTGTAGTTCAGTGCAAAGGGTTACTCTCGATGGACCAGCACAAATAAACCCAGTAGAAAGAGGACTGCATACTGGAAGAGAGAGCAGAGGAGACTCAGGACTGCACACTCACATCTAGAGCAGCAAACCTGCAGGGCACAGGGTGTTCTCAGGAAGGAATTTTAGCTGGGGTGGGAAAAGCAGGCAGGAAATGAAAGAGCTCTTACCTTAAATTTTGGATAATCATTCATTAAGATAGTCACTATTCCAATATAGGGCACGAATCTACAAGAACAAAGCTTTTCTTAAAACAATCATAATTCCAGGCTGCAGAGGAAGAGTCGTGCTGAGGGCTATGGACAATGGGCTGGGGACTTCCCCCTCACAGGCAGGGCAGCTGTGGCAGTGGGGCTGAGTGGGAGCCCCAGAGCATGTTTCAGACTCTGCCTGGTTCAGATCTCACTCGCCTGCAAAGGCTGAGCTTCACAGAATAAATTTAATGACAGTTCTGATGAAGACTGAGCACATGCTGCCCTTGTACCCACATCCATCCAGCATCCCCATCTCAGGACGCAGCTCCCAGCTTGATACTCCCCTTAAGCCAAGCTAAGAACTGACCTACCTTTGCTTCTGAGCTCTCTACGCCTTCAGGCAGGTCACAGAACCCAGCAGGGAGAGCTCCAGAGGAAGGGAGATTCTCAAATGGCTTTGGGGAGGGCAGGGTACACAAAAGCCACATCACTTGCAGCTGCACTCACCCTCTTGCTCGTCCTACCACGTCCTTCTTCTCCAGCCAGTATTGCCCCCGTTTGTAGAGCCCTCTGTCATCCACAGCATTGTTGTCTCCCTTTGTCAGAAACTTGATGTCACCGTTTTGCCTGCCAAGGACATGACAGGCAGGTAAGGCAGGGAAGGAACTTGTTAAAAGTCGTTCCAGAATGATGTGGAGAGGGCACTCAAAGCAGCCATGTCCTGCAATTCGAGCAGGATGAAACAGGGAAACTCTGTCAAAGGCAGCAGAAAGCAGGTAATTTGGGGAAAAAACGACAAGGGAAGAATGAATTCTGGCCCCAGCCAAGCTTTCCAGCAGAGTTCAAGAACAGAACCAGCAGGATGAGGCACTTCTAGCTCAGGTGCAGCTATTGCCTCTTGGCTTTGACCTCTCTCGTGTTGATGCTTCTCTTGTTTCACACAAGAATTGGGTTCTGGGCTCCCCATACCACCAAAAGAGAACCACAGTCCTACTCAGCAGTGGGCAGAAGAAAGCTGCAACTTGGAAATTATTAGGAGAGGGGGATATAAAAGAAACAAATAATGCCATGATGATAGTCTATGCACTCATGATGTGCCTATGTGTGGAATGCTCTGGGCAGTGTTCAATCCCCTCTATCATTTTCTGCAATGGAGAGAACTGGCCAAGGTTCAGAAATGGGTAACAAGGACTGGAAGCACAAGAAGTAACAGACCCTCAGCCTGGAAAAGATAGAACATTCAGCTTGTGCCACTACTGGGGGATGAGCTGTCACTGTCACCTCCCTGTGGCACCTGCAGGCAGGTGCTGCACAGGAGCATTCTCAGTGCTTGGACCTCAGCCTTCCCACAGAAACAACACATCAGATGCAGCACAGGGAAGCAGGCAGAAGGTCTTTGTTGCTCATGCTGTTTTCATCATGCCTGAATAACAACATGTGCGAAGCTTGGAAGGAAAAAAAAGGGAGAAAAAAAGAACAGCTGCTTCTCCAAAGCACATCTGGCTCGTCATGTGGGAAAAACAAGACACTCCAGGAGCTTGGAGACACAGTCTGGGAAAAGATAAAGATCCTCAAAGGTGCAGATAATGTAGTCTAGCTCTGAAGAGTGATGGCATAGGAGCCCTGCACCTTATTGAGCAGAGTCAAGGCTCTTCCATGATGCAGTGCAAGAAGCCTCCAGAGCAGCTCTCTGCTGTCTGAGAGGTGAGGGAAGGCTGCTCTGTCCTGTTCTAAACCCACTAAGTAAATTTTGACCACAGAGTCTGTGTTAGTGATAAAGAATGAACTCAATTTTGGGCTGAAACAAGAAAAGGTCAGCAAGTAACAGACACTTTCTCACTGACACAATATTGATGTGAACTGGGGCCTGAGTAACCACAAAATCCTGGAAAACACTAGTTTTATTTTCCTGCATTTTGACACTCCTGTCAGCTCCTGCAGAGAATTTTCACTTCCAAACTGGCACCAGAAAATTATTCTAAGTAGTGAACAACCGAGTCCTGCCTTCAGGTCACACTATGGATTTTTCAGTCTCTCTCTCCTAACAAAGAGATCAGGTTTGTGTTTGGTTGTTTCAGTCAAATGAAACCTGAAATACAGGAGAATGGCTTTACCTCACTGAATCCAGGATTGGTCCCATTACATTTAAACAAAAAACTAGTGCTGGATACCTTAATATCTAGAGATAGAGCTAGGCAAAAAAAAAGAAGGGTGGGTAACACCTGGAGAGGAACTGCTGCACAGAACACGGGAGAAGGAAAATTGCATTTCACTTAGAAGAGTTCCCTCAACCCCCAAAAATGCATGTGCAACATGCAATTCACCCTGTAAACTGACCTTCTTCTTAAATCAGTGGTAGCAAAGAATGGCACTTTGAAAACTGACATTGCTCAAAGTTTTGGGTACAGAATAAATCTCACCAGCAAAGGATCTGCTCTGTCTCCTGGGACAGGTGCTGCTCCCTCAGAGCCAGGATTCCAGCTGCACAAAAATCAACCTTGAGTTGGGCCAGACAACTGGGCAGCCACCAAACCCATGGCTGTGCTCCATCCCTTCACACACACACCCTGCACGGGGCTGAGAGAGTGAACAGCACATGGAGACTCCAAGTGGAACAACACACGGTTTCCTACGGGGATGAAATGCTGGGACTCTGCAGGACAGCAGGAACCAAGACCACAGAGACAAGCTTTAAAATATCACACTAAAAGAGACACACTAAACACCCTCTGCCACAGCTCTGTCATTTCGCACATGGAAATGCAGCCATACTATGGGAGACAGCCCAGAAACTCGGGATGGAAAGGATGGCACTGGACGCTGCAAGGGGAGTCAGACTTCCTGCATGTAAAGAGCTCCAAGAAAGCTGAGAAGGGACTTTGGACAAGGGCCTGGAGGGACAGGGCTAGATGGGCTATTGGGAAGGAATTGTTCCCTGTGAGCATGGCCAGAATCACAGGTTGGCCAGAGCAGCTGTGGCTGCCCCATCCCTGGAGGTGTCCAGGGCCAGGCTGGACAGAGCTTGGAGCAACCTGGGATAGTGGAAGGTGTCCCTGCCCATGGCAGGGGGTTTTAATGAGATGAGCTTTAAGATCTCTTACAATCCAAACCTTTCTGTAATTCTATAGCTTGGAGAGTCCAAGAGCCTGGCACACACACTCTCCACACACATTCTCCAGCTTGTGCCTTCTGTTGAATGGTCTTTCCAATTAAACCAACGGGGGCAGATTTTGTTTTTCTGAAATGTTTGTGTTACTTCCCACAGCACTTGTATATCTATTATTGACATCCCAGCCACTCGTGTACCCAAGGAGTGAGGAGTAACATCATTGGGGTAAATAACAACAGCAGAACCCCCCGGATTCTTAACATACTTCTCATGGATTTTCAGGACGCGATGGACTATAGGAATTTCCCTTCCTTCTATCCTAAAGACAACGATTTCTCCCACTCTGATTGGATCTTCAATTCGGTTCGTGAGGAATAGGAGATCCCCTCTGTGGAATGCAGGCTCCATGCTCCCACTGAAAGAGAGAAGAGGAGCAAATGAACAACATTTAAACACTCAGAACCAGGTTTTGGAGTTTATAGTCCTTCAAGAAAAACCTCATAAGAACCTCGATGAGAAGAGAAGCCGTGGATGTCCCATCCCTGGAAGTGTTCAAGCCCATGTTGGAACCCTGATGAAGAAAACACCAAGAAAACCACCTTGGAGACCTGGGAGGTGTGTAACCTCTATTGCAATCAGGTTTTCAATCACCACACTACCAGCAGTTTAGATTTGACGGAAGAAGAGCACTGCCAGCACCTGGTCTCACATCCAACAGCAAGAGGTTTCTTATACGCAAAAAGCTGAAGACAAACAGCATCTTTTGATTTCTGAGCTCACCACTGGCTGGGCAGTGCTGGCAGTGCTGCAAGTGTGCTTGTTTACTTTTTGCAGGTAGATAGAACATCCTCAGGAACAAAGCACTGAAAACACTGGGCACTCAAATTCCCATCTGGAACAGACAGACGGGCTTGAGAAAAACTCGTTATTGTGATTCATCACTTGGCTTAATGATCTCATTTCACGCACCCTGACTCAAGTTATTTTTCTCATGTCTTGTAAATGGCAATTGTTACCAACTACTTACACTTGCTAATTCCATATAAATAATGCAGCACAGAAGGATGAACTTTAAGTACTGCGTACATTCATGTTTTATCTGGAGACAGCGCAGCAGCTGCTCTTCAGAACAGCAGATCACATCGCTGCAGAGGGGACGTGACCTCACAGCCCCTTTCTGACTCACGGCAAGGAACTGCAGGAAACATCTACCCTGAGCTTCACATCAGGAGGGAGTTTGGGTAAATGGCATGTGGTCATGGCATTACATCACTCCTACATCATGAACACTAACACAGAAACATGCAGAAAGGCCAGTGTCGACACAGAACAGGCCTCCTGCAACACCTGTGCCAGCACCTGATGGAAGGCCAGGGCATTTGTCCAAGGCAGCAGCAGGGTGGGATCAACACTGGCGGTACCCACAGCCCAGAGCTGGTGTGAGGGCAACACATGACGACTAAAGCATCCAGTGAGAGAGAGAACCCCGACCCTCAGGACCACTTCTGTAACCCACAGAATCCCAGAAGGGTTTGGGCTGGAAGGAACCTTAAAGCTCATCTCATTCCACCCACGGGCAAGGACACCTTCCACTAGCCCAGGCTGCACAAAGCTCCATCCAACCTGGCCTTGGACACTTCCAGGGATGGAGCAGCCACAGCTGCTCTGGCCAACCCGTGCCAGGGCCTCCCCACCCTCCCAGGGGAGGATTTCTCCACAGGATCCTATCTAACCCTACCCTCAGGCAGTGGGAAGCCATTCTCCCTTGGCCTGTGTATGAAGTCCCTCTCCCTCTTTTTTCCACCCCCCTTAAGCGCAGCCCAGCCCAGCCCAGCCGACAGAGCAGGGGGAGCCCCTTCCCTCGCTGCTCCTGAGGTGCATCCCAAGGGAGCCTCCGCCGCGGGGCTGGGGCAGGAGCCCGAACCCCGAACCCCGCCGGCACTGACCTCAGCACCACCACGATGGGGCTCTCGCTGCCCGTCACCACCATCAGCCCCTTCCAGATCATGAGGGCGGAGGACACGATCATGCCCAAGTTCAGCACCTGGTAGTAGAGCTGAGGAGGGAGGGGGGGGAAATGTCGGTCAGGCGCCGCCGCCCGCGCAGGGCAGGGCGG
>WEKX01015800.1:1174864-1278580 GCA_013390025.1 Pitta sordida | reverse complement strand
TAGCAGCAGCATTGGCAGGACAGGCTATTTTAAGTAGGGTGTTAGTGACAAACATTGGTTTATAAATGCTGTAAATCATGAAACCTTCGTGTTTCCACGAAGTGTCATGTTTCCACCTTTGTGTCATCAGAGGTTCCCTAGTCCTATGGTGATATTTCTTCTTTTCATACTTCTTAAAGTTTTATATAGATTCTCGCCACAATCTGTTTGAGGTAACTTCAGGATATAACCTTGAGTTTCAGTGATCTCCCTGAAGGACTTCACAGAAACTCTTCTGCTTCTTCTGGAGGAAAAGTTCACTTAATTAAACCAATTTCATTTACTGACAGTGCTGATTTTGAGCCGAGCTTTGGAGGCATCTGGAGCTACAGGTGGTTCAGCTTTCTTATGATGGGATGTTTTCAAGAAACAAAATGTTACCGAACTCACTGAAGTTACGTCTGCATTAATGGGATCTCTGGGGGTTTATTTCATACGAAGGTTTCTTTGGCAGCCAGTGCTGTCTCAATTTGAAGTCATCCTTGGTCAGAATGTTTAGCTGCTTTTAGATTAATGATGTATCCAGCTTCACACAGGGAAGGGAGACTGTTCACAGTTTGAGTTGGCAAAATGTATGAATAAAAACATAGAAGAGAATGGAAAAAAAATTCAGTTCAAACTGGTATTTTGGAAAGTCTTTCCGCTGTGAGGGTGGGGAGGCCCTGGCACAGGGTGCCCAGAGAAGCTGTGCTGGAGCAGGTTTGGAGATGAGTTACCCCCTTAGGTTGGTTTGTACCTTTGCTGCCAGTATCCTGAACTTGGCCAGAGCTGCTGTGCAACAATACCTTGCCTCTTTGAAGCACAAAAATGAAAGTAAATACAAAATAAGAAGTAATAGCTCTTTATTACACTTCATAATATTTTGTAAAACCTTGTTTACCTGTGATCCTTAAAATTTCTACTGTTATTACTTTTTAAAATAGAAACTCTAAACAGTGCAGATTACTAGAGGAGCTGAAGGTAATTTAGGGCAGAAAATTTACAGTGGCACTTGAAAATCACTTTTTTTTTTTTTAGGGAGCTGTTCCAAATGATGTGTTCTTAGTTTTCATTCTCCAAAGGGAAATTTTGTCTCCTCCAGTCAGAGCAATAAATAAAGGTGAAAGAACCACCAGGAAAACATCCCATAATTATTAATTTGCCAGAAACACTCTCTCAGAAGAAAAATCCTCTTCAGGATAGTATAGGAATGTAAAATACTCATTATTCACGAAACACATAAGGGTCAGCACAGATAAGTAATGCAGCTGGACCCACAAGCCTGAGATCAGTGACAGGCTTGAGCCAGGTTTTGACGGCTACACCAGTGATTTTTAAAAATAAAATATATCTCGTTCAAGATGTACCTTCATTGTAAGTCAGATGGGGAATACCTGTGTTGTAAAATGAAGTTACTGTGAGGGGTAATGATGGATGTGCTTTGCTTTTGGTATGAACAGGGAAAAGTTCCTATTTCAATGCTTGGCCCCAAGATTAAAGGCTGCAATCAGGAATGGAGCACAAGACTTGTGAGTCCCAGTCCCTGCTGCTGCAGCCACATATCCTTTGACTGAGGGGATCTTTAAAAATTAAAGGTACAGAAGAGAGGTGAAATATTAACTGTGGATCGTTTACTATATCCCAACAGTTCAATCATCAGTGCTGGAAAGTCAATATTATATTAACTTCAAAGTAGTCTCTACTGAAGTTCTCCAAAATGATGGAAATTCAGAGGTCCTCGTTTTCCAGCTGTGCATTTGGCTGCTTATGAAATGTCATATAAAAATGATGTTTTGGTAAGAAATCATTCCTGCTGTTCTCCCAAAGGCAGTAGTTCTATGTTACATCGAGTTTGCTTTCAGATTAGAGTTTACTACAAAGTATGTTGTATAAATTAAAATAATATTGACATAAGGTGGTCAGGTAGGAAACAGGGCTTGATGATTCCTATTGGAGCACTTGAAAATCACTCTGAAATTGAATGGCAGCAGTAACTTCTGAATGTCTGTCAACAGATGACTTCCCAGAAGGTGTTTGTTTTTTGTCCTGACCACAGAGCAAGATCATTACCTGGGATATAGATTGTTTCATCTGTATTCTTCCTGCTGCTGCCTAATTGGCAGTTATGAAGTGTTTTAACACCTGGATTAACTCAGACCTTTGTCTTCCATTTATAGAAGATAAAAAAGGATTTGAGCTTTTATAAACTAAATGTATTTTACAGGATGGTAATAGATGAAACTGCTTCCTATTATATAAAACACAGTCAATTTTCACTAAGAGCTTCAGGGGCTTCCCTCCAGCCCTCGGTCTCCTCCTGTTAATCAGCCTGGGAGTTTGCCAAGGGAGCTGGAAAATCTCGAAAGAGTTTGATCCCCAAACTGCTGAACCCCAAAGGAATGAAAATAGTTTTGTAGAAATACTGGATGTGCCTCCATGGCAGGTGGGTACGTGGTGGCTTCACTTTAAATACTGTGGGTTTTCGGTGCTGTGCATGTGTGTGAGTCCCAATCTGCATTTCTGAAGGCTGGTGTCTTGCTAATCTCTGATTCCAGTATTTGTACAGTTCACAGGAATCCTTCAAGGGTTTATTTGCTCTATGTTCATCTGAGATGGAGTGAGTGTTCCATGTAAAATACTATGTCAGCTCATAAACTGCATGTACAGCGATGAGATGTGAGCTCGTTTCACTTTTATCACAGGACCTTGAATCAGGCTTGTTCTGCTGCCAAGTCCCTGAACACCTCCTTGCAATGTGCCTGGAATTCACTTCTCTGGAATTGTTTTGTTTGCTGCATACTTTTGTGGGTTTTCGAACCCTCGTGCTGGGAACTGATTGCTACGCAAGGGGGAGTCGGGAGGGATGCAGCCAGTACACCTGGGCTGCTCAGGGCAGGACACAAAGTCCACCAACAGGAGCAAAATGTTGTCATCTGGGCTTTGTGGGACATGTTTGGGTTTCCTCTGCCCATTCTCATTGTTTTTGTCGTGTGGCACATTGGGGTTTGTGCATTTTCTCTGCAGTGTGGAGGCTCCATCCCCCCTGTGCCACATGAGGTGCTGCTCAGTGTCCTGCTGGCTGGACACTGAGCAGCAGAAGGCCGTGGTGGGATGTGGTACCTCAGAGAGGAAAGCCAACAGGGTTCCTTCTCTTCCTGCTCAGCTGCTGAGCTCTGTAGGCAGAAAAATGGCTTTTTCCAGCCTCTGCTTGAGTGAACTGGTTTTAATGTAATTTGCACTGTGCTCCGTGGAGTGGGGATGTCTCAGGAGTCTGTGCTGAAGAGGTTTAGGGAATTTATGAACTTGATTCACCCACAGTGAACTTAGTGGGAAGTGTAGTTCCTTCTCCTGTTACTGTTCACAAAAGGACTGCTTAAATCCCAGCGTTTTCTCAAACCCCAAACGCCGTCTGTTAATCCTTTGTCCTGCTGGTGACGCCTGCAGTGTTGGACAGCACTTTCTGCAAACTGGTGGGTTTTTTCCATCTTCTCTCACCATGTCTCCAATATCTGATCTGCTTGACTGTGAAGAGTTTTGGACTCTCCCGTGCCTCTTGTTTCCTTGGCAGAGTGAGACTTGTCTACTCATAGGTTGCTCCTTTGTGAGACGAGATGAGTCATGCTTTGAGACGAGCTGTCGTGTTGCCTCGTGCTCTAGAGGAGCTACTTGTTATTTGTGCTCTTCATATCCTTGTGACAGCTTGTCAGAGAAGGGAAGTTTTCCTTTATTTTATTTTCCTTTCATCGTTGTTGACTAATTAGTAGCCAAACAGACAGCATTTGTTTCTGTTACCAAACTGCTGGTGATTTAAGAGTTGGATGCAACCCAAAACTCTGGAACCAAATAATGAACTTTGGGTGTGGTCAGATGAAGACATGACTTGGAGTCCTGGCTGGGTGCATCCAAAACAGCACCTGAGTGGGAAATGTCCATCCATGGTGAAGGTTTCTACATTCTGGACCCCAAACAATCATGATTAGTCCTGAAGTGCCATTTTAACACCTCAGGATCAACAGTTGAAGCTGTCATGCTTGATAATCGAGGGGACTGGACTGAAGAGAAATTTTGCACCTGACTCTGGTCTCCTTTATTTGTTTAAACGAGTCTGGTGAAGCAGAATGTTGATCCAACATCCTCTGTAAAAGGGGATCAGAACTGAAGCCCCTCAGTAGAGGTATCATCTCCTGAATGGTTGTCAGACACTGCATTTTAGCTCCATGGCAGTTTCTGGGTGACAGATTACCTGTGTACTGTGTGTGTTTATTGGTGCCTGGCTATGAACAGGGAGGCCATTCTCAATCCAGAGACCTGTTTGTCCCAAGGAGTTGAGCAGCCATGCATTTGTGTCACTTGGAGAGTAACCAGTGCCCTGCTGTGTCCAGCCAGTGATTAATTGCACAGAGCAGTAGGTGACACACAGCCATTTTTCATACCCAGTGCATTCTGGAAGGGGAGACTCGTGGAACTCCCCATCCTGCACTTCCCAAAGCCGGGATGCAGAGCAGACCTTGCTGGCAGCGTTCCTGATCCACCTCTCCTCATGCGAGGAGACTCTATCACCTTCCCACAGTGGGACCAGCTGTCCCAACACACAGTGTAATATTGCCAAGAGGGGGAAAAAATGAGGTAAAATGCTCCGAGAACTAATCTCTGTTTTGTCGAACAGTTGGAGAGCTCCTGGCCATGGCATCTCAAACCTGACAAAATTACCCCAAAGTCACTGATTTTATATTCCACTTGGCAGTAGAAAAATCTTCCGAAGCATTCAAATTCTGCTTTCCTTCATCAGCTCCATCAGGAGGTGAAATAATTCAGAGTGAGGGATTCCTGTGGTTCACTCAGACCTAGGAATGATTAGCCATTTCTTTACAAAATTCCTTTTATAAAGTTTTTCTTGTCTTGCTCCCTTCTGGCGCATGTCTGCTCTAGTTTGATGAACACCAACCATCTTCCGGGGGCTGGTTTAGAGTCAGACCTTTGCTATATAATTTTTATTAAGAGAAAAATATATAGTTGGGAATTTCATCTCTATACCTGGAGCTGATTATCCATCCCAGGCTGCTGCCTTGGTGACAGGCTTAGACCCTGCAGCCTTAATGCTTGTGTGTACCCAACACAGCTCTCCTGCAAGGCAGCAAAGTGGATGTTGCCTATGCATTATTTATGGAGTTGAAGATGCATTCTCTTAAAAATTGTTGTGGACTGTGCATTCCTTTGCATAACAGATGGAAACATGGGGATGGATCCCTGGTGTTTGGAAGGACGAGGGATGGGGACTGTCTCAGCCTTGTGCCTTGCCCAACCTGTTGTCATGCACAGGGAGGGTCCATGAAACCCCTTGAGGAGCTTAAGATAAACCATTAATAGTTTGTTGATTGGAGTTCAAGTTTCAGTGAGGGAAGATTGAAAAATACCTGGGCAAAAGTATGTGCACGGCGTGGCAATTCTAGAAAGGTGTTTTGTTTTCAAACAAAAAACCCATATAATTTTTTGTTGATCTTTTTGCTAATGACATGTACAGATTGTTCTTGCAGATGTGGTGGTTTGCCAGGCAGGATGTGTTTATGGTGGTCACTAGACTTTGCCCAGAGGTGCAAATTTGCCCTTAGAACCATATTGTCCCCACAAGATAATTAGAGCACAGAAGCACACAGGAAATTTCACTGCTCCTTTTCCATAAGTATCCATCCANTTGTCCCAAGGAGTTGAGCAGCCATGCATTTGTGTCACTTGGAGAGTAACCAGTGCCCTGCTGTGTCCAGCCAGTGATTAATTGCACAGAGCAGTAGGTGACACACAGCCATTTTTCATACCCAGTGCATTCTGGAAGGGGAGACTCGTGGAACTCCCCATCCTGCACTTCCCAAAGCCGGGATGCAGAGCAGACCTTGCTGGCAGCGTTCCTGATCCACCTCTCCTCATGCGAGGAGACTCTATCACCTTCCCACAGTGGGACCAGCTGTCCCAACACACAGTGTAATATTGCCAAGAGGGGGAAAAAATGAGGTAAAATGCTCCGAGAACTAATCTCTGTTTTGTCGAACAGTTGGAGAGCTCCTGGCCATGGCATCTCAAACCTGACAAAATTACCCCAAAGTCACTGATTTTATATTCCACTTGGCAGTAGAAAAATCTTCCGAAGCATTCAAATTCTGCTTTCCTTCATCAGCTCCATCAGGAGGTGAAATAATTCAGAGTGAGGGATTCCTGTGGTTCACTCAGACCTAGGAATGATTAGCCATTTCTTTACAAAATTCCTTTTATAAAGTTTTTCTTGTCTTGCTCCCTTCTGGCGCATGTCTGCTCTAGTTTGATGAACACCAACCATCTTCCGGGGGCTGGTTTAGAGTCAGACCTTTGCTATATAATTTTTATTAAGAGAAAAATATATAGTTGGGAATTTCATCTCTATACCTGGAGCTGATTATCCATCCCAGGCTGCTGCCTTGGTGACAGGCTTAGACCCTGCAGCCTTAATGCTTGTGTGTACCCAACACAGCTCTCCTGCAAGGCAGCAAAGTGGATGTTGCCTATGCATTATTTATGGAGTTGAAGATGCATTCTCTTAAAAATTGTTGTGGACTGTGCATTCCTTTGCATAACAGCTGGAAACATGGGGATGGATCCCTGGTGTTTGGAAGGATGAGGGATGGGGACTCTCACAGCCTTGTGCCTTGCCCAACCTGTTGTCATGCACAGGGAGGGTCCATGAAAACCCCTTGAGGAGCTTAAGATAAACCATTAATAGTTTGTTGATTGGAGTTCAAGTTTCAGTGAGGGAAGATTGAAAAATAGCTGGGCAAAAGTATGTGCACGGCGTGGCAATTCTAGAAAGGTGTTTTGTTTTCAAACAAAAAACCCATATAATCTTTTGTTGATCTTTTTGCTAATGACATGTACAGATTGTTCTTGCAGATGTGGTGGTTTGCCAGGCAGGATGTGTTTATGGTGGTCACTAGACTTTGCCCAGAGGTGCAAATTTGCCCTTAGAACCATATTGTCCCCACAAGATAATTAGAGCACAGAAGCACACAGGGAATTTCACTGCTCCTTTTCCATAGGTATCCATCCATCCTTTATCATTTGTACACAGCAAAAATCCAAAATCAGGTGAGCCTTTTGTTTTTAATGTAGATGAAATGTTGGCTCATCCAGGCAGGCTGTTGTTTCCAGTACGGATGGGCAGTCACCAGGATCCCCCTCCCTGCTCTCACCTGTGCAGAGCCAGGTGAATGATGATGCCTTATGGCATCTCTGCAGTGAGGGACTATTAGTGCCTGGACTCTCCTGTCTTGCTGATTAGCCTGAATATGTTGCCTGAGAGCCAAGCTTTAGGCTGTGTGTATGATTAAGCTCAACCAAAGACAGATTTATATTTGTACAAGCACATTTAGGGCCTGTTCTCTGCCTGCTGTAGCCATCAGGAGGAGTTTTGGGTGTTGGTCTCCAGGCAAATATATTTGCTCATTAATAATATGCATCATCTGTAAGGCAAGGGAATGAATTATGTATATAATTTGTTGGCAATCTCCAGCCAGCATTTCCACGTGGATTTAAAAGTCTTATTTTACCCTGGGTATTTCATCCCTGGCTACAAAGAGGCAATCCTGGAGCATGCCAGGGATAGCCTATGTGCAGATAATGTACACAATGGCTTTATTATTTCCAGGTAATAAAGAGGAATGCATCAGCACATTGCAGGCATTAAAATGTATGGTTTCTCTCTGGCCTTTAATGAGGGTTTGCAGGAGTTCCAGTGCTTCACAAAAAATACTAGATTTTTCTCCTACTTTCTTGCAGGGTCCGAAGGGAAAGGAGGAATTTGCTGTGTGTGTGATTTGAGGAGTCCATATTTAGGATAATCATATTTTTTCCGTAGTTTCTCTCCCCCCCCCGCCCCCTCCAAACCTGGCTAAGCTGTTTGGCTCTGCATCATTCCTGTGCTGGTGCCTGCAAGAGGTTAAAGTCCCTGCATCAGTGTTTAGCAGCTGGAATCAGTCACAGGTGTGCTTCCCAAAGGCAGCCACTGCCTGGGTTTGGTTTGGTTCCCAGGATGGTGTAAGCTTGCACAAATGTTCTTTTAGATAGGACAGTAAATCAGCTTTAGTTGTTTATTTTCCTTTTACATTTATTATCTATAAATGTGCTAGCCAGTGGGTTTTCTGGCTGCGCTTAGCACTGAGATAGGAGGATTGAAAAACGTTTCCAGAAGGAACATTTGGGATGGGTAATTGGGACTGTTCACCCTGGAAATCTGACTCTGAGCTTGTCTTTTCCAGTCAAGGAACAGATACACTGTGTGGCTTATGTCTTACCAGATCCATTTGGGTGTCTGACACAGTGAAACACTTGGAAACTTGTCACAGACCAGGGAGTGTTCACGGAGGGTATTTCATGGCTGATCTCAGGTGATATTCAGTGTCTGCTGCGATGAAGTCAAAACTCTCATGAACTGTTCACAGGCAGTTTGAGGAAAGAAACGAAGCTGATGTACATTAGAGATTCTTTATTCTCAGTTACATCTGGAGGCAAGTCTGGGACAGTATGGGAATGGGACAGGTTGGAATGGACCACAGTAGGGTCATCTGGTCCCAACCCCCCTGGGTTACATCCAGACAGTTCTTGAATATCCCCAGTGTGGGAGACTGCAGACCCTCTTGGAGCAGCCTGTTCCAGTGCTAAGTCACTGCACAGGGAGGAAGTTCTTCCTCATGTCCCTCTGGAACTCCTGTACATCAGCTTCTGCCTGTTGCCTCTTGTCCTACTGCTTGGCACCACCAGAAGATGGATTCTCAGTGTATTTCCCGTTGTTTTCACATCCACAATATCTAGTGGAGTGTGGAATGCACACCTCTACAGTTCCTCTGTCTCACTGGGTACCACTGTATCTTCCACAAGTGGTGCATGGTCAGGCTTGAGTTCCTTGAGAAATGGCAGCTCTGAGCTGCTCCTCGTGTCTCACCTGACTTGCACGTTCCCCCTCCAGTGGTACTGTTTGTTTGGGGCCATCTGCTCCCCTGTGGGAAGGTGGCAGCAGGTGACAGCACGAGACCAGTTACGATTCTGAATCTGTTCAGGCAACCTGCCAGTCTGAGTGCTCAGCCCTTCTCCTTCTGGTAAACTTGTCAGAAATTCAAAGTAAAAAATGTTTCAGCTAAGAGGCTCACCTAGAAGAGCAGCGCGTTAACTGGGGAAGGAAGTTTCTTGGCTATCAGTTGCTATCCTTGACTTGGAGATTTAATTTTTTTTTTACTGTGGGAAGACATTTAAGGCCACTGTCTTTGGTTCTCATGGTTTGTTACCCCTCCTGCCCTTCAATGAAACTGGAGCAAAGATTATTTTGTCTCTGTAGACCAGAACCCCAGTTTTCTCCATATAATGTATAGCAGGAGAATTGACAGTGCTTCAGAAATAAGGCCAACATTTAGAAGTTACATGCCAAGATGTGTTAAAAATATGCAAATCCTGCGAAAGGATAATTTAGGAGGTTTAAAAATGGAGATCTTTGTATAAATTACCGTGGTAGCATTGGATCTACATCTGCTGAGTCAGTCCTTTTTTGACCCAGGGTTCCATACATAGAATATATCTTGGCCCTTGGGCAAGTTTTAATGTCCTGAAATTAAAGATGCAAATAGAAACCATGATGGAGAGAATGGGGAGAAGGCACTGCTGTTTTTTATTCTTCAATGTTCAGTTCGCTGCGTCTTTTAAAGCCTTGAACTCAATTCAGTCACCTAAATAATAAACTCTCCACTCCAACCCAACCCCTCCTACAAGTGGAGAGTTTTAACCTGAAAGAGGGAGGGAGGAGACCCTACAACAACCCTAAAAATCCCGTTGTCTGCTCTCAATTATACTTGAAAAGAGCTCGGGGATTCCAGTGATGGATGACAGTATACAAATCTCAAGTAGCTTTGCTTAGTGTGTTTTGTGATATGATATAGGAGAGATAATTCTTACCCAGTGTCTGTTAAAGGAAATCCTGAGGGTGAGTCAATTACCTTCCTTTTCTGAATCAATAGAGATGGGATGAATTGCAGTTACTTGATGCTTTCACGAGTGCTCAGGCACAAAGGATGGCTGTTGATGATAACCATTGCAAAGAATGCTGTGCCGTTTTTTTCTTTTTCTTCTTTTAAGGACACTACAATCCCCTCAGTTCACACACTTCATCATTCCTAGTCGCAATCTTTTCTCAACAAAGATTTAAGAGCAGGAGGAGGAAGTGAGCTCTCAAAATGCGGAGAGTACACACTGAAACATGGCTTGTAGTCCTAATGACACCACTTCCCATTCCCAAGACTCTCCAAACCCTCGACACTTGTGAATTTTGCCTCGAAGAACATTCAGATTTAGGAGATGGAGTAGGGGGAAATGGGATATGAGCTGACACTGTCGTGCCAGCAAAGGTTAAATCAAGTAGTTGAGGCTCAGCCAAGGATAAAAAGACAGATTTCTTGTATGTCTGAAAGCAAATACCTTTATGTTTTTTGCAAGATGCTTCTATGTATCCCCCCAGGTACACTTTTGTTCAAAAAAAGATAAAATACCGCTGTAGTCAAACCTCGTATTTTAAAATTATATCTGATCTCTTACTGCCTTTATAAATGTCATCATTGTATTCTCAAAAGAGTATTAACATGTGTGTGTAATACAATTTAGCAAGAGTTTATTGTAAGAGCTTCCTGAGTGCTGCCCATATGGTAACCTGAGAGTAGTTCAGTGGTAGTAACACAAAATGACACGTGGTCTGTGGTTCAAGTTCTCCAAAAGGAAATCTTAAGACACTTGGGACCACACTTTCGATTTTTCCCTTTGGATCTCTCCAGAGATCCAGATATATCTGAGAGGTCTGTATAGGTCACTCTGGTTCTCTGTATTGCCAGAGTGGTGTCTAAAGAATATGGGAGGACAGGAAAGTGGAATCTAGATGATAAAAAAGGCTTTTTATGGTCCTGCCTTTCTTGTGTAATGCTGGGAGGTTAAGGCAGAACTGCACTGGTTCCCTTGATCAGGAACCACTTTCCTCTTCAGAAGCTGAGAGACAGTGAGGAATCTGACCACACACCAGCTCTGTTGGGCCCTGGTTCCCAAAAGGAGGAAGGTTATGTCAGTGCAGAAATGGATGTTTTGACATGGCTTCACCTTTGTCCTTCTGGAACTTGGAGTTGGCAACACCCCCCTGAAAGCTCAGCAGAGTCAATACGTGGTGAATAGTGTGAAAACAGAGGAGTTACAGAGGACACCATGGAAAACTGATCCTAAAATCATGGAAGAGCTGATTGGGAGGTATGAGGGTTGCTTGGAGTGAGAAGATCCCAAACACTAACCAAAGCCAAAGTCAAGTGTTCAAATTCCCCGAGGACAGAGATTCCCAGCTCCCCTTGCAGTGTGTGCCTGTGCTGAACCTTCTCTCTGGGTGTGTGGCAGTTGCCTCTGTGAATCCCCTGTTGCAGCACCATCCGCACATCTGCTGAGGATCCACCGCCCAGAATCAGTTTTATGCAGGATTGTAATGAGCCAGGCATTAGAAATGTCCAAGCTTGCAATTTAAAATAGATTCAAGAAATGCCAGTGACATTTTGTCTGAAAGCCAGAGAGGTAATATTCCCTCTGTGCAAAAAGCCTTTTTCTGCCTTGGAATGTCGCATTTATCTACAGGTAGTTCAATAATACAAACAGGTTAACAAATTAGGTGGAATTCTGGAAAGAAAGATGATTGTGTCTGAAAGGGAATTTTCTGGGTGAATAACAAAAGGGTTTTGATATATTTCATTTTGATGGAAGACCAATCAGCTTAAAAAGGGGCAACTACCAAAAGAAATGTTTCAAGGATATTTAAGGTACAGGAAGGGCTTTTTAGAAAAGTTATGTGTGTGTGAAGTTCCAACAGGGATATAAATGAGCCCTGTTTGGAAAAGCTGGATCCTGGAAATGCTGCGAACACTGAGTGAAGTAGCCACAGATAGGGCTGCACCGCAGGGGTATTTGTGAGTTTGAGCTGAACCATGTTCGAGTGCCAGAGCTGCATCTAAATCCTTGAACAGTACCTTAATCATTTAAGGTAACCAATAAATCTGTGCTGTGACTCCATGCACTTTCAGAGGACGTGGAATTGCATTTCTCCCAAGGTATTTCTCTCTTCTCTATTGCTGGGAGGGATCCCTTTGGAGAGGAGATCCTGCCAGCTTTCTTTTATGTTGCTTTCCCCCTGACTTATTCCCCTTGGTGTCTCCTTGCATTCTTGGAGGAGAGAGAAGCAGCTTTTGTACCTTCAGGGTGTAAAATCTGGCTCTGTTGGGGTGAGTGGAAATTTTGCTTTGACTTAAAGGCAGTCAGAATTTCCTCCTCAGAGTCTGCTGAGGAAAACCAGACATTTAATCTGAAGCATCCCACGTTACGGTGATCATACATAAAAGAACAACATTAACCTCAGTGCCACAGAGAGAATTATTTTTGAGTGGAAATGAAGAAAATTTTATAGAGTAATATTATTTGCAAGGCCTCCTCAGTAAGAGAAAATATTACAGATGATGAAGAGAACCAAGAATTACAGCTTGAACTACCAAAAACCTCTTTTTGACACTGTCTCTTTAATTAGAAAAAATGAGTCTAACCAAGATGTATATCATCATTGATTTTTATAATAAGCTTTTAAAGCAAACATACGTGGTGTCACCGTGCTATTTTATAACATACACTGCTAACCATTTATTCTGTCATATAACAGTTCACCAGCAGACGTATTTTATTATTTTTTCTGTGTAATAAAAAAGATAAAATCAATACCTATTATATGGCATACCTTCAAGGTTAAAAAGTACTAAATCTCGATGCTAACATCTTTCATTGTATGCATTAATTTAGGAGCAATATAAATTCCATACAAATACATTTTCTAGCTGTGTGATTAAATCTGGATCCTAAGTTTAACAAAGGATTTGGACATTGGGACACTTAGCATCAAGATACTGTCGTTGGACAGAGTATCTGTGTCGATTGTTAAACTTTGCAGAAAGTCTGACTGAGGAAGCCTGAGGAAGGTGGTACATGGGCCACATTTGATTGGAAGGAAAGGTGCTGTGATTTCACACAGTCGTGGTAGTTTTTGATCCAGCAGAAGCTCATCTGGCCTGACCATCTCATGCCAATTAAATGGCTTTAGAAGGCCCGTACAGACCTGGAGTGCTCTTCCCTGGCTCTGTGGCTGGCAGTCATTTTACAACAATTACAGAGCACACTTAATTTAATGACGAGAAGCTTCAAAACTGAGAAGGTGAAAATGGAAGTGTCAAAGCCATCAGCAGCCTTGTCTCTGCTGGGTTAGAGCTGTTACTGGAGTGCCCAAGTGGGAAGCAATGGGATAATGTTGCAGCCCATTACTGTGCACTTTGCCACTGCTTCAAGGCAACATCAAAAAGAGAAGCTCCCAACACTTATCTCTGCTTATTATGAGTTAGTTCAAGATCTAATGTGATTGTGTTAGTAGCAAATGAAGAAGGACACACTATCTCTGCTTTTTATTAAGCTTTTTGATTTCTGCTGCAAGGATGAGTGTGTGGCAGGTGTGAAGCCAAGGACACTGGTTGGTGATGTAACACACACAGCGTGAGCTTTATATGGATTTTGTTCAGTGTTAAAGCAGAAATCTTTTCTCTTCATTACCGCTTTTCCACCACTCAGCAATTAATTGTGTGAGTTGAGGTACTTATGAATATGCAATGACTGTTCCATGCCTATGAGCAGTCTTCTCCTGCCTGCCCAGGAAACACTTGCAGAGAGTTAAATCAGCAATAGCTGAGACTCCCTGTTCATAACAGCATCCTTAACGTGCAAGATGCAGATGATGCTGGAAATGCTAATGAACGGATTCATATTTATGGGACAAAATCCTGCCCTTGGGTTCTGTGTGAGGGCAGGAGGACCTGGGAGCCATCCCAGAGAGGAACGTCACCCCTTGTGTTGTGATGCTGGTGGGGGATGAAACAAACCTCCAGTGCTGAAGACCAAAAGGAACAGCTAACACTGAATGCCTCACCCTGAGAGTCTTCTCTTCCTCTTTGCAGCTGGATAATGGGAAGCATAAAATTATTAAATGGGGTTTTTCCCTGCTTGGCTTTAGAGCTGCTCTTGGCAATTTTGGGTAACCTGGAAACATCCTTTCCTTTAATTTCAGTAACAGCCTGGAAAGTTCTTTAGTGGACTTAACTTGTATGGCTTTGTGTTAAAACTGACCTCTCCTCCCAGCGGAGTTGTAGAGTTCCCTGGAGCAGAATAGCCCATGTTTTCCAAAGTATTTGTCAGCTGAGGAGTGTAGCTGGACTTTCATCAGGCAGATGAATCAGTGGAGTTGCATATTGTTGCAATATCTTGTACATTGCAGAAGGATTTCCTGGTGTGAGGTGTGAACATTTATTTGGGAATCTCCACTCCAGTTATCAAATCATCACTGATCTCTGGATTTCACAGAAATACACACTTCCCTTTAGCTACATATATCTCTTTCTACTGACAGAATTTGAAGGAGAGAGGTCCCATGGGCTTCTTAATATTTATACTCTTTTTTTTTTTTGTTTAGTGAACCAGGTAATATGTCATAGGCACCTTCTTTGTACTCTGTGCATTTACTGGCCTTTAATTTCAGAAACATGTCTTCCAGATAAAGCAGCTTTTCTTTCAGCTTTGCTTTAAAACATCTTGAGATAATTCAATCTGCTTCTTATAAAAATTGTAGCCAATGTTAATGCTAAAATACAATTTATAGGGAAATACATGGGTTTGTTGTGGGGTTTTTTTGAATAATTTGGTGAGGGAATAAAAGGCTAGCAGATAGATTAATGTCTTACACACTAAGTGTAAGTTGGAGAGACATTTCAGTGGTAAGCTGTAAGCTTCTGGATGCAGGGGATTAGAGGGAAATGCTCACACAACCTTAGCAGCATTACAAACAGGATGCCACAATGAACAGAGCAGCCTCATTGCAGCATCTAAAGCCACTGCTGTTTTCTTTAAGGCAAACATTGTTTTTATGCCCTACAGATAAATCCCATTTTAAGCTTTGATCAAAGCAAATACACTCACTTTGAGGCTTTGGGCAGATGTAAATTGCTTTGTTATACACATGCATTTGCATACATTTGCAAGGAGACGGGTCTGCTTGTAATGGTTGCCTTTTATTTTTGACTGAGCGCTGAAATTCAAATAACCAGTGGTTTTCTACCATTGAGAAGGCAAAAGTTGCCCTGCAAAAGGAGATAAATAACACAAGTGAGGCAGTGCTGAGGTATCCACAGGGCTCTGTCATTGCCTGAGAAGGGGCCGTGCAGGGCCTGAACATCAAGAGTTGGTTTATTTTATTTATTTTGGTGTTCTGTGTGGTGAACAAATGTAAATGAAATAGTTCCTAGAGGGACATTTCTCTTGTTTGGCCACTTGTGGAATGACTGTGCCAGCAGGGTATGAAACGTGATGGTTGCCAAAATGTTGGGTATCTGTCTTTGTTACAGACTTCCATTTGCTTTCTCATATTTCTCTCCTTAGTTTCCTGAATTAAATTGGATTAACTTCCTCTCTCTCCCAATTAATGCTGTTAACAGTAATAACAGCCATAATGTGTGAACATCTGGCATTTTAGCACACAGTAAGCCTTTAGAAATAGCAGATATGAATCTATTGAAATCTGTCTCTATAGTGATTTTCCCAGCATTTTGTGGCTTGGATGGTGACTTCTTCTTTCCTCTCTGCTTTCATTATCAAGGTTTGTTAATTCTTTAGATGCCAGGGTTAGATAATTAAATACCCCTTTGTAATTACCGTGGTGCCTGTGGGTTTGAGACCTCCAGCTCATTAGGCAGTGTGCTGTCCTAAGATATCGGAGGGAAACACTTTCATGCTCATCAAAGATCTCTGTGGCAAATTAAGGTCAGGGCTGGCTCTGACAGGCCGAAGGCGAAGGTTTTATTTTTATTTCATTAGTTACCACCAGGACAGTTCAGATCAGAAGCAACTTTCTGAATCCAAATATTGAATGGCCAGTTCTTCAAATCTTCTGTGCTCTCAGTAGCAAACATGCTGCCCTTCTAAATTACCAATGATGACTTTGTTAGAGAGAACAGAGAGATTTTGCAGGGCTGTTGCACCTCCGTACACTCTGAGGTGAAAATTGGCCTTTTATTTCTACCTGTCACAGCTCTTGACTCTTTTCCAAAGTTTTTTATTATAGCTGAAGAAAGAATTGGAGCAAAATTCCAATTATTCCTCCTTGTTATTTGGTGAAATTGCCGGGTGTCAGCTGCAGGCAAGAAGGCTGAAACTCGCATTGGGGTTGTACTTCAATCCATTTTGTGTCCCAGAGATCTGTGTTGACTTTTTGTTGTCTGTTTAGATGTCTTTCCATACCCGCCTTCACTTTGGTCAAGTGTTTCTGGGGAATGTGAGGAGTCTGGGTTTGCCAGTGAGGGTTTGGATTGCAATGGGTGAGCTCGTCTGGTCCTTCAGTTCACGTTTTTTCCCCATTAAAATCTTGTATGACTTGTCTCTTCACTAAAATGGGAAGGCGAACACTTCACTCTGAGAGACTGAATGCTAGAATGGTGAATGATACAGCACTGCTTGGTTAATGGAAAACGAGCAAATGGAGCCAATGAGTTCTAGCATGGAAACCCTGGAGAGATACTGAGAAGGAAAAAATGGGAGATGGATATGGCTTATCGGGAGGTAAACCTATTTTTTATCTGGGGAATAGTAGGGGAGGAGAAAAAAATCCTTTCCAAACAGTAGGATGGGGTGGTAGTAAGTAAAATGAATTGATTGCACATCCCCATCTCACTCATGGTAAATTGTCTCCTCTGCAATCCCTGGAAAGAATGAGGAAGGTAGACTGGGACATGAGCAGTCCGGAAGCATCCAGAGAAAAATCTGGGTTGGAGCTTGTTTATAAAGCCTTACAGAGGCCCAGTTAATTTTCAGAAGCTTATGAGCAGCAGAATGTGCTCCGAAGGGAGCCCCAAGATGTTTTTCCCGACTGGAAAATTAATAGGGAGTAGCAGGCTGCTCTTGTGCTGGCTCGAGGCGAGCGGGGGGAGGAAGGGCATCCCAAAGCCCGCCGTCACAAGCCTACCAGCACGGAGAGGGGGAAGGGTGTCAGCACCAATCTGCCAGATGGAGCATGTTAAAGGGCAGCCGCTGAGCAGAGGAGGCAACACGCCTGAAAAGCCAAGTGCAGTGACGAGTGCACCATCTCCCCTAGGAAAAAACAAAGCTGCAGCCACTGTCTGCAGCTGCATCACACTGATTCAGAGAGGCACAGCTGAGGGTGCAGGTAAAACTGATTTATGGGGTTGTGTCAGTGAAAAAGTGCTCGATCCAGAATTGCCGGCTCCCTGAGCTCGGTGCATGGATCTGTGTGTGGAGCCAACAGGAAATTTCCGATTGGCTGAGGTGGAGCTGGGCTTGGGGTGGTTACATTGCAGCAGAGATATCCCGTGGGGCAGAGCTCTCCACCTCCCAGGAACGAGCTGCAGAGATTGACAAGTACCTTTAGAGTGAAACAAGTGCCACTGGGCAAAGGTAAATCCAACTAGAAATCTCAAGAAGAGCATTCTGGTCTCTTCATCTTCATCTACTCTCATCATCATGTGACTCCATGATTTTTATTTTTTACAACCCATGACTCCAATAACAGGCATCAGTTTAAAAACCCCAACCCCATCATCGGCTCTGTTTGAAGTGTGCTGTGCCTCACGTGGTCATCTCTGAGGCTGGGCCTGATCTGCCAACTTTTCTCTCCAAGAATTTTAACTCTACAGGTATGATGGCTTTTGCTGACGTGGATGTTGAAGGCCATAAATAACACTCTAATTTGCAAAGATTTCAGTTTATGGTGCTCTAGTGCATGGAGCTATGAAGCAAGTTTTCATAAATCTTCTCTTTTTATCTCAGCTGATGGTTTCTTTTTAGATCTTCTCCTGCCAGCAATTTTCCACTTTGCTGGAAAAATGAGTGAGTATGGGCAGAACGTCCGCGGCAGTTGAAAGGTTAATGGAAGGAAAATGGAGTGACATCAAAGGAAGTTTTATTAAGTGAAGCTTTGATTTTCTCCATTATGGGGTCTTTTGTGTGGACAAACTTCTATTTTACTTGAGAGCAGAAAGCAGGAGAGTCCAGCAAAGAATGTTAATTTGTTGCTTTTCCAGAGTTCCTTGCAGCTGAAGGTCACAATGATGCATTACATCTCCAGCCTCTCTACTTTTACACTGTGTTAAATATTACCGCTTTCTTATTATAAATAAATAAGAAACTGAAGCAGAGACCTGCATATTTAAAGATGAGAATAAATGTCTAAGGCAGCCCTAGGAGGGACTGTTGGATATTTCGATTCTCAGTTTTGGCCCTTGTCTAAATGAGAATTTTTCCTTTTTAAGACTGTTACTGTGCAGATTCTGGGCACGGGCTCTGTCAGTACCAAACAGATAAATAATAATCATCCAACAGATTCGCAGTTGCACCTGACATACCGAATTTATTTGAGAAAACTTCTACTGCTGGCAAATACGGATCCCTTGCCTGCATGCCAATTATGGGATAAGTACCTTTTGTGAAGAAGAGAGAAGCTCATTGTTTTAAGGGGTTTTCAGAAAATTATACACCTGAAAGAGGTCACTTTCCATTGCACTTGAACATTTTCAGTTCTCTTTAAAAACCCCCCTCGTAAAAAAAAGAAGAAAAAAAGATCCTGTAATTTTCTAAATTGCAAAAAGCTTTCTTCTCTTGCTGGTGTTCCTTCCAGCTGCCGTGTTATTAGTGCTGCAGGAGCTGGGAAATGCAGGGGCAGGTTGCAGGTTTGGGGGAGGCTGTGCAATATTCACATCGTTTCTGCTTCATGTGGAGCGTGGGGTTTGTCTCAGACACCTGTGGTGGTCAAAGTTCCTTGGGGAAGCGAAGATGAAGAGCAAAGGAAGGATAAAGGAAAAACAGGGAAGATTTCTAAATGTTGAGAGAGTGACCCCCTTTTTCAAGGGCTGAAGATTGGTGAGAGCTTTGAAGATGTTTTTAAGGGGGAGAAAGCAGGAGCTCTGCCTCTGTTACAAGTATAAATATTTTAAAAATAATTTTAAAGAAACACTTTATCCTTTTGTCAATAGCTTTATTGAGGGACTTAGTCTTTTTAGAATAGAATAATATGAAAATAGAAAATCATGATTGGCATGCACAGTATTTAACAAAAAATTTGAGCAGTCTCTTCCATAAACATTTTCAGTTAACAGTAGATAATATATCCATTTCCAACCATGATGTAGTAGTACTTTTTACACTGTTTTGAGAGGGAAAAACCCTAATTTTCTCCTTTATCCAGTGACAACATGTAGTGCTTCAGTGATGTGATTTCCTATAAATGCAGATTTTGTGACGATGTGCTGGTCCTTTATGGCTCACATTCCTTTCACTCTCTGTGTTATGGCAGCTTCCATTGCAGATCAGATCCATAACTTGGCCTGGATGGGATTTATACTCACAGCCTATGTCTTTCTCTCTGTGGAAATCCATAATGTCAATATAAGCCTATGTATGTCTGATCCAATACAATGTTATTCAACTTTAACTAAACCAGTAGCATTAAAAAATGGTGATATAGGGAGGAAGAAACAGGGGAGACAAAAAAATAAAAGGAGATAAAACCACAAGGTTCTGAAATCCCATTGAAAGTCAATAAAGCTTTAGCACAGGAGTTATTTATATCCTTTTGTAAATGTTTTCCACCTTTTCTGGGTGCAAAGTGCAGATTCCCAGTGGAAGGCTGGCTGAACACAGCAAGCCTTGAGGAGGAGGATGGGAAGGAGATAACAAGGCCACTGGGGAAGGACACGAGGCAGTGGAAATTGTCTCAGGCACAGCAGAGTGGTGGGTAAAGAGGCATGAAAGAGGAGGTGATAGAAGGGTAAGCACAGAGGAGGGGGGAAGGAATGAGAGGGCTTAGGGGAAAGTAAAAACTGTTATACATTTGGGAATACTGGCTGGGGAGGAGAATCCTGGCTGCCCTTTGCCGCCAGCGGGGTCTCAGGAATAACCTGGCTCGTTCTGCTCACACAATTGTGTTCCACAGCCTTCCAAAGGGCAGGATTTTAAGGTGGCCCGTATCTGCATTTGATAAAGCTGTCTGGTTCACCAGGTGACCACAGGGCAAAGTTTTCCGTGCAAATGAAAGCCAACCTGGTGAGTCCTTCTGAGAAGGGCTGTTGTGGAGACAGTTCAGGTCATGGCATGTGCTGGCTTGGGGCATCCCGGAGCCGAAGGGCCCTGGGGTCACAACTGTGACAGCCAAGGCTGTGTGGGACCAGCACTCCCCAGGCACTGCTGGGCTTCTGCCACCCGCTTTCAGGTGACATCTTCACATGGAGGAAGGTGGAATGGGGGAGGAGACCTTGTCAGCGTGCATCAGTATCTGAAGGGAGGAGTCAGAGGATGGACCAGGCTCAGGGGTGCCCAACAATAGAACAAGAGGCCATGGGCAGAAGCTGATCCACAAGAAGTTCCACCTGAACATGCGGAAGAACTTCTTTACTATGCAGGTGACCCAGTGCTGGAACATATTGTCCAGAGAGGGTTGTGGAGTCTCCCTCACCAGAAATGTTCCAGAACCATCTGGGCTCAATCCTGTGCCTGGGGTGATCCTACTGGAGCAGGGAGGTGGGACTAGGTGACCTGTGTGGTTTGTTCCAACCTTACCCATTCTGTGATTCTGTGAAGATATATATGAATTGGTGAAAACTTCCTCCTAGTTTGTTATTTTATAAAAAGCACTTTTTATATATCCTTTGTTAGTCCTTCAGAGCGAAGAATTCACCCAGGGATTTTATTCTTGCATTAAACCCCCCACCATTGTTGGATTCCATTTTACTGTAACTGATGACTTCATTTAGGGCTGCACAGAGTTTCATGGTCAAAATGGAATTGAGTTGAAGAAAGCACAGCATAATTGAGAATTTGGCAATTTTACGTATCAGTTCCCCTATGATAATTGGCCTGCAAGATGAAATATTTAAAAACACAATCAAACTCTGTCTGTGTACGTGGGGCTGTGTTTGTGTATCTCTATGTTAGCACTGCACCATGTATTAGTTGCTTGGAACTAATTAGTTGCTCTCCACTCACAGCATCTGTATTTCAGATCCCGTGGGACTCGAAGGAATGTGACCTTATTTTAATGCTTTTCCGTGCTTTGAGAATCCCTCCTTTGTATCTGCTCCTAGGACGTGTTTTGTGGCTTTAATAACAATAATGCTTAGCACTTGTTTTAGATTTAGATCCCAAGGACATCTACAAAAGTAGACAAACATTATCTCTGTGATAAAATCACATTCCTGCTTTCGAGCTGGCCAGTTCTAACGAGAGCAGGCTGATAAATGATTGGGCATTGCTGGTGCAGGGATTACAATAAACTCTGCTGGAAGAGCCAAGGATGGGACTTTCCCCTGGGTGCCAACTGGACAGCTCCAGTACCTTCTCTGCATGGCACTGCTGGGGGTATCTGCCCAAAATAACAGGCTACTTGAATAAGGGAGTGCTGAGCTCCATCAAAAACACAGTGGGAAAGGGGCTACTTGGAGAACACCCATGTCCACACACTGGTGACTTGCAGTAGAGATGGTGGTATCTGTCCACAAAGGAGAGACGTGAGAAGCTGGCTCTGATTGTGAAAAATTAAGTGTGTTTCTAGGGGCGTCTGAGGGCATGAATTTTATGGGGTTTTGCTCTGTTTTCCCTGTTGCAGTTCTGTCTGCAGGGCTGGAGAGACATTTGAGGCCACTAGAACAGATTTATTTCCACAATAAAGAGTCATGTTGGTGTTCTTGAGACCCAGGGAAGTTTGATTAAAGAGGTTCATTAGACTTTGTCCAGAATTTGGTGCAAGGCTTGGTGCCTAGTGCTTAAACTCGCTGAAGTTTGCCAAATCACTACTTAGCTTGTATTTTTATGAGAATGTTGTTTCTACTTATTAGATGATGCAATATTTGTCTAATTTTATTCAGCATTAGAGCCACATTAAAACTGGAGCTTGTTCAGTGGCTATTTTCTCTTTAGAAAGGCTGTGTTTTATAGGATGCAGCACTCTGGGATCTTGCCACTTGTGTTCACGGTGCTTCTGGTAGGAACTAGGTGGCTGGACCTCATGTCCTGGCTCGTGCTCCAGTTTGCACTGGCCAATATCCAGTAGGAGTAATTACGTTGTGCATGCCATAATTCCCCCAGTAATTTCAATTAGAGTTAGTATTGTTCTTCGTGCCTGATCCTCACATGTTGTGTGGTGTTGCTGTCTGATTAAACTGTTGTGACATTCCATCCCAGAGCTAGGTAAAATGATCTTGGCGTCACAATTTGTAAAGTGTTTCCTTGGAATAAATGGGCAAAATAAGCACAAAAAATATTATTATTTGTCTGATGAGGAGGTTTTCTGCTTGTTTGTCCTTTTTTTTTTACACTAAAGCAAGGAGTGTTTGAAACTTAAGACATGATGAGGAAGGTATAATTAGGTTGGTTGCTCAAGGTGTTTTAAAGGTTTTAAACCAAATTAAGATAATGTACCTTAATTGCATTTGCATAATGGACAGAGTTGAAATCAGGTTCCTTTTTTTAATGTCTGTGACTTCCTCGGCAATGTACAAGGCAGACAACTTTCTACCTGTAGCAGAAAGGCAAATTGAAGGTAAATCTGGATGGAGATCAGTCTGTGAGCAGGGGTGGGATGAAGATGTAGTTCAGGAAGGCTGCCAGCCTTATTCAGAGTGGTCACATTCGCATTTGAGATTTCCCAAGTCCTTGATCTCTGAGTTACTGAAGGAGCTCATTCCATCGACTGCACCTCAAATCAGGCCTGAATTGCAGAAGATAAGACCTGCTGCCCAGTGCAGACGTGGTTGTTTTTTTCCACCCCACTATTCACCCGGCCCCAAGATGTCACACCTAAGCTGGATTAAAAAAAAGCTTTGATGCCTGAGAAGCATAAATAATATTACAGCAGTCTCCTGGAGTCAGAGGAGTTCCTGAACAAGGGCAAATCACATGTGTGTTAGTTCCTGAGCGGGGAACTAACCCTGGGGAGCTGAGAGTACATCCCAGTTACCTTCACGTGCTGTCCCATATCAGCAGAATTGGCATCCTGCCTTTTCAGCCTGCAAACCCAACTCCTTCCTGGAAGTGATGTACATCCTCAGGGGGGAAAAAACAATCTTCCTTGCTCCAGAAATTGTCCTTGGTATCAGATGTCAGTAGCTCCCCCTCAAGCAATCCCAGCAAGGCTGAGACAATTGACAGCCATGCATGAGCACGTTAAAATATCACAGAAAACACTGTTAACTACAAGAAAATGTGTGGGTGCTGGGTGATACTTCAGAGGGAAAGTTTGCCTTTCTTGGCTGATAGTACAATGGTTCCCTTGGACTGGTGGCTTTTGGAGTTAGCACGAGTCTTGAAGAACAATGTTTTGGGCAAGGTGTTTCTTCTACCTTTTACAGTTTCAAAAGCTTTATAAAACTCTCCTGGGCCGTGGTTTCTCAGCTTTAAATAATTCATCACTGAAACCAGTGGTCCTTACCATGGCAAAGCTCTTAATTGAAGTGGAGGGGGTTTTTGACTTCAGAGGTAAGACTTTGAAATAAAACCTGAGACACTTAGTAGGAAAAAAGCTTTTCAAAAGCATTTAGCAGTTAAGGTACTAGTAATAACTATTCTTTTAATAAACAAACAAGAGAGGCAAAATTGCAGTAGATTGTGTGGCTCTCAGATGTGTCCTGCTTTGGGTGTCCAGTGTGTTTAGAAAATGCACATGCAGGTAGAATGATAGCATGGATAATGTAAAGAGAAGGTCGTTATCACACTGGTGCCTCTCACAACTGATCTTAGTTAATAGAAGCCACACTTCAAAATGTGGTGTATCCCAGGGAGGCTGTTCCTGCAGAAGAGAACCATGCATGGGCCAATGACATTTTTTCTGAACATTTATATATGTATCTGTATGGGATTTAAATTTCATTTAATGTAAACTTTAGATCCTATCTTTGATTGAAGAAGGAGAACACATTTTGGATAGAGGGGGTTTGGGTTTTGTGCCTCCTCTTGATTTGTCTAGACAATCTAGATTGATTGTCTACTCCACAGAGCCTTTTTTGAGGGTGGTCAGTAGTAAATCACATTGTTTGAGTTCTGCAGTTGCACATGGGTAAAGGATGCTATCCCACGAAAGATTAACGTGAGGCATTGTCTGTTCTAATGGACAGTTGGGACAATTTTGTTTTCAGAAGTGACTTAAGCAAAGGGCACGCTGTGATTTGCTGCTGGGTAAGTAATCTGCAGTATTGATTCTTAACATGTCTGTATGTTTCTTAAGGAAAATACTCATTACCGTAGTGGAGAGCCCAGCTGTAAAATGCAAGATTTCTTCTTGAGCAATTCAGTAGGTGCTGGACATGCTCAGTCTCGAGCTCTTAAGTAGAAAGTAATATATGACAGTGAGTCTATTTCAGAAAGCATTTTTAAAAACCTCACACTGCTGCATTACTCTTTCTGCTGATAACTATTTCTGGTACATATCTCCTTTTCCTGGTTTATGCCATCTGCTTTCTTTCCAAGTTTAGTGTAATTATATTAGTTATCCATCAGACTTGGAAAGTTTAAACGCTGCATTGGAAGTCTGTGTAGAAAGTTGGAGTAATTGTTATCTTTTGGCTTTGAAGTCCACAGTTTCTAAGTACTGTATGTCAAAATAGCTGCTCTAAGAAAAAAGCCCACAACTGCCTACCACCTTGAAAGGTAAATGGAGTTAATAATGATATAGATAATAATCTGACTTGGGTATGCTGCAGATGTGAATTGTCAGAGGAGGAAGAAGATAAAGCAGGATATCATCAATAGGACTAGATCTCAGATGATTTTTTTGCATAATTTGCATAGTAATGAAAGACAATTATACTCTTAGACTTCATTGTAAGCTCGTATGAATCACCTTCAAAATAATTTATAGTACATATGTGGAAAGAAAACCTGTATAGTTTTACTGATGTTTCATCTTGGCCATGTCAGCCTGACCTTCAGTCACTGTCAATTGTTCCATTCAAGGCAATCAATGGGAACATCGTTAGTAAGAGTCAGTGATTGCTTATGACAAATCAGTGCAGTGTAATTTAATTGTCAATGCAAATACCCGGGGTCGTGGCTGGAGGCATAGGGAGGCACAGGGCAGGGATACTCAAACTGCCCTGTGCACTCGGGCCTGTAAATGGAAAGGGCAGTAAATGAACACCAGAGGTGAGTAGATGATTTGTTGCAAAAGCTGCTCCTGAAACTTGAACTGCAAAGAGAGCAGCGAGAGCAACCTACAGAATGGTGTCTTTAATTTCTGCTCCAGATTGAACTCAGAGCTGCTTCGTGCCATTACCTGATGTTCCCCTGCTGCAATGCACCTACTTTGTGGAGTAGCTTCTTCTTGAATCTGCACCCAAGCTTTGAGCAGCCCACTGATGGAAACCCCTCCGTGCCTTGTCCCTCCTCGGGGAGGGACAGAGCTGTGAGTGGGACGTGCTGCTGTGCAGTGAGAGCTCCTGCTCAAAGGTTTGGACAGGGTCTGTGTTTCCCAGGTAGCTTCTCTGAGTAGTCACCAGCCTGAATCCAGCTGGAGAGTGCTATTGGACACAATCCAGCTTGACAGGTGCATCTATGATATGCAGTGCTGACTCTCTTTTCCCAAAATTCTTTTGTCTCAGGACCAAATGTCTGCTGCACTTCCAGGCTGCAGATGTCATGCAGGTTTTTCTAGATCCCATCTGTCTTGCCCACAGTTTCCTGTGTAAAATCCAGTTTCCCTTTAGGACCCTCCATCTTTTCTCTTGAGCTAATACCAAGAGACTTTCTTATCTCTTCTCCCTGTTGTTCAGTTGGGTCTTCTGCTTTCTGAGAGAAGGCCAGGTCACTCAAAGACTGACAAACTACTCCAAGAAATCTTCAGGAAAAGGTTTTTTTTCATCTGCTGACAAAGTAAAAGCACCTTTAGCAAGTGGTGTGTGCTGCTCACACGCTCCTTGGCTGGGAAAGGTTTGCTGAGGAGGCAAAGTCAGAGGAGAGGAAAGAGAAAGAGGATTGCCTGGTGCTACTTTTTGTGCACATTTATGGCAGAGTGGTAAATGTAGAAAATGTGTGGGGAGGGGAGGACTGTGAAAATAGCTGGAAATTTCATTTAAATCCTTCTTTGTTTTTGATTGAGCTGTCATAGGCAGGTCTGGATCCAACTGAGGATCTATTTCGGTTCCTCCTTGTGCACAAACACTATTTCTGGAGTTTGTCTTGATCAGGATGTGTGCCAGCCCTCCTGCTGCTCAGCTTGTCACACTGCTGAGCTGTGGAGAATTGCTCATCACTGGGAAGGGTCACGGGTGTTACTGAACCCTCCTACACTTGTAGGATGAGGTGCTACCCACCTCCATTGCCACTTTGTTAATTAAAGGATGAAATGACTGTAGGCCCTTTCCCATGATTTAGAAGTGCATGGCCCAGCACTATCAGGAGCGTGGATTTCTAAGGAGATGATGCACTAAATGAAAGAGTGGCAGCACTGATGATCCGTGTTTTGGGGTAAGCCAGAAGAAACAGCAGCTCTAAACCCCAAGGGGCTCTGGTGAGAAAAGAGCCGAGAGAAAATATTTGGGTGATGTGCTGGCTGCTAGAAGGGCAGTGAGGTGGTGTCTGTAAGTTTGATAAAAACTGTTCTCACTCCCACAGTTCTTTGTATTTGCCCAATGCTTTCCCAATTGTACCAAGATTCTGTACAATTTACCTTTATTTCTGAGGGTTGTGAAAAAGGAAGGTCAATGCAATCATCCAACTGTGTTATGAACTACAGCTCATATCAAAGAGATGACCATCACAGATGTTACATATGTTCAAGATGAATCTTTCCAGTAGATTTTGCATAATTGAGTCAGACAAACAGCTAGGTTAGAGATGGCATTGCACACCTGATCAGATCAAGCCAGTAATTAATATGCCAAGACTTGGTATTAACTTGATAGTTAAAGCACTGGCAGATACCCTGCGCAGAAAGTAAAAGATGGGTTAGTTTCAGACCCTTCTTCCCTGCAAGCAGCTGGGCTCCTGACAGCTGGAATGCAACCAACGTCTCAAAGCAGAAAAATCGCTTTCAGAGAGAAGTACCTTTTTCTTATAAATTTCTTTCAAGCTCTGCCTTGTCCCACCAGATGCAGAATATATGAGTTAGTAGAAGAGTGTTTTCATCTTCCTTTACCTTTCCCTCCTCTACATCTGATTCCCATCCCCACCATCCATGTCCAGTTGAGAGGGGGTTTGCGCTCAGGGTTAAAGGCTTCTCTCCAGAATTTGGTCCAATCCAAGGCTGACCTTTTCTCCCACGTTTCATGGGCTGGGCTCCCCTCTGCTGTTTTACAAATGTTGCTTCCTGCCATTACCTTGCTTTTTACTACTTGAAACAAAAGAAAACAAGCTCCTCTCTCCACAGCCCAGGTCTCAGCAGCAGGTATCCTTCTCAATTCCCTGCTCTTTGCCGTGTTTCACTCCAATTACACGGCGAGTGTGGTTTCCCTTTGAAGTTCCTTTGCTGCCTGGCTCTGTATTGACTGTCCCCCATCGCTGTGTATCATCAGCAGATCTGACAAGTTCACAGCTGGTTTTTCCCCTGTGGTTGCTGCTGATTAGAAATATAAAAGGGGCTTTATTGAACCTTCCCCCTCTACCCACCTGCTTACCTGCTCCCATGGCCTTTGTTTGGAGGGAGTCTCCTCCATGATTTTCCATACTTTAATAGGTTTGGGTTATTTCCCACTCAAAAATAAGTGGGGGAAAGAGACACCCTTGGGATTGTAGCCCAGTTTTGGGTGTGCACACATGAGCTCTTATTTTGACATTTTGGGAGGACGCAGAGCCCCCTCTGTCCTTCAGGGTGCTGGGAGCCACAGACCAGAGCTCCTGAAAGAAATGGGGGTTGCTGTGTGTGGTAGAGAGCTGGAGCGAGCAAGGCATCTTGGAGTTTAGGGAATAGTCTCTTTTTTTGCCTTGGGAGTAATCCGATTAATTGCAGCTCTGTGGGATGTGAGGAAGGTGCTGTTTCCTAGTGGAGGTCTCTGCTTGACCCCTCCTCTGCTGGGCACTGAAACACCTGAATCTACAAAGAGCTCAGGGTGGGAGCATTTATTGACTTTCAGTATTGTGTGGGTTTTAGTTCCTTTCTGAAAGTGTCCACAAGGGGCCAGTCTGCTGATTATTCGGGGATGTAGTTATCCACGAGGAGCTGGGACGAGCCCCTCCAAACTCTGGGCGTGTGGAAACCTCGCAGCTGGTACCACAAAGCATCAGCTCCTTGCCTGAGACACATCAGACAGAGCGAAAGCTTCTCTAAGTTCATTTTTAAAGCCACCAGTCTCCCACACCATCGAGCCCTTTCCTCACTGTGCAGCTACTTTGTGGTTTTAATTAATATTATGATTGTACAGCAGACATGCTTGTGTAGCGTCTGTTGCTGTGGCAGCTAGACACTTTAATTACGGAGATTAAAACACAAATCAAGGACAATACAGAGTTGTTATGATGATAATTACCAGACTGGAGTATTTGTAGGAGACTGGCCACTCGAGCCACTGAGGTTAATGCACAAACATGGGCCACTCGGTGGCTTCTGGGGACCCTTGATCAGGTGGCTGGTTGGGACAGGGAAGGGAGAGCACCGAGGGCATTGTCACCTTCCTGGAGTGTTCCAGCTGTTGGAAGAATTGACATTTGCTCATTCAGAGTCAATATCCCAATCTAGGATTTCAGAACTTTTACTCTGCTATTTATTTTAAAATAATTTTTGTTTAATCCCAAAGGAAACATTTTCTCGTTTCTTACCAAAATAAAAAAGCTGGAGGAAAGATTTTTAGTATTTACTTAAAGGAACCTTGAAAATTCATTTCATGTTTAAAAATTTGAAATACGAATCTAAGAATTTTTAATGCCTTTTATTATGAGCTGTTTGGTGGGTTGAAACAGTCGCATATGTTTAAGACAAAATGGGGAATATTCTGGTCCATCTCTAGTTGCATTTCAGATTTGGGGGGTGGGGAGGAATACTGCTTGAAATAATTAATCTGGCTTTAAAATCACCATGTAATTTAGGCTTGCAGATCCAGCCCAGAAGCTTTCAAAAGGCATAAGAATACTTGCCAGCGTCGAAATATGGTTAAATTATTTGTCAGGTTGTTTTATTTTACAAAAAGAAATCTGTAGTTTAAGAATGGTTGTACATATATTGCTCTCATGAGCTTGTAAATACCTTCTTTCTTGATACATGAGGGCATGTTCTTCATTCCACTGAGTTTTCTGCTTGCTTGCTTGTGTGTTCACTTTTTAAATAGAAAGAAGAGAATATATCTCCCCTTAATTCTTGGCCCAGAGGTCTGTAACAAATCTGTTGTTAGCTGGCAGTTTGTAGCTGTCAGATGCTCGTGCAGTGGTCACTGGGACATGTAAATGCTGCTCCTTTGAATGTAAAGGACCCTGATACTTTGGTCCAACGCTCCCTGATTTCGCCACCCTGCATCCTCCTGCATCACTGCCAAGTCCCACTTGTCTCATGCTGTCACTCTGGCAGGGAATTGAGAGTCTTAATCATATTAGGAACATGGCAGGTTAAACTCAGGGAGGAAAACTCAAAAGGGTCTTTCCAGGAGGATTTCTGACTGTTGAAACGTCTCCAAGTCATCTACTGCCAGTGCTGGGAGACACCTGGGGTTGTCACCTGCAGTGCAGGAAAGGGAAACATTTATTTTTTTGAAAGAATGCTCCACTGAATTCTTCCTTAACTAGGCAGAAATCTGGGGCTACCAGCAGGAGCTGACTGTAAACCTACAGAGTGACAAATAAACCAAACCCAGGCCATGGAGCGTGTGCTGCCCGTCTGCCTGGAGAGCTGTGGGGGTGCTGTGTGAGGAGGTGGAGGCAGCAGCACATGCACTGCCTTCCCTTTCCTGTCAGCCTCCCTTGATCTAAAGTAGCACTCCCTCCTAAAGGCACTCCTGATTTGAAACCAAGCTCAAATGAAGCACAAAAAGTGCTTCCCAGTCGTATTCCCTTCCTCTGCCTTGGCCAGTGACAGGTCACTCTTGGGGCCGGCTGCTGTTGGCTCCATTGGATACATGGGATGCTTCTGGCACCTTCTAAAAGAAGCTACCCCTGTCCCTCCTGCTCCCAAACCCTTGCCATGCAAAGCCAATACACTTTGCTACCACTCCAGACTTGCTTGCCAGAGCACATTGGACAAGTTAATTCAGAGCATGAGCAGTAATTTCTTTTCATTAGCAGTCTTGTCAATTTGGAGGCAGTAGTCATTAGGGTACAGTGTGAAAACAAGAGCATTGTATCTCAGATGTTAAAGAAGTTCTGCATGTTTTGAGATCTCCAACTCAGCCTTAACCTGTTGGTGCTCCTGTGCCACTGGGCACAGCTGGATCCATCCCTTCCTTCAAAGATGGTGTTGAGAGGGAGCCCCACGTGCCATCCCTAGGAGCTGCCAGAACACCACCTGTATCATGGCATAGATTAAATCAGCTAATTCTGACCCTTACTTGCCTTCAAGGTTTTTTGTTTGAAGAGTGCCCAGGCTGACATTTTGCTGCTAAGGTTTGACTCCAGGAAATCAATTCTGCCACTGGTGCAGTGCCCACATCCGTCACGTGCACATGGGGAGAAGGAAGGTAAATCTTGCAGTCCAGCTGTAGATCCTGCTTTAGCTGACATCTGTGATCCAACACACATGGCATGTGCCTCTATTTCATTCAGCTCCCGTCAGCCCTTTAACAGAGTGAGGCCTAATTTCACTAAAAGTATGTCATTTCTTTAGTGTTTTGGGGGTTTGAATCTAGGACAAGAGTATCAGCAGAGAGCAGCAGGTACAATATTCAGCCTGTATATCTTATCAGATATTCAAGAATGCAGTAAGAAATGTCGGAGAGAGCTTTCTATGAAATATTTAATTAACAGCAACAGCTACAGAAATGAAAAACAACATCCAGGCAATTACAGTGTTCAATAAAGCAGCTCTCAGAGGATGGAGCAGCAACGGATTAGTGGCTGACTGGCATTTAAATATGTTATCAACCAGTTAGGGGGACCAGAGTAAATTTGCTCCCCTGGGATCAAGCGAGTAGAAGTATTATAACTATATTATTGTTTCTCAGGGCAATCAATTGAATTGTATGGTGCAGTAGTCTGGGCTGTTTGGATGTTACTCCAGCAGCTGGTTACGTGATTTGTTTCCCAGAATCATGGAGTGGGTAAGGTTGGAAGGGACCACAGTGGGTCATTTGGTCCACAAGAGACATTCATTCCACTGGGCATTAATCCAATGCACTGAGTGATATACTCCTGTCAGTTTGCAAACAGCATTTTCATGTTTAAAATCAACAATGTATACATTCCACTCATGGATTTTAAATTCAGAGTGTGCTGGGAAATCTGTAATTTATGAAGGGGTGGAAATATGCTAATCTTTGGGCATTAAATTAGAGCAGAATGAAGAATTTATGTTATCATTACCTCCAGGGCCAAACATGTGCCAAGAAGACATAATTAGTCTACTCCTTGTAATACCTTTGTATGCCCATGAAAGAGCGTGAATGGTTTCACTGACTGGGGATTTTTGCTGTTATAGATTTTACATTAAAAAAAAATAAATAAATGGAAGCCCTGGAATAAATAACTGTGCTTTTAGTATGATGGATGAGATAAAATTCCATGAACTGCAGCCGTTGTGAGCTAATGCATTCCCTGTGCACACACATGCAGATCCCCACTTCATGGTGAAGCTGTGCAGGAGAGGCAGCGTGCACAGTGTGTGTGCCAGGGAACACGGGTACACCTGCGGGTGAAGGTCTAATTCCATCTGGTGACTGAGTCCATGTGGCTCTTGGTAGAGCACAGGGATGCAAAGGACCTTGCAGGGGGGTGGCAGTTTGCAAACCGGGACCTAATGAATGGGGTTTATATTGATTTATGTTTGGTGCTGACCAATTTGGCAAGTAAATGAAAATGAAACAGTGCCCCTTCAATGAGTAACTGGTCCAAACCCCACAATGTGTGAGCTAAAGGACTGCCAGACAGAGTGTTTTGGTAAAGATCTACATTCTTTGGTAGTGTTCATTCATTCTTCGTAGCAGCAGGTTTCCTGGGATTGCCTGTGCAGCCAGTGCTTTAACGGGCTCTTTTTCATAAGGAGACACAGAACAGCAGAGAACAGCTTGTTTGGTTTGTTTCTTTTTTCTCCCACTTCTTTCATATAGACCCATTTCCCCCCACAACCCGTTTTTTCTCAGTTTCCCTTCCAAAGTTGAGAGCAGCCTTTGCTCTGCGGTCACTGAGGGACAACATAATGGTCCAAGACACAGCAGCTGCCAAAAGGGGCATCGCTGTGACTGATCTCCTTCCCTATAAGTGCATGTTGGTGGTGGCTGGAAGTGAGGGAGAGCCCTGCATGAGTCAACCTGTTGAAAATCCAGGTGTCTGGAAGTCCCCTGGAACAACTGAGCCGTTTTCCATTAGTGACAAACTTCTTCGTGGCAGAGGGAAGGGCTGCTGTTAAAACACACAGGAGGTTAAGTACCTTCAATACAGTAAAACTATTAAAGACTGTGAACGTCAGAACAATAGAATCAACAAAATGTGATTACATCCAAGGCAGGTGGCAGGAGAGGAGCTAAAGCTCGTCCAGTTGCTCATTGCTGACCAGCTCCTCCTCAGTAATCAAGGGGTGTCCTGTGTTGCCTTATCTTGCAGATGCCAAGATATAAAACACATCACTGAACAAGAAGTCCTTCACTAAAAATGGACTATATGCCACTTTTTGTACCTGAGAAATGGTTAATGAAGAAAAAAAAGGGACCAGCTGCCCTGAGATGTTGCTGCTGTAAAGTCATTCTGGACAAGATCAAGTGCAGACTGAAGAAAATGCATTTTTTATCTCTGTTCCCATTGCACTAAGTGCTGGGATGTTTTGAGTGTTCCCAAGCACCCCTCAGAAGTCTCTGGTAATTCCATATCCATTATCCCACCTGGTGTGCACAGCCCTCATTAAAAGTGTGGGTCCACTCCAGTGTCTTACAAGGGCACCTCAAAGAAAACTTATCCTGGAGCAAATTCTTGCTGTGGAAGTTCTGAAGTGACCCTCTGAAGTTAAATATTGTGGATAAAGGCCCTTGAAGCTCATGTGGTTTTCCCTGTTACCCCTGTAAGACAGAACTGAAGGAAGAAGGACCAGAACAAGTAAGATGTTCTGGATAACAGAAGTCTGAAGTTAATTAGTGCTCAGAAAATGGTTTGAAGATGAAAAGAACTGCTGCTAAGTGTTATTAATAGTGGAGTAACCCTGCTGTTAATTATAAATAACTATAATACTATAGAGCAGGCTACGTGCAAAGATCTCGAAATGCTTTTGAAATACGCATCACTGATTTATCCTGATATCCAAAATAGGAAGAGTGAGGCGTGGAGACATGTAACAACTCATTCCATTAAGGTGTTAAATACAGAAGTAGAGGAGTCCAAGGCTGCAATCCGGATCTCAGCATTTCACAGCTGTAACTGCTGTGGGCTGTTCCTGGGCTGAGCAACACTGGGCAGCACAATCCGACTTCTGACTTCAGTTACACAGAGGTGTCTGATTGTGCCAGGTATTAATCCATGAGCAGAAGAGATCTGTCCTTGCACGTCTGATTTAGCTTCGTGAATGTTAGGAAGTGCAAGGAATCCTGACAAGGAAACAAACAGAACAATCCAGCTCCAATGCTGTAACTCCCCTGAAAGCATCCCTGGGATTTGAATCTTGCTGTAGACATAAACATTAAAACATTCACTATTGCTCCTCTCTGCCGTTGCTTTATTTCAGGGTGACGTGATGCTCGGCTGATCTCTCACCCAGAGGTTTCCCAACTCCGAGCCTGGTACTTATTCCTAGAGTTCTGAAAAATGAAGTCTGCAGGTGAAGTGACTCAATCAGGGCTGAGCGAACGGTGGCTGAATTTCAATGAGAGATGCCAAGCATACCCAAGGACCCTCTTTGGTTTAGGGAATGACAATGTGGAAGTAAAATGGAAAGAACTAGCTCTTGGCATGAAAAGAGCATCTCATCTCTCATTTCTCCTGGTTAATAGATGTTCCCCGCTGTATTTGTGTGTATTTGTATGAGAGTTTGGCTCTCATCAGCCCCTTTTTAAATGGGGGGTTGTCGTTTTCCAGCTAGTCTCCTGTGAAGGAGAGTACATTTGTATGCTGTTATTGTCATTAACAGTGTAATCTTCAGTTCTAACTTGGTGTGTCTATTTTGTGCTTCCTTAGGGTAGCTGTGAAGTACTTCTCCACTAACCCAGGAGTGTCTCTGTTTTCACATCTTATGAGGACTATTGTGTATTGTGATCATCTGCTAATAGAGGAGATTAGCTGAATCACAGCAGTCTCCATGCAAGCGAGATGACACTTTCCCCCCTCCCCTTTTTGCTCTTCAGTTGATGTTATACGCTTGTCTTTTTATACTGGCAATAATCACTTCGTGTTGTTCCTTTATTCTTGCCATTTCTGCTCCAAGACTTCCAACTTCAGAGTCCTAAAGCGCTTCCTTGTTTCATCTTCATGGCCATTCAGAGTGTTTAATGGCCTTACAAGCAATCAAGACTTCCATCTTCCTTGAATGGTGCTTTTGTTGGAGTCAATCTGCTTGCACAACTGGGATCACAGGTGTATGCAACCTTTCAAGCAGTGGTTCTTGTACTCCACACCCAATTTACCCAGATGTTATTTCGAGAGCAATCAGAATTATTAACGTATAGTTCAGCAAAATGTTGACATAATACAAAGCATAAAACACCTTGCTCTGAAATTCCGAACCCAATTAAATGGGCTAATTCGCCTACTGCTTAATTGGCTGGAAGCCATGTGAGTAATTACGCCACTGACATCTTCCAAAATTATATTCTTAATTGTTACATTTATTTGCATCACAATGAAATACCCAATGAAATAGCTCAGCTCCTCCTGCAGCACCAGCCTCAGCGGCGAAAGGGACGAGGCAGTTTTGCATTTCACAGGGTTGCCTTCGTGAAAACGTCGATTGGCAAAGCAGCAAAGCAGGGCCTCTGGGAGCTGGGGCAGGAAAATGCAAACTTGGTCTGTTTATTCCTGAACATATGTAGCTTGTTATTGTCGTACGTGGTGGCTTTTATTGTAGCGCTGCACAGACGCCTCTTTTCTTTCCTCCCCTCTCTCTTATTGTTCACTAGAATGCATGAACGTGGCAGAGTGATGCTGTATTGGTTGTGCTTGCAAACGGCAATCTAATATCACACTCCAGAGATGCAGCGTTTCTATTTGCCATCGTAAATTTATTTCGTATTTTCTCTCCTTCATAAAATATCTCCCCACTTCTTTATACAAATAATGTCATTCCAAGGAAAATGTATGCAGAACCACTTTACAGGAACCCTCTCTAAGCACTGTTTGGTTTTGCTGTGTAGATCTACTCTCTAATTGCTTTGAATTTACTTTATTGCAAGGCTGGGGATTGCTTTGAAGTGATTATGAAAGAATAAGCAGGCTTCTGCAAAGGGAATTTAGGAAAGAAAAAGCTTTTAAGAAATCCTATTTTGAAGTTCCAGTTCCAGTGGGTCCCTGGTTACTGAAATGTAATGCCAA
This sequence comes from Pitta sordida, assembly GCA_013390025.1. Lineage (NCBI taxonomy): Eukaryota > Metazoa > Chordata > Aves > Passeriformes > Pittidae > Pitta > Pitta sordida. The sequence goes on along the minus strand of WEKX01015800.1, from coordinate 1,242,826 downwards.
CACATTCCCTTCCCTTCGTACTCTAACAGTGAACTCTTCATCATTAATAAGACTTACAATGGCATGAAAATTGTTTCTTGAGATCATTTTCCAGCCATGTCACTTTGTTATAGGGGCCCACAATATTACTGTATTTATGGCTTTTTCAAAGTCCTTTATATGCATTCAGGAATATTTTCATCCCTCTCACAAGAGCTTTACCCAATTCTAACCCTCTTCTAAAACACAATAGACACATGATGGGTTTGTTGGTGTTGTGATATCCACTTTCTGGAGAACATGGCTTAGATACAAAGTTCATCCCAGTGGCTGTTTGACCAAAAGAAATGGAATGCTGAAAATAAGGACTTAGATGAAGCAAGTTAATGGTATTTAAAAATAAATAAATAAATAATGGGTTAATAAAATAAGGACGTGAAGATTTGGGCTGGAATCTTTTATATTTGTGAGCAGTCCAGAGACTCAGGTAAATGCTGCAAGGTCTGATGGCTTTCTGGGACAGAAAATGGGGGGGATGGTGTGTTTTTCAATGTATAATTGGTTAGAGATTTATGTATGAAAACCCAAAACCAGATCCAACAATTCTTCTGTCTATCCCAGCTTGAACAGTGGGGGATGACAAAGAAGGAATGGAAATCAGACCCGTGTTGTTTTCTTCAGGCCTTTGGAACAGCGTGATTCCCAGTCAGCATTCCCTGTTAGAAACTCTCTGCTGCAGTCATTTATGAACTGTTTATTTATCACCAAACTCAGAATTTCCATCCATGCATAGAAGACATGTTGTTTTTCTGATGCAAAACTAATAACATCTGCTCTTAATTAAACATTAATAGTAACAAATGGCTGCCTATCAGGTTTTTATCCCCTGTCAATCTGAACATCTTCTGGAAAGTGGAATTCTCACTCTGCCTCATTTAGGGCCCCTTGAACCCCAACATTCACAAAAGCATCACCCTCACGGGCCTGCTCAGGGCTGTCTGGTTCAGATGTGGGTGCTGGACACTTGGAAAACAAGTCACCCACAATATTTGCAGGAATAAGGCAAAACAGAGATAAACCCACTTCCTCGAGGTGCCTCACGCAGGACTCATGCTGAGGAGGATGTGCTCAGGGATGTTCTTGCTTATAACTGATTTCGGTTTCCTGTGTTGAAGTGACCCCAAATTAATTATACTAAATTAATTAGATCCTTTTTTTTTTAAATGGATGTTTGAGAATCATGTATTAGGGAAGAAAATGGGTCTGCTCATGAAAAAAGAACAGGCATGGCTGACAGTCCCACAGCAGATAACTAAAGCGAATAAAGCTGCGGGCAGAGAAGGAAGTGAAGAATTTTTGTAGTACATAAGCATTAAATTTGTGATAAGTCATAGTTTCTCTGGGAAAAATGTGTTCCTATTCAGACAGCCTATGGAAAAGTTTAAACGTGTTGTAAGTGATTTATCAGCTGCGCAGCAGCTCCTGCCACAGTGGGGGAAATTTGGCTGCTCGCGCTCCGTTGGGGCTGGCAGCTCCCGGGGGAACTCTCCTTGACTGGTTCTCTATCGGTTTTTAACCTGCACAAAGACCAGGCACCTTTCCCCCTCTCATTTACAGTCTGTCTCCACACAACTCAATCAAATGGTCTTACCTATAACTCACTTCAAACACGCACCAACTTCAAAACCACCAGTTCAAAGAATTTTGCTTTATTTGCTGGTTTTGCAGCAGTTACAGCCTAAATAATGAGCTAATACCTTTTAAATATGTGTTTTAAAGATTATGGTTTAAATCCCCAAACTGTGTCATCATTTGGAAACCAAGTCTCCTTAAAATTGCAGAACCAGCAGAAAGCACAGAAAAGCTCCAGATGGTCCAGTAGTTTTTGGTTTATTTACAGTAAACTGGATCCTTCCCCTCAGCCTTTTATCTCAGAAAACACAGGCAGTTAGCAGGAGGAGAGGGGCTTTCTGTGAGATGTCAGAGTTCTTTTACCAACCCACAAGTGAAAAAGGCATTTCTGGTGCCCTAAAACCAGCCGGGAAAGTCCAGGGAGCACCGAGCTCTTGCCCAAGGCAGTGTCACCACATCTGTGTCACAGCACCCCGAGCCAAGGGCAGAGCTGCTGAGGGAGATGTGTTAGTAAGACACCTCTGAATTTTTTATTATTAACCGGTTTTTTGCCCTTGATTGCTTGAGTGTCTTGACAACAGCATTTTATTATTTTACAACTTGTGACTTTGAAGGTAGAACTACAAAAGAGATTTGACTGAAATATTTGGGGTATTTGCAACGCTCACATCTCTGCTGTGGCAGAGAGTGTTTTCTCATCTCTCCCAAATAAGTCACAGTTTTCACCCATCACAGATTTTGCCCTAAATCAGAAGAAAGCTCTGTTGTCCATCTATGCCGAGATCTATAGAGAACATCTTTCTGGGTCTCCCAGTACATTTTTTGTCAACTGTGTTTTTCTTGTATACTTTTTTGTGCTCCAGCTGGGCCTTCTGTGCCTTGTACAGAGAAGCAAACCCTGCCAGCACATTACATTATTTATAAGGCAGAGATGCTGTCAGATCTCACTCAGGTTGGAAGAGACTCCGCTTTCAAATAATTATACAATTTACATTTATGTATTGCCTCTCAGGGAGACCTTGAAGCGCTGCGTGGTGTCAGTGTGGAGCTGGGGTTGTGAGTTTACTGCTCAGTAGAGATAGAATTGGTCAGAGGAGGGTTGGGGAGTGAATATCCCATCGGTGTCCAGAGGGTGTGAGGAGAGTTGAGGTGGAAGATACAACTGTCTAAATTGGAATTTCAGTGAGAGACCAGGCCTGAAGTGAGCTGGAAAGAACTTTGGACTTGTGTGAACAGTGTGGACAGGGGCCCTGTTTTATTTTTCGTCTAAAATAGTAACTCTACTAAGAGTTACTAATTCCTTAAGCAAAGCAAACTGGCACTTCTGTCCAGTCTCCCAGGCAGTGATCTGGTGATGGCAGTGGAGGCCTTGACGTGGTGCGGGGTGAATTCAGGGCTTCACTCCCAAGTTAATCACAGCCAGTCACGGCTGGGCTGTCTCACATCGTGTCTATTAATGGAGTTTCCCAGTTTTAGCCATGCCTTGGCGTGTTTCTGGCTTCTCAGCGGGGACAGGCACAAGCTGCAGTTTCCTCCAAAGTTCATTTTGTCGGAATGTTTGTAACATATGCCTGTCTCTAGGAACGTGTTTGTTGGAAGGAGGGTGTTCTGGAAGGATGCAAAAGATCCATATTTTAAGCACAAGCCCTAGTGAAAAACTTAATTTTAGTGCATTTGTAAGTGGAAGAAGTGCTCTGTTTGTTCTTGCCTTGGCACAATGCAGCGCATCAGTTAAGCAGTTTGGAAAAGTAGATTAACTTAGTGGAAAGGTCCCAAGTGATACCCTTTGTTCTTTGGAAAAGCAATTTTATACAGGAAGCTTTAAAGTAACATAAAAAAGGAGTAGGGGGAAAGGCCCAGGAATGGGATGTCAGGACGGGTCTGATTTGAGATAAACTGGATTCCTGCTGTAAAGGCTGTTTCCCTGCTCTGCTCCAGTGCTGCCACGGTTCTCTTGGGGTATCTGAACCAGGGGTGGTCGAAATAACTTTGGGTTCTGCTTGTTGAAGACTCATATTGTGGCTGATGTAAAAGGCCCCTATTTAAGATCATGAAGGACCTTTGTGTTCGGTGCAGCACAAACAAACAGGAGGGACAGTGTGAGGGAATAACAGAGTTTGGGGGCTACAGGCAGAGAAGATGCGGTTTTTAAAGCTGACTGAATGAGCTATGATATTTCTGGTGGTAATTTCTCATCAGATTTATAACTAGAGCCTTCTAAAAACATACAGAACTCCTAAATACTGAAAATTAATACTGTAGTGATGGACCTACTTGAACAAACATAGTAAAAAATGTGCTCTCTGTCACGGCAAGCTGAAAAAGCAGATGGCAGTCGGAAGCTGAGCAGCATACAGAAGTTTGAAATTTTAAATTAAATCAATTTGAAGCTTTGTTTGTGCCTAAGGCAAGCTTTCCCCTCAGATGAAGGAGAGTGGCTAGCTGAACTCTTTTACATGGGCTCTGCTTTGGCAAAGGCAGCTGGAAGATTTGAAATCCTCTGATTTATACCAGTGTATTAGTCTGGGTTAACAGTGGAGCAGAAATACCACGTTCAGGTTGGTCCTGGATGGGAAGCCTTTCTAAAATTGTAAACCCCTGTAATGAGATGGGTGCAGAAGAGGGGCTTCTCCACAGCGTGCCATAAATATTCAGATTATGTCGTGTCTTTCCTGTGCTCTGAGGAGATGTAAAAAGATGACTGTAGCAAGAAAGAATCCTGAAGCAGACTTACACGTCCTGTTGTTCTGCTACAATAAATCAACTTGTGCCTCGATTTAAACATCGTGAACTGTCTTAACTTTCCTGTGAGCTCACAGGAGATCGTGGAGCAGAGCAGGGAAGCTGTCCCTGGGCAAAATTTTTTTCTCTCTAAGAGTAAGATAGGATAGGCTGGACCCTGAGTTCTTATTTTTACTTACGCAGTACTCTCAGAGATTTTAATGAGAGTTTTACCTGAATAAAACCTGCATTTTATTCCAGACCAGTAAGAGATTGCTGTCTCCTGCAGAATCATAAGCCTTTTTCTTCTGTCTTCTGGCTTTTTGATAATTGTGGCTTCTTTGTAGTTAACCAGCTTCATGTGGGGGACCCTTGGAGCAGGTCTTAGGGTTCTACTTCTTGGCCACAAATTGCTGCTTTAGTTCAGTGGTGGAAAGTTACTTTATTTCTGCTGTTCTGTGTTTTTGGCCTCTCCTTTTGGGAAGTCATTCCATTAAATTGCAGATTTATTCATGTTGCTTTGTGCTCTGCAAACCTGGTGCTGATAGTTTGTGGGATTCCTACCCTGATCAGCAGTGTTACAACCACAGTCCCAGGGATTTTGTTAATCCCTGAGCCCTCAGACCTGCAGCTGGTTTTGAGAGGACACATAATGCACAGAAAGAAAATTCTCATTTCAGCAAAGCACAAAAGTCAGGAGACATTCAAAGGCAATCAGCTTAATAACTTCTAATTTTGCAGAAAGAAAAAAAATAATGGCAGAATTCTCAGATGATGGCTGAGTTCTCAGCCAGCCTTTTACACATGTGAGCCAGCTGGTTCTGGCTCCTTCGTGAGGGAAGCTGGTCTGCTGCTCATCATTTGGTCAGGATGAGTGGTTGGTGCTGCAATAAACATAACACCTGGAATCCACTATCAGTACAAACTACACCTTTATCCACAAATGTAGATGTTGAAATCACTAAAAATGTAGGAAATCCATCTACATTGAAACTCCAGCCCTAATTAGTGCAGTTCTGCTGAGCAGGGGTGTGAAGGAGGAGAGTGTAATGCCCAAGCTGCTGCTGCACCAGCCTGTGGGACAGGCCAGGGGGTACAATCAGGGTGACCCTGGCATGAAGAGCAGCATGGACTGTCCAAAGGAGGGAACACACGGGATTCCCCTGTCAGGCACCCAGGTTGGACAGGTGCTGCTTTGCCTGGGGCTGACAGGAGACTGTGGCATTGCTTTGGCCGCAGATCGAGCCTGTGCCAAGCCACAGCGCTGTGTCACTGGATGCATTTGCTGTTCAGGGCTTGGGAAGGGGGACATGTGGGTTACAGGCTGGATTTGACTTTTCTCCAAATTTTTCCCCTGTGTTATCAAACCCAGCAAGGTTTGCAACAAGTTTGTCCTTGTAATACAAGTACAAACCTGAGTCCCTGGAGCCTGCAGCTCTGTGGGCGCACTTGTGTTACGCCCCTGCACAGGAGAGGAGCTGGGAGCTCAGTGCTGGATTGGGGCATTCCTGAGCCCCGTTGGACTCAGTGGATTCGTGGCTGTGTCCTGCCTGTGCTGTGGGGCTGTGGCAGCAGCACACCCTGACCTTGGGGCTGTGCACAGCCTGTGCCCCTCCAGGGCTGTGTGTGCTGGGCACTCGTTTGTGCCTCACACACGACATTAACATTTTTCCAGTGCCCAGCCAGTCGTTCTCTGTGATCCACAGGTTTGGAGTGCACGGAACAAAGAGCACTGGGCCCAGTGCTCAGTGTCACTGGCGTTTTGAATACATGCTTCCCTGAGCACTGATTATTATCCTTCCTAATCCCAGGGCTCCTCTGTAGCGAAGCGCTTGGCATCACTGCCAGCTGCACTAACTACCAACCAGCTGGCAAAGGACAGGGAAAGGGAACTGAGGGAGGGAGAGAAACCACACAAGGGGGAAAAAAAAAGGATGTTTTAGATCCAAGTACATTCTTTTTGGCAGTTCAGCTCCAGAGAGATCAGTGTGGCTTTTTAGTAATAATAAAGAAATACAGCTCATGGACAAAACAAGCTGAGTTTTGGCTTTCACTTCATCAATAAATTCCAGTGACTCAGTTTGGCTTTAACACTATTACTCTTTTTGAGGGCTTTCTATAGAAATGGCAATTAAAAATGGGCAGAGGAAGAAAATTGTCCTTTTGCTACTTTTATTCTACTCTCCTACTATCTCTCAAGCTGCTTGGCAGTTGGAAAAGCTGCTTCATGTTGGTGTGTCCAATGGGCCCCACTCAGCTCTGGGGGACCTCGAGCTGCCAGAGAACTGGGAAGGCCACAGCCTGGGGACCTGCTGCTTTTTTGGGGAATTTCTTCTGCTGTTCCAGCTTTTTGGCCATATTTTCATTCTGTAGTCTCATATGATTTTTTACCGTCTTTCTGCCTGGAAACTGTGTAAGGAAGAGGCTGGACAAAACAGTCTGTTGTTTTCAGTGTTGGGCATCCGAAAGAAGCATGTCCTGAGCTACTGGGATTTGCTGTTCCTGCACAGAGCATTGTAAGCCTAAAGCCTGAGCATGAAGCAGGTATATGGGATGTAGAGTTCAAATATTCACCAAAAAATGCCTTTAAATTCATAGAGTGCTGAGCCAGTGTTCTGGGTCTGCCTTCCAGTGCTGGGAAGTTTAGAAGGAGATATGGGGGCAGATATCACTTGCCAGATACATAGACATGGAGTTCTTTCCCAGCTTCTCTCCTTTCTCTGACAGACCACCACCACCAGATCCCAATCCAGCTGGGAGGTCCCGCTGTAGTGTAGCAGAGCAGTGCAGGGGTATTGACAGGGGTACAAACAGTTCCAGTGAGAGAGAGACCAGCTGCTCTAGAATTCCCCTTGGGCTGTGTATCTCACCTCAGCTGAAGGCCTGTACCATTTAATGGTGGCCCTGCTCTTACACCCATCTTGGATTTCAGTCCATCTGCAGACCCTTGATTTAGGTGTGTGTTGAATGTGAAGAATCAGAAATTAGCTCTGGCATTAAGTTGGATGTTGCGTTGCCGCTGCTGCTGGGTGTTTGTGTGATGAATTGACCTGGCTAATGCAACCCCTGCAATGCTGTCTCACAGCCTTTAGAGGTATAAACACACTTAGAAGTGTAGCAGCCAACTGCATAAATCTTCAGACGTGCTTGCATCTGGCTACCCTTAGATATCCAGATCTAATTATCATCAGATAATTGAAAATAATATATCAATATAGTGCAATATGAATAAAAAGGACAGGGATTTGGGGAGTCTCAGCCCCATCTATTGTGTTGTGATGGATGCACGTGCTACGTGTCCATGTGTGCGCCGGGCGAGCTCTGCATCCCTGGGGAATGTTGCACCAAGTTTGCCATGGAACAGCTGCCCTGCCCCAAAACATGGTAGCTGTGTCTTCTTACTTTTGTGTGTCAGGAATATGTGATTTTGTTGTCAGCACGTTTTTTGTAATGAAAAGCAAATGGTATCCAATATGTCTCCGAGAAAACGTGCAAACAACAGCAAAATTATATGTTGTTAAAGAAGGGATCTGTAACTTGTTTGCTGTCAATAGAGCTCTTAATGACAGGGTAGGAGGGGAGTGCACCCGGCGATCACTGTGTGTGTGCAGTGATACATGTGGGACTGCAATCTGTAGGTGTCTCTAAAACTATATCACGAAAAATTAACGTGCAGTTATTGCATCCACATCTGCAACATTTCTTAGAATTAAAAGTGTGTGTGGAAAGATGGGGGAATTGAGACGACTCAGCTCGTGTCTTCAGAAAGAAGCCACAGTTCCCTGAATTGCTGCTCTGCAATTTGCTGTAATTTTAAGTTCAGATGTGGGGAGTAATGTCCTAAATGACAAGTCTGAACAGGGAAAAAGTCAAACCAGAGGAAGCAGTGTGTTAGTGTGTGTGTCTGTGAGTACAGAGTAGTTCCAGGAAGAGCCTTCCCTAGTTTTTTTTGCTGTATTCCATTAACTTTGTCTGAGCAAGTACCCTCTACATAGAATTTCTCCTCAGCCTGGTGTTGGTTTTAAATGCCCGTGTTATTCAGTGTAACTTGGAAAATGGGTTTTGTTTCAAAAGCTGTCTCATTCTGTGAAAGATTATGAATGCTTTGCTATTCCTGTTGCCAGTAGAATTAATGTTCAGCTAGAAGACATCTGGGGGGGACATCTGGGGGAAAATCTCGGAGTTGCTGAAACCCACAGCAGCATTCCCAGTGACTTCACAAATGTCCAGCTCTTCTCAAATATGAAAATTTCCTGCTTGCATCCGGTGTACATAGTTTACGCCAAAATCTGGTCATGCTAAACCTTGCTCATGCAGTGAGTTTTTGCAAGGAGTAAATAAAAAAGGGAATTGAATGCTTAAAGGAAGCTCGTGGAGCTTGATTGAATGACTGTCCATAAATATTTGATGCCAATATTTGTCCTGGTCTCACAGAGACTCTTTAAAGAGATTTTCCTCTGTGATCTTTACTTGACTACTCTGTTCTCCTTTCTTCTCATCTGTTCATCCCTGTTCCAGGTGTAAAAATGTACATATCGAAAGTGGAGCTTCTCTGAGAATGATAGTTTAAAAAAATAATAATTAAGAATCTATATACTGTTCACAGGAGCATGTTTTCAATAAAAAGCTAAGCTCTGCCTCCACCCAACACTGCCTTGTGTACATAATACTGCCTTGTGTACATGATACTTCTCAGTAAAGCCAAGTTTTGGATAATTATCCCCAAAACATCCCTCTCTCACACATATCTAAAGATTCCTTGAGATTGTATTGATTCCTTGTTTATAAAGCATTGGGATTGTGAAGATTTCCCCATCCCTGCTGGAGGACAACACATGATAAATTCCACATGATAAATTCCACTGGGAGGATCCAGTGTAGCTCATCCACTTGGGGCATTTGCTGCCTGCTGAGGCTCCACTTGTGACCTCTGTTTCTGGTGCTGCCTCACAGTTCTCATCAAGCTGAGAGGTGCAGACCTGACAGCCCATACCCTGGAATTAGCAGAATGCAGGAGGGAATTTGGAGCCAGAGTATTTTTTAAAAAAATTATTTTAACTTGGTATTTATTTTAATAGCTCCTTGGCATTAAAGATTTCCCATTGCATGTATTTCTGGGGAAGTCAGGGCTTTTTGGTGAGAGCAGCTCACATGAAACCTTGAAGTGTTTTATGTTTTTAGCAAGATGTTGGTACAGTTGGTGGCCTTCCCAGTGAAGAGCGACATTAATGAGGGAATTGGTCTTAAGGACGTGTGCCTTTTCCCAGCGAACTGAGTGACATCTATGCACGTATTCACTGGAAATGTACAAATGCAAAAATGTGAAAATTAATTCTGAATATCTTTGTGATCATTTTTGAATAATTAAAAACTCTCTCATAGGCTCTTTCATTTCTTGGATTCCACCCTATGACCACTTTCTTTTCTGTGGTAAATTGTGGAGCGACCTTAATCTGTGGTACTGTAAGAATAGACTTTTAAATCAAAATAAGCGTAAGGGGGGAAGAAAGGAGCATATTAATTGCTCCTTCTTCCTACACAGTTTTTTTCCCTCTCTTTCCTTCAGGCATTCCTTGCATAAAAATATCCATTCACCAACTGTTCACCAACTGTTCCTCCGCTCATTGCCCTACCTTAGATTTCATTTTAAGACACCAGCGAATATTTGCTCTTCAGCCTCACTGTCTTTGAAGTTTTCTGCAGGTTTTTAAAGGTAGCAATTTGAGGATACACCAAACAGGCACAGTGAGTTAATGAGCAGTTAATGGAAGGGGCTCAGGTGTTACTAAACTTAGGCTTTAGTGGAACTGTTACTGGAAACAGGGCCCAGACGAGCCGCAGTGCTGGCAGCGTTCCTCGCATTACCGTCCCTTGATGCCTCCCATCCTGCGACTTCTGGCACTGTCCAGCCACGTCCTTCATCATCCCAAGATCAAGTGGTGACTCTTCAGACTTGGGATTTAATTTTGTGAGGGGAGCACAGGTGAAATGGGAGGAGAGGAAACCCAATTTTAGCACTGTTGCGTGGTGTTTCTTTTGACACAGAAATCCCAGAATGGTTTGGGCTGGAAGGGACCTTGGAGATCATCTCATTCCAACCCCCTGCCATGGGCAGGGATGCCACACACTACATCAGGTTGCTCAGGGCCCCGTCCAAGAGACACAAGAGGGGGTTTGTGGGCTTTCCATGGGGCTGTGGCTGCAGCCAGGTCTGTGAGCACCCAGGGAATGCTCTGGAGCCACAGCAGTGGTCACTGCAGGCAGCACTTCCACTTGGTCTGCTTGAGGCAGGAGTGGGACAGGACACAAGGCAGGGACCAGGGGTAGTAGGTGGGAGTTTGCAGTGGGAACAAACTCCAGATACCACCCTGTGCTCTGGTATTTATATCCTGGTTTCCCTGTAGATATTTATGTTGTTTTCCCCTTTGGAAATACAAAAGCAGATTGAAACCTCATAGTGTATCTATAACCATTATGTGTAGTAGATGTTCAGCCTCTAACAACAAAACTCCTGAAACTACCTCCTAAATTATGCACAAACACACCAATTCCTTGCAGACTGTGGACAAGTGTAATAAATATCTTCTGGTACCAGCCAGGGGGGTTGAATCTGTAGTTTCTTTTCTAATTTCCACATGGTGGGCCAGGTGGCCTCTCCTGGAAGGTAGCTGAGATGAACAAGGCATCTGGGAGGCAGCATTAGTTATGTTTGCAGAGCTTTCTATTAAACTTCCAGGCAAAATAGTTATCAAAGTGAAATACACTGTACACAAACCTGTTTTTTTCCCCTTGGAGTGGGGCTGGAGTCCTACCCTAAAGAACTATGAACCCATGCAAAGTGTTAGAACTGTGCTTGGAAAAGGAGGGAAGATGAGCAGATGCTGATTGAACTGCCTGCCGCATCATTCCTGCGTTTTCTGCCCTTTCATTTTTAGGGGCTCCATCATAATTTAGATGCCTGTGACAGCTTGTCTTCTAATAACAATATAGGCACAGGAACTGAGTGAGACCTAAGGTCCATCTATTCCAGTATCTTGTCTCTGACAATATTCATTACAGTCTTTTGGGAGAAAAAGTCTAATAGCCACGCAGGAGGGAGATATGCAATAATGTGATTCCCTGCATAGTCTCTTTGGATCTATAGTACTTAGAGGCTGACCTAACCCCTGAGGCACAGGGTTTTATATCCCTTCAGGTTCTTGTGCTGTCATTAGTTATGACAGTGCTGGACATAAGGGTGGACATGTTTGTTCTTCCTGTAGATTTTCTCTTCTTTCTGTCTCTGGAGACACGTGATCCTGTGTCTTGTTTGTCTGAGTGGAGCAGGACGTGCTCCTTACAAACCAGTGAGTTACAGGAGCATGAAGGGACATTGCGAAAAGCCTAAAGTCGCCTCTCCTCATTATCTTTGTCTCTGATTATAAATGACCCAGCTTTTATGATGGAGCCAAGAAGAACTTGCAGGGCAGGTATTTGAACATTTTGTTGTGTCTTTTAGCTCTGTGGATTAGTTTGGCCCATTGCAATATATTTCCTTATCTCTCTAATGTAGGGGCTTTTACAGAGCCCCTCAAAGGAATATTAATATGCTCCACACAGAGATTATTTTATGTGCGGAATGAAATCTCTTGCACCTCTGCTTTTTCATCCATTGTTTTTAAAGCCCCAGTGTACAGTGGTAATTTTGGAGAGAAAGAATTATTATATTAAAAGAATAGGTGGGATTTGCTCATAAATCAGCTGTGCTTTGATCTGTCTGTTTGCTTCCTTAAGATTCTTTAAAAGGTGATAATATTTCCACAGTTTTTATTTTGCCCAGCATCCCATTTTCATGAGCAGCATAGGTATGCAAGAATCCTCAGGTTTTATTAGGCTTGGGTATCTCTTCCAGCATTTACTTTCGCCTTTTGATTAGAAGTGCTTTGATGTGTCTGTGCTGAGGTTTTGGATGCACCCCCTTCTCTCCCAATGACTTACTAGAGTCACTTAGGTCCTCCATGCTGAAGGGTGTAAGTGGCAAATGCAGACTCTGTAATGAAATACAGAAAATATTGCTGTAATATTTGAGATGCTTCAATTCGGAGAACAAGCAGACAGGGCGTGGAATTTTAGTTTTATTTATTGTATTGCTCTCTTTTCTTGTGCTGTGAGTCTGTAACAATATTCTGTATTGTGCCTCTGATTTAGAAGAGGCTTTACTTCAGGAGTGTAATTGCCCTTTCATTGCCATTAGTTCATTCCCAGCACGTGGGGAACTGTTCCCATATTTTTTCCCTTTGTCCTTGTTGGTTCTTTCTTATGTGACATTCTCTCCACTCATGTGATCTCTGACCCTAGTGATGCACAAGTTGCTTCTGAGTCAAACTACAGATGAACCCTGTTCAAAATAGCTGCAAAAAATATTACTTGCTTCAGGAGCTGTTTGATGCCATATTCCCTGGGGAAAGACGTTTGTTTTCCAAAACAAGAAAAAACCTTGCTGCGAACAAAAGAGATAAAATATTAAGTATCATTTTGCCACTGACAAAGAATAACAATAATTCAAGCCTCTACATGAATGACTTGAGCAGAGCATAGATTATTTTCAGGTGGAGTGTGCACTCTGCAATTCAAAACACAGCTGAACATTCAGACTTTTTTTTTTTTTTCTCTTCATCATTTCAAAATGCATCAAATGTTTGGGGTTTTTTTTATTTTTTAAACCGAAAAACACGCTTAACAGTACATTTTCTAAGGCTGTTGTTGGCTTCTAATGGTGAGTCAGTTTGTCCTTTATCAGAATAGCAACACATGGCTGAACTAACATAAACTCTGTCGACTGTCTTGGGCACGTGGTCAGGCTGCACACGTTTGTGTTGAATTGCAGAGAGGTGATAAGGATGCAGCCACCGTTTCATCCAGGTTTCCATTACGGAGCTGGATTTCAGCAACATCCCCCCTCGCCTGCACTATTCCCTTGTAACCTAAAAAGCGAGGGAAAAAATCCTGTTCCAGCTCTGGCTGGCTGGGTCCTCGCTGGCAAGGAGTATCCTTACAGATAACCTCAACAAACCCGAGCAGGTCCTTTGGAGATAGAAAACCTCCACATTGGTGCTTTAATTGGTGCTTTTCACTTGCTGTTTAATGTTTCTGTTCCCCTCCTTGCAGCCCATCCAGTTACTGAGTTATCTCACGTACGACTCACAAGCCGATGATGGGTCCTGCCATTCCAATGGCGTCTTCCAGGTCTAGATGCAGACACAGTGCGAACATCCCCCCAGGGAACGTAAGATGCTCCCGACTCATGGCTGAGCTCTGGGATGCCATCTGCAGTTCCCAACACTCCTTGCCCTTTCAGGGCAGCCACACTCCCAACATGGAAAGTTAATTGTATCTGTCTCAAACTTTTCCTTCCCAAGTCAGGAATTCATTACCGTGGCCCACAGAGTTCAGCGTTTTGGCTCAGAGCTCCTTTGAGAAATGAGTTACGGACTTTCTTCAGTAGCTGTTTGAAAAGTAAGAAAGTTTTGTGCCAAATGGGGAGAAGATTTCAGTGCAGATACGTGACAAGATGCATGAGGACCTCATGCAAATATGGATTATGCTTTCTTTGGCTGCCGACGTTGCCTTGAATTTGGGATACTTCCTGATTTTTAATTGTCTTTAGAGGCTGCGTTGATGTGAAATTCACTTGATTGAATTTCACTGCAGCTTGCGTGTTTTGAAAGTTTTGTTACGAGCCAGCTCTGATGTTCAGAGTGTCTCTTGAGTTATCTGCCATCAGCTTCATTCTGGCCAGTCCAGAGAGAGATGTGCAAGGTCACCACATTGATTTATTTACAGTGGTAGGGTGTCATTTTAGCTGCTTTCTGGGCATCATTTTTGCTAATTTCTGGGTTTTCTCCTCATGTCCCTTCCAGTTCTGTTAATACTTTCATGAATACTGTGCAAAAACAGACAATCATTTAATGAAAATGAAACTCTCACAATGATACTCCTGCAGTGCAGGGTGATTTGGGTGCAGTAGGGTGGGTAATTACTGTTGCATTAACATATCCACATCACATTAATGACAGAGTGCCAGCCTGGATATCAGGAGGCTCTAGTTTGCTTTTGTCTTCCCGTATAAGAAGGGATCATTAGAGTTCCATGAATAACAGAAATCACAGAAGGGAAAAAAATACCTATTAGGGTATTTTATCTATCTTCCTGCCAATATAAAATTCCCTTTTTTCAGTACATATTCTACAACTGTGTCCTTTTTCCTGACAAAATGTCTGCGTTAGGATTCCTGGATAACTCTCTGTGGGAAATGTGATCTGAGCACTGTTAGGATCAGTGGCAGGACTCCCACTGATTTCAGCAGCGGTTGAATCAGGGCTGTAAGAACTTGGACCATGTCTTGGTAGGTAGCTTCTCCCAGGCAGGGTTTTAATCTTTAAATCAGTAGGAGATGGACAGGTCTGTCTCTCCCTTCACGTGCTGTAGCTGTGGAGCGTTTGCAGGACTGCAGTAGTTGCTGAATTTAGGCAGTGAGAGGGCAGATAGAATGCTACTGATTCCACCCACATTGCCTATTGATAATTCATTATTCTTTCACCTTCAGAAAATATTTTCTCATCTATTCTGGTAAAAGAAGACAGATATTTATTTAATTTTTTTTTCTTTAAGTTATAGCTTTATTCCACAGCTGTTGTTTTATTTTGTACTTTTTTATGTCTGTGTCACTTTTGGAGAAAATGTGTGGGTTTTGTCGTTTTGCTCTTTGGACCCCCTGATCCACAGAGAATGGTGCAGAAACTGGCTCCTTTCAGGTGCCTCAATGAAGGTTGGAATGAATCAGAGTGTTTTCCACCAGAAAAACATGTTCACTTCAGGGGACGGCCCTGGGCTCTCCGTCCTGCGTGTGAGAGCTGCAGCAGATGTCTGTGGCTTAGAGATTTGAATAACTCTTACACTTTGCCAATAGTTCCAGTGTACAGGGATTATCCAGCCTCTCAGATAAAGATGTGGTTTATAAAATATGGAATATAGGGAAGATGGGAAACGTCGAGCAGTGCTTCAGCTCCCGAGACAAGGGACAAGAGATGGTTGGGTCTCCAACCCTCTCGTTTTAGAGCTGTGCTCACTTATTGCTCCAAGTCCAACATAGCCTGACTGCAAATCAGCTGCACTACACAAAACATCCTCTGACTTGGAAAATATTCCATAGACTCAGTGGTTTCTGGTATTGCCATTCCAGGTGGCAATTCCACCCCCACCATGTAATGCTGGTGTGAGGTGTTGGGGGTGTGGTAATTATTTTTACTCAGGTGATAAATAATAGATAGATGCACAAACAGGACCTTCACGCTTGTCAGATGTAAAACATTATGGGCTATAATATTGCTATTAGGCTTTTTGGCTGAGATCAAGTGTGTAGTGTCAGCTTTAGTTTATGTATCTTCCAAAGCAGCCTCACAACAGATTCAGATGTTGTGAAAACATGCTCTTGGATTGGTGTTTTGCTTTGTTCTTTTTGATGGTTTTATCAGAAAATATACTTATTGAAGTATAGGAGTTTATCCTTCATATGCTAATGAATTGACATTTACAAACAAGAAACATATGTGTCAGTAACCCCGTCAGGAACTGTAAAATAATTTCTATTTATCTCATCTACTAATATCACTCAAAGAAGGCCTGGGGGTTCCAGACAGCAATAACATAAATACCAATTTAAGAGGTCTGGTCAATAAAGTGCTCTGCACACACACTCCAAATGTAATTAGTTACTCCATTTTGCTCCCATTGTGTTACCTATGGATTACCTCTATGGATTAGGCCTTCCAGAAATGTTTTTCTGCTGCTGTTTTCCCCTCGCTATAAATGAAGGAGATCAGGATGTAGCTCCCATCCTTTTGTAGGAATCGTTTACCTTCTTCACTCTGAGGGTGGGGAGGCCCTGGCACAGGGTGCCCAGAGAAGCTGTGGCTGCCCCATCCCTGGAAGTGTCCAAGGCCAGGTTGGACAGGGCCTGGAGTGACCTGGGATAGTGGAATGTGCCCTGTCCATGGCAGGGCCTTGGAACTAGATGGTCTTTGAGTCCCTTCCAACCCAAACCATTCTGTGATTCTACTGCATCAGTTTAATCTTTGAAACTGGAAAGATTTGGAACTTGTGTTGTTGTGCCAGGCCAAATCTTCTAGGCCATCTTAACAGTTAAATTTAATTGCAGAAATTTTGACAAATCATGCCCTGTTGAGACCTGCATTTGCATTCGAACGGAAACACTTTGTGAAATTGATTGAATTTACCTTTATTTTGTTAAAGAAATGGAAAGATATTATGATGTCTAAATATCTCAAAGTTTTTGGAAGAGAAGGTCTTGATTTTCATGTGCAATTGTACTTTCATTTAGAATTAATTTATTCTCATTAAGTTTTCTAATTTTATGCCAGTGTATGTCTCAGATATAGAGCATTTTGCTGATTGTACAAAACTCTGTTGTCTGCAGAACTTCCCTGCACTGAAAATTTCAGTCTGGGAAAGATTGACTCTTAACTGGGATGAAGCTGAGTTTCCCAGTTTGTCTGAGAATCCAAGCACGAATGTTCTGCAGAACTCAATTTGTAATGTAAACCAAAAGTATGTGGTGAATATACCTCACTGTGTTGTTAGTTACCATCAGGTGGAATTAAAAAAAAATAAAATATGGAAGGTATTATAAAAATGGAATAAAAATTGGCAGGTGTGATTTGTTTCCCTGTGGATCAGAGGAGTGGGTGGGTGACAGGCAGTGCTGTGTGGAGTGGTGCCCGTGGGCTGGAATGGAGGGTGCCATAAATCCAGGGAAGTTAGATAGAGATGTAACAGACACAATCATGTGCTGTGCAGCTCGTGCTGCCTGCTCTCATACCCCGAGCTCTGCCCACCCACTCTGAAATGCCTGGAGCTTGAGGGCTTCGACTTCATTTTTTTTAGGCTGTTTCTCAACCAAATGGCTCCATAACAGAGCAATTAGTCCTGGTGTAATGGAAATGCCTCTGCCTGCTTGCCTTCATTTTCCTACATGTCACCCTAAATATTAGGATGGTTTACAGGCTGGTTTCCAAACAAAGAGACTAACATGCTAATTTTTTAATTGGTATGACACACCTCATGGTTCTGCCTAGAGAGAAGATGCTTAGGAGGGGATCTAGAATGGATGGTATAATTCCAGGTCGTAGAAATAGCTTCCAAAGGGTTGGAAAGTAGTATGGAAATGTTGGATTTTACAGGGAATTATTTCTGATCCAGAGCAGCAATAGCTCCACAGTGCGTGAGCAATGCAGTTCCATCCTCAGCTGTGCTTGATTTCTTCTGTGAAGCATTTGAGCCCCCAAATCCGGGAGGCCTTTCCATGGCGGTCCCACTCTACCTCAAGCTGCATGAAAGCTCTTGTATTCTTTTTTCTTTAAGGGCTTCTTTGCCCCTGTACGACCTTCCTGGAGATCCTTCCGTTCCCCAGTAGGTTTTAAAAAGTTAATCAGTGCCTTGTACAGCTCTCAGTGGTAGAAAGTGCTACAACACAGGCTATTTGTTCCTAAATCTCCACCTGATATAAGAAGCAGCAAGCAATATGTATCCTCACCCCCCCCACACACACACCTTCCTGTGTTCCCATTAGCCTGCTAGGCTGTTCACTTTAACCAGCTGCATGCACTAAATAATAGAAACATTTAATGTTTTGCCGCTTGAATGGTCCCCAACAACAGTTTGGAACAATCTCGTCCCAGCGGATCGTGGCCGCGGGGCGGCTGGATGACAGCCCTGCTTCCTTCCAGCCATTTGCAGGGCTTTGGCTCTGCCACGACTGCAGCGAGGTGGAAGTGAGGGAAGGAACATGTGCTATTTTCTGAACACCCTGGGTGCAAACAGGAGTGTGTGTGTGTGTGTGTGTGTGTGTGAGTGTGTTTACACTTCATGCAAATTCAGATGTTCCTATAGCGGCAGGAACCTTTCGCTGCTGCTGGAGAAGCTCTCAGAAGTTGTTTTCCTCTGTTGTTAAATTTAGTTTCAATGTTTTAGTGTGTCACAGAATGTGTTCTCTGCCTTCCTGCCGGGGAAGACCTTCCTGTGCAGCTCTGGCTGGCTGTGGGATCCCGGTGGGGAGAGCAGAGCTGCAAATCAGCCGTGGATCCTCTGACAGATTTTATAAAGAGGGCGCAAGTCTCGTTTCCTCCATCCCCCTCACTCTCCTTCCCCTCTCTTTCTTTCCAAACAGAGATGATTTCCCTTGATTTATCTTTGAGCCTGAAGGCCCACACAGTCAAGTTCTTAAAATATCTGAAATATCCAAGCAAAGTCTTGGGAAACCCCTGTGAGTACCTGCCCCTCCTGTGAGTGCCTGGTGTGAGTGTGGCAGCTCCTCTCGATAAAAAACGTTATTTCTCCCAAAAGAAGAGGGATTGATTAGTTTTGCTGCATGAGAAACCTGACGTCTGACAAGTATTTCCCTTCCCCAACTTCTGTTTTCCTTTTCTGTACATAAATGTAGTCCTTGTGCCCTTCCAAACGCCCCAGCTTTGCTGAAAACCCCTGTGCTGTAGCCGTCAGATTGGCCCATGCATTTTTAATGCACTCTTATTGACTGGATTCAGGAAGCATAAGGATAAAACAAATTGCTGTAGCACGAAGGAAAAAGCCATTTGGCCAAGTGCATCTGCTCACCTTTGATTTATTTCAGCAACTTTCTCCTATATTTTCACTCTATTCCCTCCCCTTAAAAATAATCTATTAGTCTTCTAGTGTTTTGGCATTTGCATCTGCAGTCTGCTTCTCAGCCTATTCCATATTCACATTCCTTTGATATATACATGTGAAATAATGACCCAGAGCTGAAATAGTAGCTAAACCTGGTTTCTGATATAATCCCCATGGTATTTAATTTTACTTTCTTTGGCATCTAAAATGATGGCTCATGTGATTGCTGTCTAAATATACAGTAGTGTATCTTCCAGGAGCTAAACATCATGTCCGAGCTGGGAGTGTGAAACCAGGCTGAACAAAGCCCCTCCAGATAAATGAGCTGTGGTGCTGTTTGCTCAGCAGTGTGGGAAACCTCAGCCTTGGGTAAATGCTGCAGAGGCGATGGAGAAATCCATTCAAACTGGAATGCAGAATTCCAGTTCAAAACCTTGGCTGCCTCCTGAAGCCGTCCAGGCTGTTCCTTCAGCCAGCAGCTTCACGTGTGCAGCCTTTCATCTGGGCTGTGGGATGTGTGGGGGAAAAAGGAAGCTCTGAAGCTTTCCTCATATGACAGCATCCCAGGCCTTGGATCACCTTTGTGGCCCTTCTCTGGGCTCTCTCCAGCCTGTCCACATTTTTTTGCATAGTGATAACCAAAACTGAGCACAGTATTCCTGGTGTGTCCTGACAAGCGGCACATACAGTTGGATAATGACCTTTTTATCTCTGCTAGTGATGCCCTTTTTGGTACAACCACCCTCTTGGCTCTCTTGGCCACAGCAGCACCCTGGTCACTCACACTGAACTTGCTTTCCAAAGAGAGGCAGAAATGAGCTGAGAAGGAAGAAGAAGAGTCCCAGTGCCCCTGACTGCAGTTAGATCCTGGTCTTTTCAGTCCCATCCCCATATCCCTGGACAAACAAAACCAAGTTTCATATTTGTGTTCTTTCTAAAACACACACTCTTGAGCTTTTCTGCTTTGTGCTGCTGCTGTGGGTATGTGAGGCTTGTGCTCCACATCCAGATATAAATTGACTATCAGCAGCATAATAAGGAGTGATAACACAGCGCCTTGCCTCTCATGCTCCAAGCTTTTATGTTGCTTGTTTAAATCCACCAACAATATTGCTGCAACTTCACAAGATACTTTTTACTCTAATGGGAATGATATGGCTTGTTTCCAGCTGCCTTCGGGAGCAAATATCAGTGCTGTGGGTTTGGATAGCAGATCTCAGCATCACCAGAGGACTTGGAGCTGGTCCTACAGCAGGAGCAGTGTGACAGGCCAGGGAGCTGGGGCAGGATTGTCGGTGAGTTGCCTGTAACTGGCTGCAGAGGGAGGGTGTCATCCTGCTTTTGCAGGGTACACTCATGTACAGTGAGGGAAAGGATAGCTTGTGAAAATACAGAAAATAATTGAATGGAATGTAAATCTTTCTGTATCAGGATGCCTTTTCCCTAAAGCGTCCCTTAACCAAATGGGCTGTGAGGTTCCCTTTGTCTCAGGAGGTATTTTAGCCATTTTTTTTAAGTGATGTACAATTCTGTAACATGCCCTTAAAGAAGCATATTGTGTCTGTGTTCAGCATTGACCCAAAGCCAATAGAGAGAGAGGTTTTTGCAGATATTTGTGTCCAGTAACTTCAGGGAATAATGCTCCTTAAAATATTTCTTATAATAAGCTTAAGTGGAGAAAATTGAAAAACATCATTCATACTTTGATGTCCTGAAGTATGAAATCAGAATGGCTTACTAGCAACTAAATTCTATCCCTTGACCAGAGAAAAAGGCAAGATTTAGGAACATCTTAAGATCAAATAAAATAGGGTCAGCTTTGTGGTATAGTGGCTGTGGGATCCATTGGTGTCTGGGAGTCACGAGTTCAAGCTCTGAGCTCAGGATTTCTCTTACAAGTCGACATTCCCACTGAGGGCTGCAGGCTGGTATTTTAAACACAGGCCTTCAGAAAGGCTCTGGAGCAGCTGCGTGGGCAGGCCAGTGGTGAGGAAACATCCCTGGGACATGGGGCACCTCAGTTAGAACCCCTTAAACGTCAAGTTTCTCTGAGATTTTGACTAAGGTACTTCTGTAAAGCAGAAATAGAAGCGTTTCTGTGACTCAGTATGGTGTTTGGGGCATTAAAGACACTCTAGACCAGAGTTTAAAAGGTGTTTAGATGCCTGATGACTCTGAAAATCATGCCAGTGCCTTACTTGTTGGCTTTGCTGAGGGCTTCTTCAGCCAATATTGACTGACAGACCCAGGATTTTCACTTCAGGGAATGATTTTTAGGGGTGGATTTAAAGACTCTTCATCTGCCATGGGAAAAGCAGGTTTTGAGAAACAGCTGTAAAACAGTTAGACGCCTCCTGCAGCATATTAGTATTCTTTATGCAAATCCACATAGAATGGTTGCTCTGAAGATACCTGTTTAAGAATCTAAACACTGACCAGCCTGCCACAGGCTGCAGGAAACTGGTCATACAAAATCTGTGGCCTGACCTATGAATAACCCCAATACTGAAATAGCCAGTTTGTGGTACACAGTCTGCTTTAATTCATGTTAGAAGAAAACCTGTGTACCCCAGAGCAAAGAATATGGCCAGGTGTGAAGGGCTGCAGCTGATGTGTGTCATCACCTCCTCAGCTGTTCTCCAAAGATCTGTGGTTGCGTGTGAACTTCAGCAGGTTCTTTCCGAGATAACTGACTGAGAGGCTGGCTGTGAAGCATTTGGGATTTTGTATGTTTGTGTGCATTTACAGGAAGCTGCTTCTGCATCAGGCAGAACTGAGATGGTCTCAAGGATGCTCTGAAGTCTTGTGGATGTGGAAGATTCAGTCACAGCTTTATCGTGATACTCCTTCTACTGCATGTGCTACTTTATGCTGAGAAAATGTGTTCGTCTTTTCAGCAGCATGAATTTGTTAATGGTCATGGTGTGTTGGGTTTGCCTTCAGCTTCTTTAGGAGGGTGTAAAGGAGACTTATTTTGGTAACTGTGTTTGGTTAGACTCTCAATACTTTGCTGGTTGTTGAGTGTAGGCAGTAATCTGGTCTTTATGTGGAACAGGGTTCTCAGAGAAGCTGTGGCTGCCCCATCCCTGGTAGTGCTCAGGGCCAGATTGGATGGGGCTCTGAGCAACCTGGTCCAGTGAAAGATGTCCCTTCCCATGGCAGGGGGTTGGAAAGAGATGATCATGGAGGTCCCATTCTGAGATTCTGTGATGTATATTTGAGGTCCTCAAAGTCTTGCTTGACCGCCTTCTCCAAAAATAGGAAGACAGCACAGCTCTCTTCCTGGGGAGGGGGGAGGTGGATTCAACCCTTAACTGAACATCTCACCTGCCCAAGGCGTTTAAGGCACGAGTGTAACTGGACTCTCCAGGGATTTGGTCAGTGGATCATTGTTCTTTCTGCTCTGAGTGGGGATGACTGAACTCCCATCTTTCAGGCCTCATTCAACTGCATTACATTGAGAGGCAGGAACTGAGGCCATGGATGTGGAGGGAATGGTCATTTTCTGACTTTATCAAAATTTGCCTGTGCGTCCTTAATTAATTGCCTTGGCTGCAGTGGCTGTAGCAGTAAGGGCATGGAACATCAGGCTTTACCGCAGGCTGTAAAGGCATTCCCAGCATCCTTGGATGCATTTTTATGTACCTTAATAAGCCCATGTATCTGTGTTTTTATTGTTGCAGGATTCTGCTGTTAGAGCAGTGCTTTGTGCTTTTATGCATCACCCGTTACATCTCCTTTTGAAGTGACTCTGAAGGGGCAAACCTACAGAGGTGTGTGCAGAACAGCACTGAACCTCTTCCCTAAAAATGTGGAGGAGCCAAGCAGTGGGTCACCCCTCTCCTTACTCACAGGTATTACTCTATTAGTGTCCTTGGAGTCATGGCTGCAGAGCAGATGGGTGACTTCTCTGAGTCCCATCTGAAGCTGGATGAGAACCTGTCCTGGTCTGTAGCCCACAGCCATCCCTCCTCAGAGCCTACACGCTGCACAAATATTAACATGTCCTCTTTTCTTTATGGCTTTAATTATTGTGTGTGCTGGGTACGGTGATAAGTGGATATCTTCGTGTTAAACAGCTAATTAATGTTTGGAACTTACTCTTTTGTTTATTGTAGGGTTTTGCAGGGAACTGCTCTCAGCTGTAATAGAGTTCATGAAATACGAACTGTAGATCCCAAATGTTAGAGACTAAAAGATGAGGTGCTGCTAAGGGCCATCAATGCACATTGACTTCCTTTGGCCCCTCGTACATCAAAAAAATGAAGTGAAACCCACTGCTGGAGGACTGATTGCAGCTGAAGCACCTTGTTTAATCTCCCATGTGCAGGATGCCTTGTGTGCTAGGAAGGCTATCAAGATACAGTTTTAATTAACATTTGCTTTTTAGATAATGTGCACAGTTTATTTTGGCAAGAGTTCATTGAATATGAAATTTCTGTAATTAAGATACTTAAACCTGCAATATTTTGTTTTCTGCAATCTTTTCCAAAATGGCATCAATTCTGCAGCATTTATTACCCAGTAGACAACTACTACAAGAAAGAGCAATTTCTCCACCTGCTTTTATTAATCTGTTTTTAACCTCTTAGTTTTGGTGTCTTGTTAGGCACTGACTTCTCTTCACAAATGTCTTTGAGGAATCTCAGAATAAAAATAAAATAGAGAAGTACCTATTCCTAAAATAACTAAATCCCAGTCTTCTATTAATTTGTTTTAATATGCACATCTGAATGAATTTATCATTTGAACACCTCACAAAACTTACATAAATCAGTGAGTAATTGCAGATACATATTGTATTTCTCTTCTGTCCTTAAGAAGGAGCAAGACTCTTAAGACACTAATTTTTACACATTTAGAGGTATTAAATGCTCAGAGACATTATCAATCTCCTGTTGAAAGAGGAATAAGAGAATAAATGTGAGAAACCATCCTGGGTGCAAGTGGTGAGTCAAAAGAATTCCTGGTTCTTGGATGGGTTTTTTTTTAATTGTGCCTAAAAAGAATTCACTAAAAAAACTTAGTTGTGCTTTATATTTTTCTGTCATGGATTCTAAAGATCAGGCTAGAAAGCTCTAAACACAAACTGAAATTATTGATGAGCAATGTGTAATCTCAACAGATTTTCACGGGAGAAGACGTTGTTTAAAAATGTCAAAATAAAAGGGAGAAAACTGCTTCCATTCTGGTTGTGTTGTGAGGGTTTGGGAGAGAAGGATAAAATTACTATTCAAAGTGGCTGCTGGGAAAAAATGAGATTCTTCAGAGCACTCAGTGCCTTTAATAAGGGAGGGAACATGCAGATCGTTGTGGAACTGTGAGTTTATTATTTATTGAGGGACGTCCAGGTGAGCGCAGGAGGAGTGCGAAATTGAAGAACAAATTAAGGGTAAAAGGTTATTTATTTTCTAGCTAAATCCTCTTTCTTTTGAATATTACCAGTAATTCAGTTTTTAGCTAGGAAATAACCTGAGAAAGCACCAGGAATCCAGTGCAGGGGGTGTGGGGGTCCCACCTCCTCCCCATGTCCTTGGCGCGTCTGATTGAAGAGTTTACAGACCTGGAGCAGAACAGCTCACTCAAAAAATACAGATTTTTCTGAACTGCTCAAGTTAATGCTTTGTTGTCCAAAGAGTAACTGTGAGGAGAGTTGAAATCACACCATCCTCCCTGTGTGCTCTGAAACCAATAGCTTAAATCACACTGCCAGGTGACTTCTGCTACCCCTGGGCTGGGAAAGAGCTCCAGCTCCTGCTCCCTGGAAGGAATTCATCTGCACGTGGTGTCTGCACCCAGAATTTAGTGTGAGTGTGACTCTTTCACAGCTAAACCCTTACATTTACCTGTGAGGTAGATTAATGGTGAGAGTCACCCTTTAGATTGGATCTTAAGGAAAATGCTGTCACCAAAGGGATTCAAACCCTGGCACAGGCTGCCCAGGGCAGCGGTGGTGTCCCCATCCCTGGAGGGATTTAAAAGCCAGGTAGATGTGGCATCTGGGGACAGGAGTGAGTGGTGGGCTTGGCAGCGCTGTATTAATAGTTGGACTTGATGATCTTGGAATTCTTTTCCAGCCTGAACGATAAATGCGGTCAGTCCAGCAGTGCCCATCAGAGCATTTGCTTCTGTCGAGGTACCTGGAGGTCCTGGAGCAGGTGACAGCTCTGGGGAAGGTCCGTGTGGGACCCTGGTTCCCACGTGCTGAGCTGGGCCAGCCTGCAGTGCAGAGTAACCGCTGTGATAAACCCCAGGTTTGCTCAGCAGTGCTGCTGGCTGGAGGAGCACAGCATTGATCCCGTCCTCAGGATCTCAGAGAGCCTAAATGCTCATTAGCATCAGGGATTGCTGGAGGGCAGGATGGTGCCCAGGGATCACAGGGTGCAGTTTGGCCTTTCAGAGCAATAAATCTATAATGGTTAAACCGCCTGTGTGGAGCGTTTGTGGAATCAAAAACCATGTCTGCAAAACTTGTGTGAAGTTAATAGTCTCTGTTAGCCCAGCATCACAGGGATGGGTGACCCTGCTCAGGCAGATATTGTGGGTACTGAGAAGCTGGAATTGGATCCTTTGGGCATGGATGGGAGGATATGAGGGACAGGCCTTGCTGATGGATGCCACTGCAGGCAAGGGGCAGAAGGGCTGTGAGTTCATTCAAACTAATGCCAAAATGTGCATGAGGATCCACAAATGCAAATCGAGGTGCCCACTGGAAGGATACAGGAAGTATTTCTCTGCTGTTGGAATGACAGCTAACAGGACCATAACCAGCTGGAGAATATCTATGGTTTCAAATGACTGTCATCCCTTCTCCTCAGAAAATAATGTAATCTCTTCGCAGCTTCCATATCCCTAAAGTGTGTGATAGTCATTAGCTGTTATGATGTACATAACTGTCCTTTCATTTTGAGGCCTTTTCCTCATTCATTTTCTTCATTCTACAGTGGAGAAGATCTGGAACTACACGCTGGTTTAGCCCAAACAAAAATTGCTACTAAGAATAAAAGAAAATCTTTCATTTTGTGTGCTGCTTAGAAAAACTGTCAGTACAAATCCTTGGTGCCTCAGCCAGGTGCTTCTGTAATTCCGTCCTGTATGCTCCTACTTCAGTCATATTTTTTCACATTCCCACTCAGCTCTTTAATCTGTATTAAATATACAATTTACATTTAAGCCCATTACAGTCTCTTAACGAGTTTGCTGAGGCTTCCCACACTGCATGGAAAAGAGCCACGTGCTTCATCCCAGTGACCCATCTGAAAGTGGGATGAGCAGGCAGGCGACACTCAGGGGAAGAAGTTGGATGGGTTATAAGCTAATGGGTTAATCCTGGCAGTGGGCTGAGCTGTGGCTCTGGCCTGTTCAAGGCTTTTGTAGCTCCAGCTGGGAAATTGGGCAAGATGGGTTTGCTCAGCCGCAAACACACTGGCACAATAGAGCCCGAAATGAAAACCCAGGATAAAAGAAGCAATGTATTAGTTCACAGAAAGGTGCAACACAAAGGTTTCGGGAAACCGTGTTTTGAAGAATTGAAAAAGTTTTAGGAGGTAAAGTGGGATGGCTGGAAGGGATACGCGGAACAATCAGAGGTGCTGTGCCTTAAAGAGGGACTTCTCAGAGACCGAGGCTAAAAGTGTGTGTTGAAAGTTCAGAGCAGTGAAAGAGGAATACAGAGCTGAGTTAAATGCAAAAGAACAAAGATAAGCTGGAGTTGGAGTCAGCAAAAAGAAGAAAAAGAAACTTCCTTAGAAATAATCTATAAAGGAGAAAGAAGTTCAAGGTGGAGAGCAGGCCTATAACAAATTACGAGGAGGGTCTATTTAATAGCAATTCAAATGGCTGCGGTGCTAAAAAACTTTTTGAACATTTCTATAGTGAAGAGAAAGATTAGTTTCTGGCTCGGGGGAATTAGTATTGATCGTCATTTGCTTTTGATGGGGCCATATTTTGCCCAATAGCTCTGGAAGGTTATTTCGTGTGTTATCTCTGGCATCCAAGAATATCCTCGGAAGGCTGGAGGCGATAAATGTGGATGTAAGGGATGAAGGAGGAGCACAGGGAGAGCCCTTGGGCTTTGGTAGCTCAGGAATGCCAGATGCTTGGAATTCCAGGGTCCAAGGGTTAAAGTGGTGACTCAGCAGTGGAGGAGTTGATGGGCTTGTCTAACATTTAGAGGTGCAATGTTACAAGCTTTGATCTAATTGACACCTTCTGAAGCATGATGGGGAGAGTTCTGGGATGTCTGTGAGGCTGAAGAGATGGAGAAAGTCTGGGGGGAGATGCTAGAATTGTGTCAGTATGTCTGAATTGGCGTTAAGGGGGATTTTCAGCCAAGGGTGTGAGGCTTCACCCTTGGGTTGGGTCCTTGGACAGCAGGACAGGGCAGCCCCACGCCCTCCACTGGCTGCACCTGCTCCTTTTCCCTCTCTTGTTTCTTCTTTAATGTAGAAAGAAATCCTTTTCTGCTGTTTGAAACACAACTTTAAAGATAAACACACTGGTGGTGGTCTTGTGCAGAGGAATGAACTTCACCTGCAGGGATTTAATTAGAAGTCCCTGGGTAAACAAAAGGGGCAAATTAAAGTAAAGGGGAGCTGATAAAACTGGAGGAATCGTGGCTTACCTGGTGAAAAGCTAATAGACTATCAGTTTGAAAACAGTATGTAAAGTGATTCTGGCAGTTCCATTTGAAAAGTATCTTCTATCATCAGTAAAATAAATGGAGCTAAAATCACTGGTGTTAGAAGGCTAATGAAACCGAGTGCAGCAAGGAATACAAGTTTAGAAAGAGTAAATCCCACTAAGAAAGTGTACTGTGCTTTAAAACAGAATCTCTGCCTCTTTTGGCAGCAGGTAATGTAATTAATGTCATAAATTTGGATTTTTCAAAAGCATTTGGTATCACATTTCAAGAAATCTATTTGACAAATTAGTTTAGCGAGGGTTGTGATGTGAAGCACAGCCAAGAGACCACACAGCAGAAGCGGAATGATGGATAGCCAAGGACTGCAGGCAGGAGAGGAACCTAATGGGGTTTTCTGGGAGAGGTGTTAGGTCTGGTTTTAGTTAACCTCTTCATTAATGAGCTGGGAGAGGGAGTAAGTGTGCAAATTAATGATCTTGGTTTGAGAAGATCTGCAGATAATAAAGATGAGGGAAGTAAGGAACGTGGGCAAAAAGATAACAAACTGCCTTCATCTTGAAAATACAACTTCAGGTGTATTTGTAGCTTAGGAGAATTCCTTGGGAGCACACAGCTGGTACTGGGAAAATAGACTGAGAGGGCAACAGAAGGAAACAAATTAGATGTAAGTTTGCAATGAAGTGTGTCAATATGAAAAACAAATATAAGTTTGGGGTGTATTTGACAGCATTTCATCATCGTGAAGAGGATGTGTCAGTGTGAATCACACCTCTCAGGACACTGGGTAGTCAGAGGAGAGGAAGCATTAAAATAAATACACACTGTGAAAACTAATCTCATATTGGCAGGTGGGTGGTTGACATGATATGCTGGTCTTTTACCAATACTCTGTACTTCTCTAAAGTCAAGGAACAAGTAGTTTTAGCTTGGATTTGTTATGCCATAAAGCTACACAAACATGCAAACTGGGAGGTAAATCAAATAGATGACAAAGGGGATGAAAAGGAAGAAGTGCAAAGCCTGATGTTTGGCACATGCAGTTTCCAGCTCTTGTGAGTGAATTTTCTCCTCCTGGTGAGTTTATTCATACGTGATCTGCACTTTCTGTGGGGCTTCCCAGCTGATGGGCACTGTGATGTGACAGCTGAAGGGTTTGGGAAGAAAGAAAAAAACCCACAAACAGCAATAGAGGAAAAAACACTTTAAAAACTCCATGAAGATCAAATGCAGAATAACAACATTTGGGGGTTATTTCAGTCAGGTTGCAAACCCTCTTCGTGTGATTGCAGAGGGTGCAGAGTTTTTGTGGAGCAGGTGCCTCATTAAACTAGGCTTATGTTTGAGAGCGATTCTTTTGGAAGGAGTAGAGATGAATGGAGATACCAGTTCTGGGCAATTGTAGTTCAGAGGCACCATCAAAGGCCCCAGAATGTCATGTTTAGTTGCCGATGGCTGGTGAGAAGGAGCTGTGCTGAGGGGCCGGGTGCTAATGAACCCATGGGATGGATGAACACGGGCTCACCCTCACTGGGCTTTGTGCTTCCCCAGCTCTGCTCATCAAGGGGTTGTGAGTGTTTATCCAGGTACTTCCTTCATGGAATGATCTGCTGAGCTGGGAGAGCACTTGCCATTCAGCTGTCACCTTTGATCAGAGCATGAGCAAACCAACAGAAACTTCCCAAGGAAGGTTTTGGAACCACAGCGGTGAAGACTGACAAATTCAACCTGGGTTTTCTCTGGGAGGATGTATAATTGTTCTTGGAGAGTTGCAGTAATTTAAGGCCGTCCATATTTTCCTTAAGGATAAATTACCCTTCCAGTGCCTGAAGGGAGCATATAAGAAAGATGGAGAGAGAATGTTTACAAGAGCATGTAGTGATGGGACAAGAGGGAATGGCTTCAAACTGTGAGCAGGTTTAAATTAGAGATTAGGAAAAAGTACTGTGAGGGTTTAGAGACTGGCACTGGTTGTCCAGAGAAGCTGTGGATGCTCCATCCCTAGAAGTGTTCAAGGCTGAGTTGGACAAGTCTTGGAGCAATGTGGGATAGTAGAAGGTGTCCCTGCCCTTGGCAGGGGGTTGGAAGGAGATGAGCTTTGAGGTCTCTTCCAACCCAAACCGTTCTGTGATTCTGTGATTCTACTCAAAATCGTAGGTGAACTCTCCTTGCTGGTTTCTGTCTGACACATGCAGCTTAGACTTTATGAGAATTTGAGACTGCATTTATTATTTCCCTGATTTTGGCAAAGGACACAGGTCTCTTTTGCTCTGTAAGTGCTGGTGAATTGTTCGCTCTTTATAATTTATGATGTGTAAATTGCTCCTTAAGGCTCCTGGCATTGCTCCTGTCCCCTCCTTGGAGGCCTGGAGTTTTCCTGAGTTTGAGTGGCTTTTTAAGGCAGGACATGTAGCCTGCAGTAATTTCCAAGCAATTTGAGGCATTTCTCAGTGACCCAGCCTTGTCACAAGTACACTTTGCAGGTTTAATTTGCTGTTCATCTGTGCTGGTCTCCACCATGTCTTAGGGATTTCCCTGTACCAAGGGAAGTGTTGGACTCATGTTGTAGTTACAGGAAAAGGTTGTGCTGGTGGCAGGTAGGTCTGAGGATGCTCAGGGCTGGTCCCACACTGCCCTTGCAGTTACTCCTGCCTCATTCTACTGCTGCCACTTTTTCCTGGGGACACCAGCCATGGCACTGCTCCTTCTTCCAGCTCACACATCCTTGGTGCTCCTCAGTGCCCTGTACCACAGGCCATCCCTGTGTAAACAGCATCAATAATGGGGAGCATTCCAGCAGGACTTTCTTCATCTGCTCTGCCATCACAGTTTTCCTCTTTTCACAGTTTTCATACAGAGCGGGAAAAGTCCTTTCAAACCGTGATGGAAGTGAAAAGTGAAAGATAACATTCTGGAATACCTCTTGGGAAGAGGGCAGTGGGAGCTCATGGGAGGAGAGCTGCTCTTTGCTTCCTCAGCATTATTTTCCTGGCTGCCAGGGGGGAATTTGTGAAGCGCTGTTTCCCGGCCGTGGAGCGCAGAGTGCTGAGATGCATTTTCATGTAGCTCCTGTTTGATCTTTTTCCTTTTCAAGTCCAACCTGCTGCTGCATTCACTTATCATAATCTGGCTTGGTGTACATTCACCTAGGCTGGATTTGTCCTGTCATTTCTATACCTGCAGCCCTCTCTATAGGCATCATTAGTGTATGAATGCAGAACCAGCCCTTATATGATGCATCATTATTAGGTTCAAGTGTTCAGTGTGTGATAAACCTTTAGCCAGGAGATGCATTAGAGAATTCTTTGTTGCATATGTATCACGTACGTGAGCGACTGATGCAAAGTACTTCCTAAATCAAAGAACACAAATGGAACTTTTCCCAGTGCCTTTTTCCATAAATAAGGCTCTTTTGTACGTGTGTGCTGCAGAGCAGGAAACCAAAGGAAATATTTATTAGTGGTAGTAATAATTAATTCTTTTAAAAGCGCTGTGAACCCATATGCTCCAGGTCACATGGCAAGACTCGGCTGACATAAAATCAGAAGGATCAATCTTTTATGGACAAGGTATTCCATATGAGTCAGGGGGGTTGTGCGTCCTGCAGAGTGTCTGAATCTGCCTGTTTATGGATGAGCTGTTGGCCTGCTATGGCAAGGCAGCTCCTGTATCCTCAATGTGCAGTTGCCTCATTATTTCTATGAGTAAAGGCCATGAATTTTTTTGTATTTATGGCCTGGAGAAGAGAAGGGTTTGGGGTAATTTAATTGCAGCCTTGCCTGTTCCTGGAGGGAGCCAGGAGAGCTGGAGAGGGTCTATTTGTAGGGTGTGGAGAGACAGGACAAGGGGAAATGGCCTTAAACTGACAGAGAGTAGGTTTAGATCAGATATTAGGAAGAAATTCTTCCCTGTGAGGGTGGGGAGGCCCTGGCACAGGTTGCCCAGAGAAGCTGTGGCTGCCCCATCTCTGGGAGTGTTCGAGGGTAGGTTGCACAGGGCTCTGAGTAACTCTGCTCTAGTGGGAGGTGTTTCCTGATGGGAAATCATAGATGCCCTGGCCCAGAGAGCTGTGATCCTTTTGCAGTTGGATACACTTTGTATTATTAAATTGAAGATTGTGTAAAATCAGTTGGGAGGGAGGGGAAAAAAAATCAATGCTTGGTTTTTCAGGATGAAAAGGCAAAATAGCCACACAATTAAGCACTGGAACGCATTTTCCACACTCTTCCTGTCATGTTCTCCTGATTTTGTGTCTTGGCTGTTCATCAGAAATAATTAAACTCTCTCCCATGGGCAACAATTACTTGCTTAAAATATTTGAGTAAGAAGAACGCATTTATAATTACCCACCCTTTTTGAAGGTGAAAATGGAGATTATCTTTTGATGAAATAAATGTATTTGGGGAGACTTCCCAACTACCAGGGCATCTCAGCCTGTGGCAGTGGGAATGGTGCTCAGCACTGGGTGTGAGGTGCTCGACAGCGTGTCTCAACCCTCCGGTACGTGCCAGCTTGGAAGAACCAGGGAAGAGGTTTTGGTTTCAGAGTTAGGCTCAATCTGAGCCCTTGCCCATCAGTATTCTGGCAAATCTGCATATGGACTTCACATTTTTTAACAGCAGGAATGAAGCAGGAAACATATCCAATTTGTACCTATCAAATACCACCCTTTTATTTAGTCACACCGTGTTTTCCCTTTTC
Source organism: Pitta sordida (assembly GCA_013390025.1). Lineage (NCBI taxonomy): Eukaryota > Metazoa > Chordata > Aves > Passeriformes > Pittidae > Pitta > Pitta sordida. The sequence goes on along the minus strand of WEKX01015800.1, from coordinate 1,210,449 downwards.
ATGCTTAGAGTTGTCTTTGTTCCTTTTGACTGTTACTCCCAAGGGACTTGGAGCTTTGAAAGTGTTTTATGTTTCAGAGCAGCCTTTTTCCCCCCCTCAGATTTGTTTACTGATCCATCCTTGGTAAGACCTTTTAGTGAATGTGATAGGAAGGTTATTAAAAATAAAATATTCATCAGGAAATCAGCCATAAACATGTGGGCTGGTTAAAATTCAATTCCTAATTCTTTCAACCTTGCTTTTTACTTAATATCTGTGTATACAAATTTCTGAGCTAATTTATTTTATCAACTTATGCTTATTTCAGTTGTTGCTACAACTCTCTCTTGTCTGCTTAATGGCATCAAATAACACCACAATGGTAAAAATGACAATGACAAATGGAGGGTTGTGACAGATTGACTGAATTTGAATGTCTTTTACTGAGAGGAATGTTTCAGGAGTGCCATTAATTGCTTTCACAGCAGTGAGTTATGTTTGTGCATCTTGTCTGTCGCTTGGTGCCTGTTCCTGCTCTTCGCATGTGGAGGGGTGACAACTTCTTCCTTTCGGCTGCCTGAGACAATGGTGCCAGGGAAGCCAGGGCAGCAAGTGCAGGAGAGAGATATGGGAGGGAGAGCGGAGAAATTTGGTCCTGGGCAGAGGTAGGAGCTGGATTTAGCTGGATTATTAAATGGAGTGGGAACAGGAGGTTGGTACTGGGCAGCTCTCTCCGGGAAGCAGGATGACAGCGAGTGGCTCCCCTGGGAGTTCAGGTGGGTCACACCATTTCCACTGCATGATTCCCTCTGAGGCCATTGGTAAAGCTCATTCTGGTGGTTTGGTTCTTCATTTTCTAGTTCAATTCTCTTCCTCAACCCTTCACTCCTTTCAGCATCGTGTTTTCTCCCACCGTTCCTTCTGTGGCTCCGGGTGCTCACCATGATTGGGTCATTCACTCACACTTTGATCCTGTCAGGAAGAAGAATTGCAATTCCCCCTCCAATACTCTGTTCCCCGTTTCCCCTCTGGAATCAGGTGTGTTTGCTGCCAGGCAGGGTAGACCCTTGCTCCATCTGCTTCCTCGGGTGTGGATGGGCTGAGGAGCCGTACAAAAGCACATGGATCTCTCTTTTCCCAGACCTGGGAAGCTGGAAGATCCATCCCTGTCCTCTGTGCAGGCAGCTGGACTGAATGCACAGTTCTTCAGTGCTTCTGTTAGTTCCTTCTGCCTGTCATGCAGAGGTTCAGTGGTGCATTTTCTGCTTTGTCAGCTGCATTTTCAGGTGGTTTATATATGGATTTTAGACTTCTTCTTTTAACCAGAGTAAAATGTGCTTCAGTCCTTTGGACATCTTCTTTACAAATCAGCGACTGCAGCCAGCAGTCGCCTCTCAGCTCCTGGGTCCGTGTGAGATTTGCAAAGGTCAGGCATGAACCCTCATGAGCCGAGAGCTCGGAGCCTTCAGCGTGTCCTCAGAGCCCCTGTGCACCTGGCAAGCCAGGGAAGGGCCCGTGGCAGCTCAGAGGGGTGAACCAGGGCTCCAGCAGTACCTGTGGAGGGTCACAGCTGCCATGTGTCCCCAGTGCCTGCCCAGCAGGGCTGTACCTCCAGTGGTTCCTCTGGGAGCCCCTGGGCTCTCTGCTGCTGGAGGTGGGGAGGAAAGAGCCGTCACTGAATCCATCCGGCTAAGGAGCACTGCTAGGAGAGCAAGGATGTAGGCATTTCATTTTAAGTTTCATTTTCAGAGCGATTCAGAACCACTTCCTCGAGGTGACCGACTTGTTTGGGAGCCCGAGGAGCGTTTTTAATCTTGGTAATATTTATTTTATTAAAAAAGAAATAAGAAGTGACCCTGAAAGGGTGGGAGTTACACACAGGGTATTCATTTCTGAGCTTCTCCTGAAGCACTGTATATCAGAAACAGGAATTTCCCAATTTGGTTTCTGACCCATGTGTGTCCCTTAGTGTTCTGGGAAGGTCTGGTGTGCCTCGGAATAAGAATATAATTATTTCTTTTTATTGCATGCAGGTTTTCTCTGACTTCTTTCCTTCAAATCTCCGGGTTAAAGAATCAGGAGATATCAAAGGGCAGGTTTTGAAATACATGCACTCAATTGCTCAGCCGTCAGTCTTAGTTGAAATCATGATTATGCTTCAGAGCAGAGATTGATTTTCTTCCTTGACCACGTTGTCTTTGGCAGAGAAGATGCTCACTAAGGCTGTGTAAACTCCTGCTCTCACCTTCAATAGAGGTGAGCACTTTTTAAGTGCTACAGATACTTGTTGGGTCATGAAAATCCATTGAGAGGCCGAAAGAGCCAAGGCTTGGAGTAAAATCTCCCTTTTGATAAATCCACCTCTCCTCTCTTTTCCTCCAAAAGGTCAAAGCTAATGATTTCCCCCATTGTTGGCTCAATGGGAAGTAAAGTGCAGAGAATCAGAGTTTGGTTACTACTACTTTGTATATCAATGTGAGGAATAAACCTAAATAGGTTTCCTTGCAGGCTGGTGCCTGGGGAATGGAAATCAGGGAGCAATTTGCTGGTCTTAGTGTATTTGTGAATGTGCATTTCTGCTTGATGGCAAATGTTAAATCAGCCTTGGAGTCAGTCACCCGCCATAAACTTTCCCCATCCTAATATACACAGAGACGTGCCTGTGTCCCAGTAGAGAATGGATTTTGAATTAGCCTTAGCCAGGCAGTGTCTCAGTTTTGCTCATGATCTGCAAAAAGAGAGAGAGAACAGCTGGGAAGTGAAATTTGATAGACAATGAACGATTGAAATGTGAGGCCAGTAATGGATTTGCTTTCCCTCTTACCTGTAATAGAAATTTGGGCAAAGCAAAGATTTTCTTGTTCCTTTTGACTTAAATGGGGGCATTTCTCATTTATCTTTTCTTGCTGTGGAAAATTGGGGGGTTTTACCATTAAAATATAAATGTGTATTTCTGCTTTACGGATGCTTCCTTGTGAAACAGGTTGTTTTAAAACCTAACAATTCAGGGATGGGAATACATTAACTGCTGATGTTATTTTTTTCTGATTTGTTTGGGGTTTTTTCCCATCAGAGCTGATTTTGTTTCCAGTTTGGGATAGGAATTCTTCAAAATTGGATGTTTTAACCAATTTGAATGAGATTACCCAAGAGAGTTTATTTCATAGCATCTAGACCTTGGAAAATGTACAGACAGGGGGTGTTTGTGTCTTGAAAGAGTGAAGCCACTTTTTTGGCTGAAAAAAAATAAAATCAGGGCTTTCCTTCTGATACAGAAGAAGGTTTTCTTTGTTTCTCAGATCAAAGTGTGATCCTGTCGCTGAGCCTGTAAAATGCCCAGTGCCTCCCCCTCCTCCCCTGGATCCTGTAATGCATTGATTCATCAAAATCAATCGCACTTTCATGAATTAGGCATCGGGTTCCTCGCTGCATCTGGACAAATTATGTTCCTCTTCCTGCGTGCCCATATCTCGGCTCTGCTCTCTGAAGCAAATGACGCGGATGGGCTTGTTAATGGGCCAGGCTGCTTCTGATAGGGAGCTGGCTGACAGCAAATAAACAGTTCTTTCGTGGGATTTTGTTTGTTCACCTGCAAGAATCACCCTAAACATCTGTGATGAAGGGATCTGTTGCCTTCCAGTAGCGCTGGCAGAGAAAGGACCTTTCAAAGGCGTGAATTCCATGTTGTCTCCAGCAGCATTATCACAATTATATGTGTGTTGGTGTGGGAGGGGGGACTGTGGGCCACCCCAGGAGCCACATCCCTGCAAGGTACGGGAAAAACCCTCCTGCCTGTCCGGTACTTCTTGCTGAAAAAAATTGGATGCTTGGCTGATGACAGGCTGACAACAGAGACTGGCCTGTGCCCACCAGTGCTGGTTATAAACTGTGCCTGGTGCTGGGAGACAGTTCAAAAGCAGCAGCAGTGCAGGATGTGCCCCATGGAACAGCCCAGAGATCAGGGATGGACTGGCTGCTGTGGGGTGGGAGTTTGAAGCAGGACTTCTGCATCCCGTTCACCATAAACCCTCAGCTATCCCACCATTTTCTGTGCTGGGAAAGGGCATGTTGCTGTGAGGATTCTCCACTCATCATGTCACGTTCTCGCCAACGCCGATGTCTGGGCACAGAGTGAGCTGTCCGTGAGCAGCACAGGGGCCATGTCTGAGCCCCGGTACCCGCAGCAACCACTAACTCATCTCGCCAACCAGCCCAGCGTGGGCCGTGGGCATCCAGCCTGCCTCCTGTTGTTCCGTGCTTTGAAGCATGAAATGTAATCATCATTACCTTATTGCTCTCTTACCTCCCTTGGGTGCTGTGCCCTCCATCCCCTCGGCACGGGAATCATTGCCTTCAAAACTCCTCCTGCCTCTTTCAAATCTAACTGGAGCGTTTGACTCGGTGTCCTTCCGTGATAAGGAATTCCTCAGGCTGGCTGTGTGAACAAGCATTTCCTTTTATTCATTCCAAATTTACCGGCAATTATTGACTGACCCCTTTGCTCTTGCGTTATGGGATGGTAGGAAAAGAGAGGGATTGATCAATCTTCAGTACACTGCCCTGCAGAGTTAACGGTATTTTATTTTCCTGTATTACAGCAGAGAGAAAGAGATCCTTTTTCATTACAAGTCTGATCAATTCCTAAGTTTTTCAGGGCATTCGAGTTCCTGAACTTTACAGATGGTAAAGAGTAAGGTGAAAAGGCATGAAGTTGTTCTTGGAATAAATCGTTGAAGGAGATGAAGAAAAATCAACGGTTGTTCATTTATGTGTATTGCTTTGTGCCTAAATAAATTAGAATCAAAATTGTCCAGCAAAGGAAATGCAGGCCTCTGCTCTCCCCGCTGCATAAGATCTTCAGGCAACATTTATGGAGTTTGAAAATAATGTTTCTGGTAATAAATGGCAGAAATATTCTGTTTTCTGCATCAGCAGATATGAGGATTAAAGGATTTGACCATATTAAACAATTTTGCACAGCTTTGGCTCCCAGGGCTTGCAGGCTGCATTATCAGAGTTCATCTCACGGCATTTCCAGACCTGATTTAAGAAGAGAATATATTCCTGCTTTGCAAGTTGTCACTCCCTAATTTAGGCCATCTTTGACAGAATTAAAAAGCCAAAGATAAAGAGATTATTTTTCTTCTCTTGGAAGTGGGCTGGCTTCCTAAGGCTGCCCCTACCCCAATCAGTTGAAATGATGGAGATAATTGAATTGTATTGTTTCTTCCTACTCCCTGAGCTCTGCTTGTGCTGGACTAGCACATTGCTATGGAAACTTGAAAACAATAGTGGCTGATCTTTGTTTGGGTGAACAAGAAGCTTTCTTCTGCCATTTGTCATCATAATCAAGCTGGACCTGGAGTGTCGCAGCCTCCCCATGGTCTCTCTAAAGCAGCCGTCTCCCACTCTGTATCGTTATTTTGTTATTCTGAATTTAAAACCGTGGATTAGTCGTTGGTATTTCAGGTATCCAGCATAAAGGCACAGCACAGGTACCAAAATAGGAGGGAGGTGCCTTTGAGGTAACTAGGTGTGAAATAAATCCTGAGCATCCTCCTGCCTTCAGGGCTGGTATCAGACCAAGGAAGTTAGTCGCTGTTGCGCTCCAAAAGGGACTATTCCAATTTTCATCTGCCAAGAGTGGGATGGGACAGGGATGGGTTTTATTTAGTCAACCAACTGCATGTTCTCAAAATTGCTCTGAGAACAGCTGCTCACTGCAGGAAGATGTTCTGGGTCGTACCCTTGGTTAAAGCCACCCCACCTGCCTCAGTGTCATCCCAGCCCGTCCTTTTGCGACAGGGAGTCACCTGCTGTGGCAGCACCACCTTCCTCCCCGGGCTTTGGAAGAGTCATTGCTTTGCCATCACCTGTGTGGATGTTTGAGTTGCTGTCCACAGCCGGCTGTGCTGCCCTGGGTCCCTGTGGCAGGCACACTGAGCTCCTACATCAGCACCCCTTGGTGTCACATGTCTGTGCTTTTATGGGGTGACTTTTATGATCCAAATAGCAGGTTTTTACATGTTGTTGTTTTCACATCATATGTTATTAATATCTTAAAAACTTGAGAACCTTAGAGTCTGATTTAACATAGGAATTTTGGGAAGGTTTTTGCATTGAAAAGTCATTAAATTTTTAGGTGAAAAATTATGTAAATACCCATTAAGATGTGCTTGCGTAAACCCACCAATACTGTATTGGGTCATCCTACCTCATCTTCTAGTTTCTTTTTCACAGAATTACAGAATGCTTTGGATTGAAAGGAACCTTAAAGACCATCTCATTCCACCCCCTGCCATGGGCAGGGACACTTTCCACTGTTCCAGGTTGCTCCAAGCCCCGTCCAACCTTGGACACTCCCAGGGATGGGGCAGCCACAGCTTCGTTGGACAACCTGTGCCAGGGCCTCCCCACCCTCAGAGGGAAGAATTCCTTCCCAATATCCCATAAAAGCCTGCCCTCTGGCAGTGGGAAGCCGTTCCATCTTATCCTGTCACTCCATGTCCTTGTCCCCAGTCCCTCTCCAGCTCTCCTGGAGCCCCTTTAGGCTCTGGAAGGGACTCCAAAGGTCTCCCTGGAGCCTTCTCTTCTCCAGGCTGAACACCTCCAGCTCTCCCAGCCTGGCTCCAGAGCAGAGGAGCTCCAGACCTCTGATAATTTTTATGGGCTCCTCTGGACTTTTTCCAGCAGGTCCATGTCCTTATTTTCCAAACAAAAAAAAAAAGGTGTTTTCAGTCAGACAAGGACTTTTTATTATTTCCTAGTGAACAATAGTGTCTACTGCAGCATTAAAATTCTCTCCCGGTGCTGCTTGTCACAAGCCATATTTTACAAAGCTTCTTTACCTTTATCAAAGAAAACTCTTCGAACTTTGAAGGTCCTGAATGGAGATATCTGCACATGTTGACTCTTGCTGTCAGCACAGGATTAATCAAGGCTGTCACACATCGAGCTGTAAAACCTTTAATATTTTTAAAAGGTTTGAAGCGACTCTATTTATCGCATGCATCAGGGAAAATAAACTGTTAAACTGCTGTATCAGTAGGAAATAGTTTCAGTTGTTGCAGAGTAAGGCAGGGCTGAGCCCCAAAAGCCATCTAGGAAAAAACCCTCTAAAGGTGAGACTGAGGTGCTGCTCTCTGGATCTTACACAAACATTTCCTCTCCCACACAGACATGCAAATCACAGCGTATTCAGTGGAACTTGCAGATGAAGCCTGGTGAAAACATTAATTAGTTCCTCCAAATGGGCAATAAAAAGGCTAGTGTGGCCTTTTCTCTGCTGGTTAAAACCTTATTTCTGTGGAAATCCTATTGTTGGCTTTGTCACTACGGGGCATTAATTCTGACACACAGCTCCTGATACTGTGCATGGAACACCAGAAGTCACCTCATGTGTTTGTAGCAGCCTGTGCCCAATGCAAGCACAAGGCGCAAGTTCGTTGTTTTATTTTAATACTTTCCTGGAGTAGCCACATTTTCAGGCTTTTCAGTTTCTCTCAGATTTCAGCCCAGAGGTGGAAGAACTTTGTCAGAATTTTAGTGTTGCATTTGCATAATCACAACCCCCCAACCAACAGTGATGGTTTTCAAACCCAATTTGAAATTCTTGAGGCTGCGGAGTTCAATTGCAAGTGCCACCGAGACAGATGTGGCTTTTCCCGGAATTCTGCAATTTTAGCTTTGCTGCAGATTTGAACAAAAGAGAAATGGTGGAGAAGAACTAAGAGTTAATGGCTCCTTTATATCTTTGAAACAGGTTTGAGCGTGGAGAAAGTTTGAGTAAGTTTAGTTTTTCTTGTGTATATTCTTTTGTACAGATATCTGTGTATGCCTCTGCTCAGAAGTGCATAACACCAGTAAGATACAGCCCAAGGAAAATGCTGGCTGTGCACAAGCATCGATTATCTGTCCAGAGGATAACCATGCTGAGATCCCATGTGGATCTGGATGGCCTTTGTCATATACACTGATCCCTGGCCAAACATGCCCCTGCCCGAATGATGGGCTTTGTTCTGCTCAGCTTGAGATGTTGGGAAGGCACAGACAGACTCTAACTAGGGAAGAGCCAGACTTAGGGCCAGACCAGGTTTTCCCAAACCTCCAGAGGGAATTATGACCATCCTGATATAAGTGTACTAAGAATCAGCAATTGACTGTTCTTCAATGTCCTTTTTGTGAAACCATTGTGATTTTCAGTGTTTGGCGAGTTATAAAGGGGCAGATCCTGAGGGATCTTCAGCATCCCTGGGTTGCTGCTGGACCATTTAATTCCTTATGGCTGCTGTCAGAGCTGAGGCTGTTCCACGCTGGGGAAGCCGAGCACACACCTGATTATGCGTGGCTGTAACACTTGTCTCCCAATTCTCCCATCTGCCTTTCTTACAACTGAAGCATTGCAAAGGCTAAATTATCAAAAAAGGTGTCCAGATAATGATGGCAATTACATGATTAATTAGGCATGGAAGTGCAGTTGTTTAAAAATTTTCAACAGTTGGTGCTTAATAGCAAAGAAAGCCTTGTGCAATGAAACCCCCCCCCGAAATGATCAGGTGGATCTGGGGGCAGGTAAGTCCATTGAAGTCGGGAATTGCAGAGTCACTGTAATTAGTTACTTAATTGTGTGCCCAAACTTGTTTGATGCACTTAGTGTGCATGTATAATTAATGATGATTTATTGAAAAGCGCTCTTACTGTAAATGCTTTCCTTATCATTTCCTAAATATCAAATTGCTGAAGGAAAGATCGGAATCTGATTTAATATATACGGATAGAGTTAGAATTTCTTCTTGTTTTTCACCAGCTTAGAATAGATAAGCCTGGAAATTACCTGTATATGAGGTTTTCTGTAGGAATGGACATAATGGAGTATTTGAGTAAATGTTGAGCTGAGCACTCTGTGCTTTCTAGGTACAGACGTTAGTGTTGGGTTGTGGGAACATGAACTGATTTTCCATTTCTTTGGGGGTAAGTCCGTGCTAACAAAAAGGGACCCTTGGAATGAGCATCCATATTCCTGTGGTGACTGCATTCCATCCTCCTGCTATTCCTTTGCCTTCTTTCTAGTCGTTCCTTTTTCTGTGATGGGCAAATCTAATTTCTTGGACGGTTCAGACAGGTTTGGGAGCCAAATGATGGAAGAAAATTCATCATCGATTTCTTCAGGTTTCCTAATAATCTTTGCACTATTACCTCTTTCCTTCCTATTTTTTACTTAGCAGATCTGTCATTGCTCCTTTTTCATCTCACTGTTTCCAGGCTTTGCTTTCCTGCCTTGCTTTTCCTGATGAGCTCAACGCTGCATCCCCTGATCTTCTGTTCATCTTTGTTTTCCCTGACACACACACATCCTGGATTCGTTCTGGCATTCAGATCTTTCCTCATTTCCTTTCTATCTTTTAACAGTCTTCTCTCATCTCTTCAGATACGACTTCCAAGCTGTCTGGCGGCTTCTTCTCCCAACTACCTCCTCGTCCAGGGGAAAATAATGTGTCTTGCACGGCAAGTCCAGTGAGGGAAGGCAGAGCAGATTTATGTACAACAGAGATTTCTTGAGGTTTTGGTTTTCAAATAGTGGTTTAAATGAAAATGGATTTCATTGCTTGAAAATATGCATAAAGAGATTCTTTAATCATCTGAAAAATACTATTCCATGAATATAAATTAAAATATATCATGTGTAGGCTACTTGCTGCCTATTATTCTAAAATTCTAATTCAATTTGCTATCTCTTATTGTTACCAAATTTTTGTTCAATGTTATTTTAAAAGCTGATGTTTTAGATATAAGCTGTGGAAGGAAAATTAAAATGTAAATTATTATAAGAAAGACTCTGAAGGATGGCTTAGGTCCTAATTTTTCATCCTATAATATTTGGGTGAACAGATCAAGAACCTCATTGATTTCAGAACAGCTTCATGTAGAAACGCACATGTGGCAAGATTGGTGCTTTAACCACCACTAGATTCCAAATCAGCTTGAAAAAGTTGGAATCAATTAATTGTCTCCCTTTTTTTTTTGGCTACGCCAGGACAAGCTGTGATAACTCTTTCCTTTCAGCTCTATTAGGGATTTGGGCACAGTGGGTTGACTGGGTACATAAAAATTAGTGCAAAACCAGTGATAATCCTTGAGCACTTCACAGACATCAACTAATGAATTGTCACAGAAACTCTGTAACACAGACAAGTGTCTTGGTCCTCATGTCCTCATTATGGAGATGGGAAAGTAGGTAACGAGGATAAATCAGGATAAATGGCTTGTCCTGGGCCCCTGGTCAGGTGACAGCAGGGAAGGATTTGTAAGGGAGGAATTTCTGGCCAAACACACAGGAAGGCTAAGATTTCACTTTGGTGATTTTCTCTCCTACAAAAAAATTGCCAAAGTGGGTAAATTCCATCCCTTTCCTCCATAATTCCCTTCCTTTGGCACATTTTATTGCACCTCGCTCTTGAGGCTGTTTCTAAATGGTCTGTGTGCAATAAGGTGGGGGTCAGTGTAAAGGTCAAAAATTGTATCTTGGAAAAAGGTATTTTTTTGAATTTCCCAGCCTGATGAGTCATTCATTGCTATGACATATCGTGTCTGCTTTTGTTAGTCATGTCATATCAGACTCAGTGAGCAAGAATGATCCTGCCTCTTCCAGGCTGCCTGATTTCCTGCAAAAACTTAAATTGAGAGTGACACTAAAGTGCAAAAGAGAGATCTGAAGGAATGCAGTTAGTGTGCTTCAGATCTTATTTCTTCTCTATTTTGGATTGACACAAATGTTTTTCTTCATAACCTGCAATTCACAACCATCTGAGTTCTCTGAGATTATGCACTTTACAAAAGTGACACTATTTTATTAAGTAAACAATTTGTCACTGCTGAAACTCAGTGTTAGTAATTTATAACAAATTACATCATTATTTTACAATACAGGACAAGTGAGTCAGATGACACACATCTAGCTAATTCTGAATTTCAGGATAACTGATGAAGCCTTTGTTAGATTAAAATATGATTTATTATCTAAAGCCGTTTGGCTGGGATTGAAATTTAAAAATTTCTGTAATAACCTAACTCTTAATTTGAAACACAAGCACACATTTCCATTAGTCCTTCCAGTGAGTATGTGCCATCATCTTCTGATGAGAGTGTGTTTTATTCTGTGCTATTCATCACAAGGTCTGGAATTGTTCAAAAACCTTTGGATGTGGCACTTAGGGACCTGGTTTAGTGGTGGCCTTGGCAGTGCTGGACTAATGGTTGGACTCAATGAGCTCAGAGGTCTTTACCAACCTAAATGACTCTGGAACAGCTCTCAGACTACTCTGAGTTGACTAAAATCAGGTCGAGCATCACAAAAAATTGGCATCAATGAGGTTGTAAACTTAGACCTGACACCATAACCTTGGCCTTGCTGGGATTCTCTGCCCTTCAGACATTATCTGCAAATCTGTGTTTTGGAGTTTTAAAATTAGAAAACAGCAAGGTCTTAGTGAAAAAAGGAAATTCTTTTTTTTTCAACCACAGGAAACAAGTAGAAATTTTGAAAATGTTACCAGGTGATCAAAAAGCTGAGGCCTCTGATACTTTCATTAACTGAAAAGCAAAATAAAATTTAGAAAGAAAGAAGTCAATCGAGTGAAAGAGTTCCTTTCAAGCTACTTTAATTTGTGTGTATATCTGAAGAATGAGTAAATTGAAATCAGAGAATAATGTGTTTTAAAGTGTAAGGGTTTAAAATATAAGTGATGATGGTTATTTACAGCCTGATTATGGACCTGGTACCAAGGGAGAGCTGAATTCATCTCACTTCACTGGAGCATCATTCCCTGTGCTGTCCCTGCGGAGGATCCAGTGCTGTGCAATGGCAGGTGGGCAGATGATGGGTTGATAACGCTCCCAGGTAACTTTGCCAACAGTTGTGTGGTTCTGCTGCAGTCCAGATGTGGAATTAGTAACAAGTTTCTGAACCAGAGAACAGGAATTCATTTGCAGTTTCAGTTTCTGCGGAGTTTGTGGCTGTTGGATGGAGTTTCTGGCTTGGTGAGGAGTTTGTACATCAGATCAGCAAATACAAGTCTGAGATGTGATTGTCCGTGGCTTCCTGGTGGCACTGCTTGTTGTCACACAATAACCCTGACTGACATCCTGCTGGTCACTTGGGGGTGTTTTTTCCCCCCTCTAGTCCCAACTAGCAGCATAAGTTCCTGCTCAAGAAAAACAATTTGTGAACTGTTTTGTTTGAGATATTGCCTAAAGTTGCTTTTGAAAATGGTTGTTAGTCATCTCTGTCACTTTCATGCTTTTCAAAATTGTATTTCCTGTCCAATTTCTCACTCTGTCAGGCTGCAGTAATTAAGGTTTAGTGTGCAGAATTTAAGCCAGAAAGGACTTATTGTGCAAAATGTGTATGTGGGCACTCTGCAGTAAATTTAGCAGCCTTCTCGTGGTAAATACTTTAACATTTTAAGTGTGAGGTGATGACCCTTGGGCAGTGGGACTTGGAGATGTGACTGAAGATGAAAATGTGGTCGTTTGCTGAGGATGTCCGTGCACTGAAATGCAGTGGTGCCTCTACTGAGCCACCAAACCCAGGAAATCAAGGGGAAAATCTGATACTTTACTAGTTAAGAAGGTTCTCTCTGCAAAGACCCAGCATTGGTCCTGGCAAAGAATTTCCTTTCTCTCCCTTTCCTAAGGGAGTAAGAAACAATGTCTTGGTTTGCCAAACACAGGGAAGAGGTCACAATGGCTTTGGTGGTTTGTACTGAAGCCTGAAGATGAGCAGACAGGGTCAACCCTCTGTTCCTCACCTCTTCTGTCAGCTCTTTATTCCGTGTGGCTGCTGTCAGGAGCACACCCTAGTGAAGAGTGATAAAGAAATAACTCTCTGAAAGTCACTGTTCTGAAAATCTTCCTGCTCTGGAGATGAGACAAGGGGCAGATGCAGAAATTGTCCTCCAGAGCTGGGCTCACACGAGGCATCCAACGCTTCAGGAGGTGTCGCTCAGGTGCTGGGTCTGTCTCATGGCAAAGCCTGTGCTGTATTTGGATGTAAATTCTCTTCAGGGTAACTCTGACATTATTTAGGGAGCTGGGTAAAAGCAAAGGATTATATATATGGATTTCGGTGTGCTTATGGTTGCAGCTCTAGTTCAGATAAATCTCTAATTAAAGCCGAAGGATGAAAGCACTCCTTCAGGAAGGTATTACACTCTTAATTCTGTTCCTTGTTCAGTTGCATGAGAGAGATGATAGATTGAGCTACTGATAGTTTATACTTATGGCATATGGGTTGTTTGTTTTTTGCAGCTGAGCAGCGTGGCAGCTCTGGGCTTGCTGCTGTGCCGGGTGTTACAGATTGCATTCACGATTCCTCCATCATTCCCCATTTGCATGGACATTTTAGTGCCTCTGGACCTTTGCAGCATTATCTCCCAGGATTATTAATCAAGTCCCAAAACATTAACACATCCAATCAAGTTAATTGAAAGAGATGGGTTTTATTAAAAAGAAATCTAGCGAGGCTTGTAGCCTATATAATAAGAATGTTCTATGGAATCTCTACATCTGATGGAAAAGAAAACCCTCTCATGTGTAATACAAGACAACTGGAGCAAAAAGAGCTGCTGCAACAGAGATCTTGCTGTGTTGGGCCTAACCTGTGGCTTTACAGCAAAGAGCAAGGAATGTCTTGAGTAGTTTAATTTTCCCCTCATTTAAAGCATAAGCTCTGTGTGGGATGCAAGGTTATGTAATACCCTCTGTAGGGCATGTTTCGAGCAGTTTTCAGGGGCTTCACTTTTTATTTATGCAGTTTGTGTATCTCCAACGTGAACAGAGGGTCGCGGGAGCTGCATTGATGAAATCCAACATCTATCCCAGCGACTCAGCCAAGGCCAGTTCATTTATTCACCATAGATTTGCTAGTTGAAGTGTAGGTAATACAGCTACATCTATTCCTGTTCTGATTCAGAGCAGTGAAGCCAGTGCCCTCATTGTCCCCCTGATTGTGAGCTGATTCAATTCACAGCTCTGTTTTGCTGTGCGCAAACTGCCCCAGGCAACGCGTCCCAACCTCTAATGGAGATAAAAGCTCTGAAACAGTGATAAGTTTTGAACCACATGCGTGGTGGGCATGTTTGGTTGAGGGGAGCAGATTAAATCTAATCCCCAGTGAATGTCTGAAATATATATAGTGCAGATGTAGGAGCCTCAGTACCAGAGTGAACCTAATGATTTACTTCTGCTGTGTGAAATTACTTGCTAATGTACATGTAGCAGTGAGACTCCAGTGAAGAAACTGAACCGGTGGCTGTGGGTGTAGTAACTAAACTGATGTCATCTGAAGTTTCCCACCACATCTACAGTTGTATATTGGAGTGAACTGGTGAGTCAGGGGCTCATCACACGCTGTGCTCCTATATCTCATTTCCTTTATTGAAGTTTTATTAAAGATAACACATTTTTGCCACAGAATAGCTTGAAACAATTGTGTGGAATGTAAGAGAATAAAGCAGATGAAATCTGTATTACTGGTCTGGACTTGTCACTATGGTATTTTGCCAAGGAGACCCTGAGCAGACCCTGACCAAAACCTATCAAGTTCCAAAACCACTGTAAGATACATAAAAAAATGTGATGTGCCAGTGTAGAAAACATCCTTACCTCTTTCTGTACCATCTTGCACTACTAATGCCAGAAGGAGAATACCAGATGGTTTTACTGTATTTTTTACCCTCGTGCTGTTTCCTGTTTGTCTCTAAGTCTGATTACTTAATTCACTGGCTTCCTATCTGTTGGTGCCCTGCTGCAGTGGCTCTGTGTGGTGGTGCATCACACTCTATTCCACAATGCAAAGAAATACTACATCTAAAGCTTTTTCCCCCTCCCCTCATTTTGACCACTTACTTCTCACCATTCCTTTACCTTTTAAAACTCACACTCAGAAATGTGAATTTTGGATGCAAATGAGCTGCAGCTGTACCTTTAAAAATTAAAAAAGAAAGCCCCAAACCTTTATTAAAGATACCCGGGCGTTGCTGTGTCAGCGTTGGTGTGATTAACCTGCCATACCAATGTGGGTGCTATAAAATGAACCTGCTCCAAGGCAGCTTTGATTTGCATGCTCAACACTTTCCAAGTGTTGCATTCATAAATCAGTAGTTTTTCTGTGTGTGTCTCTTCTGGGTAAGTGTTTTTCCTTCATTCTCCCCTCCGTCCTGCAGCCCAACCTGTATATCATGGCCAGAGGAGACCTGACCAGCATGTAGATTTAAGAGAGACTAATTTCAGTTCTTAGGAACAAGGGAAGACTTATTGCCCAAGCTTTCTAAAATAAATACGCAAAACATTAATAGCTTGTGGAAAAAATAATATTAAAAACAAGGAGAAAGTGACTTTCCAGTGCATTATCAGGAGATGCAGTATTAAAGCAGGTACCTGTTTCTGCCCATTGCAGTGTGTGGTATGAGCATCTGAGCTCATTTGAGTAGAACCAGCCACAGATCACAACTAAATTCCCTTTTATTTGCAATGTTGCATTTCTTTCAGAGAAGCTGAGCTGTTGCCATTTCAAACAGACATTGCCCCAAGTCTGACACTTCCTTTCCTAGTGCCTTGCTCGGGTGCTGCATTTCTTAGCAAACAGTCCTTGTTTTTTGTTGGGGGGAGCATGGCTGGCTCTGCCCAAACTCTATTGATGCCAAGTTCATTTAAATTGCATGAAGTTAATTGACTGCTTGTTGTGGAGTGGGATTTCATTCTTCCCTTATCGCAGTGCAATGTCCTCATTTGGTGATGCTGATTAACGGATTTTCAGTTCCTGCAGGTAAATTTTCTAAGTGGCGTGGTGGCTCTTAAGAAGTGGAAGAAGGTATTTTGGGAGAGGTGGCTGATGAGAAGCAGTGGTGCATTTTCCTTTAGTTTAGCCTTAAGGACATAGGGCCCATAACAGGCAACAGCTTCTGGCTCTGCTGGAAACTTAACATGAGTGTCTCTGCCTTAAAACTGAAGGCTTATTCTTCCTTCTTATGTTTCACCTGGAATACTGGCTTTTCTGACTGTTTTACCCCTGCCTTCTTCCCACTGAGCCATTTAGAGGCAAAGCACAGTAATGCTGTCTGCAAATGTAGGAACAGGGGTATGGCAATACTGTGACAGGTTCAGATTTCCCAGCAGAGATTGTTAGGCTGGTAAGACCAAGGAGTTCCAGGTCAAAGTATCTGGAAAACAGTATTTTGTGATCTCTCTGTCCTGCTCAGACAGACTCCAAACTTTAAAGGTGACTTTAAATTTCAGGATTTTGAATTGGGGTTCCCTCTATCTCCTCGACTACCTAAGGGAAGATGTTGAGCTTTGAGAATTGGTTGATATTTGATCCTGAGCTACAGGTTTAATTTTCTTCAGGCTCTTCTGAATGGGAGGAGAAAGGGAAGGCATCACATGATACACAACCAATGAAATACTTGATGATGCTTTATTATTAAAATGGAATGTATTTTCAGCGGTAAGTATGGATTACATATAATCTATGTTTAAGCCATGTCTGTCTGAATTCCCTCTGCAGCTGACAAGGTGAGTAACTAGAAAGAGAAGCTGATTGTGGCCAGCTAGACCTGGCTGATGCCATGTGGCCACTTTGGGAAGGGAAAATGATTTGCCAGTGAGGGGAAGGATAATAATACTACTACTACTAATTTCAAAGAACTTCCCTTGTTATTATTTCTTGAAATACTGACTCTTGCAATTAAACCATTGTTTCGGAGCAGGCAGGAGAAGAGAAACTAGATAAGGTGGCCTAATTAGGCTTGAAACGGAATATTAATTTATTTTTTTAATATTTCCCATTTTTTCCTTGCTTTTTCTTCCTTAATTTTTCACAACAAATGTTGCCCCACGGGATCTGCAACTCTGCATATCAATACCAAAAGCACTACATGGGAAATAGTCAAGTATTGTATTTATTGCACCAAAGATACAGATTTGCTTTGTTGGATTTTTTTGTGTGTGTGGTTGTTCTTCTAATATTACTGACTTGTCTCCAGGCAAGAAAGCAATTCTCCCCTTGCCTCAGAAACATGTGGTATAACCTCATGTCTCACTGGCAGGGGATTTAAAACAGCCACTATAATTTACATGATAATTGTGTCATATTTTTTTACTTTCCGTGCAAGTTCCTCCTCGTTTGAGATTGTTCTGTCCTTTAGCAAATAGCACACTTACCGTGGCTCTGCAGGGAGCTCTTGGCAATCTTGAGTCAGAACTATAATGGAAAAATGGCTCACCTGATGATTTCAAGGGGATTACAGATTTAGGGAAAATAATCTGCTGGATGGGAAAGGGAGGAGAATTCCACCAGGCGCTGCTGGAGCAGAACAAATACTGAACTCACATCCTTGCCTGTCTTTCAGCACATCCATTTGTGGCAGTGCTGCAGGGGGTGAGGGAAGGAGACTGGAGGGATGTTTGGAGTTCACCTGGTGCCCATGGAGTGAAGGTGCACAAACCCAGGTGTCTCCTCTCTGCTCAGCAGCTCCCAGCGCTTCCTGCATCCTTGAGTCCATCTTGCTCCGGGCTTTAGCAGGGATTGCCAGGCTAAGGGAAGCATTCCCAACTTGGCCTGGATGACATTTTTTCCAATTTCAGACCCGAGGAGGTGCAGCAGGAGCGACAGCTGTCCCGTGTTTGTACCACACCAGCTTGGCTGGGAGCTGCAGCGCTTGTCCTGGCTGCAGAGATCAATCACTCCGGCCTTTGCGTGGCTGCGTTCTTCGCCATCCGGCCTGTCCTCTTTGAAATACAAATGATAGGAATTAGTATATTAGCAGGAGACCGCAGGATGTAATTGTATGTTGACTGAAATGTTTCTGATGGATGGACCTGGCGAGGTGACATCTCTTATTTATGGAGAGGAGAGCACAGGTAGTTGATAGATTTGACAAGAGCACAGTGGCAAAACAAAATAACACTGAGGCAGAATGAGAATGTATTTCCTAATGGCCTCCCTCGCAGCTGTATACACTGATTTAATCTCTCCAAAGCACTCCGTTGTTTATGAGGCCTGTGGGTACAATTTTATGCCTGACTGAAGAGGTTGCTAATAGCTGCCATATTTGTGTTTAAGGACCTGCGAAGGATTAAGCTAAGTATTTTAAAGCAATGAGCCATAATAAAGTAATAATATATTGAAAATATTAAACAGCTTTTTATTCAATAATTGGCTGCAAAACTGGTGAACTTTAAATGACAAAACTACTAATTATAAATGCAATTGCTAATCGTATATTCATTGAGGAATGCGAATTAAAACCGTGGCATAAAGTCTCTCTGGCAGAGACAACAAGGCATGGAGCGGGACTGCAGGCACCTTTGAAAAAATACAAACCCTACAAAAACCCCCATGGCAAAACAAAATATTCCTGTAGGAACACATTGAGGTGGTTACTCAAGATTACTTTGTCCCGTCTTCCCAGTACCAACATGTGACATGCCATGTTGGGACATTTTGTGTCTCAGTCAGAATGAAGTAATCTCCAACCCACAATAAGCACTGGAGGTCGCCTTTTCCTATTTTTGAAGACTGATATTCCTCCACCCCAGTCATCTCTTTCTTTTCCCTTCTTTAGGAACTACAGTTCTTGTGGTTGCCCATCCCACAACGCACAGCAGCACGATCAGGGCTTCCTGTTTTCTTGAATGTCTTTTTTAATGGAGTGGGTCTGGTAGAGATGATCTGAACAGATGATAAAACCAGGAAGTTCCTGAAAGCCTCAGTGCTGAGTTATTTTGGGAAGTTAAAAGGAGACAGAGCAAACTCTGCAGTGCTGGCTTGGTAGCACCTGAAATCCCTGCTGGATTCTCTGTGAGACTTGCAGTTGAAGGTGTTGCAGGGCCCTGTGTCTGATAGGATGAAAACTGTGGAAGCATGGCTAGATCTGAGCCTCCACTAGTAATATTTGTCTATGGCTTCCAGCAGGAGCTCTATGCATGGCTGCACAGGCATATTTCCCATTCTTATGAATCTATAAATTATATATGTCTTTTAATTTGCTCTTAGGAGCCCTCAGGTTTTCATGAAGGACTCGTGTCCCTCATGGTCCTTGCCAATACCAAGTTTTTATAGCGATGCCGGATCAAGGACAAGCCAGCACATCACGTGGTTAATACCCCCTAAGAAATCATGTGTAGGGGTAATAACAGTCCAAATGTCTTCTCAGGTCACTGAGTCAGCAGTGGCTCCTCCTGTACAGCCCCAAGTGCAGCAGCCAAGGAAGATCTACCTGTAGTGGTGTCATGAGCTGTCAGTGTCGAGCTCCCTTTGAAAATGGATGAGGTACTTACACACTTGCATTTAAATTTTGGGTCTCAAGTATCCATATTGTAAGTCCTTCAGAAGAAAATAAAAATATTTTCTAGGCAAAACATAGTTGGAAATTATAATTTTTATTATGCTTCCTATAGAATTGATGTTGGCTTTATTTTCTTCTTGCTGTGGAAACACCAGGCTGTGTTACCTGTGCCTTTGTAGCCAAAAACCAGCCAGTTGAAACCCCATCTATTTTAAATGCCCCTACAGAGGTTGGACAACCTGGTCCCCATATATAGGAGCGACTGCAGGAGGCTGTTGGCTCATCCCAGTCCCTGTGGGAGGAAGGACGGGAGCCAGGCGGAGCTGTGGGGGCTGGCAGGCAGCAACACAAACTCAGAGTTGCAAAATGTTAATTTTTCAGTGACCACAGGAGAAACACGACTTTTTTATTTTATTTGTTTGTGTTACAATTTGGCCTTTAGAGAACCAAACCAGGATCAGGGATTTGTTTGGCTACAAGCTCATTAGTGTTGCTCCACTGCGCTGGATTGCTTGTGAAGAATTTCAGAACAAAACAAAGCAAGTGAAGAAAAAGAAACAATAAATCTGTGAACATTGTAACTCATTAAAAGATAATTTATGGACAGGGAAGGGAGTGAAGCCATTGAATAAATTATTATCGTTGAAATTATTCTGCCCTGTTTAAATTTACCAGATTGTTGTCTCAAGTCATCGTGCATAGTTTATGTGCAGTGGTCTTCTGAGCCCTTCTGAGGTCCCTTACACCAAGCTGTTGATTGCAGCTTTGTTAATATTTTCAGTCTTTCCTCAAAAACATCCTCTTACTGCGGCTCGTGAGAGGGGTCTGTCTCAAAGTGGCACATTATGAAGGAATCAGTGTGAGGTTTAGCGGCTGTGGCTGAGCTGGGCCTTCCAGACCAGAAGGTCTCTGAGCAGGGAAGGCTTCTCTGAGCAGAGACTGGGCTTTCCTGAGTGCTGCTTTGGGTCTGAGGAGTGATTCCTTAGACAGATGACCCTTGTGGGTCCCTTCCAGCTCAGGATACTCTGTGATTCTATGTGCATCTCCTTCAGGCCCTGAGGAGGTTCCAACCCACAGACTCATTCTCCAAAAGACAAACGTTGATCTGTCTGTGGCACCAACTAAAAAGCCAGGTTTCCACGTGATCCCAGCTAGTCAGAGGTGTTCAAGAGCACTCTGAAGCTTAGTTTAAAAAAACCCCAACACACCCAACTCAGCACACTGAGTTATAAAGAAGGAGTAAAACTGTCTCCCTGACCACCAAAGGAACCACAGCTCAGGGAATTATTTGTTGGCTGAAGTTGTATGAGGGGCTGGTTTGGGTGAGGACACAGGTGATAACAATTGTTCATGGTTTGCAAGCACAGCCAGGAGCCAGGTGCATGTGATAACCATCAGACTGATGAGTGGGGGGGGTGATGATCAGCCTTGTTCTGGGGGGGCTGTGGCAATTGCCAGCTCTTGGTTGCACCTGGGCAGCCCCCCAATCCTTGAGGGGGGCTCAGCTGCAGCAAGGATCTCATCTGAGGAGGAGGGGCTTTCTCAGCTCTCCCTGAAGTGCTGCCTTGGGTGGAGGTGCTTGGAGTAGAAGGCACGTGGGACTGCAGCTGAAATATTTGGAGTGGCAAATATTTTTAGTCTCTCTGACTAAATTGCTGAACATTTTGGATGCTGAGAGTGGGAGCAACTCTGCAATGTAAAAAGGTACTTTAAAAAGAAATCGTGTACTTGATCGTAGTATAGTCATCCACAAATGCATCTGTCCTGTGAAACAAGAGCAGGTGTGTAATTCTGGTAATTTGAGGGCAGTGTGGAAGTATTTGTATATGGGCTTGTATGAGTCAGCTCTGTGAGAGAAGTGTTTGTAAGCAACAGTTCAGCTGCTTTCTGGAGTTTAAGTTTTGTATCCTTGAATTTTAACTGGCTTCTTTGCCCCTGTGGTTGGAGCCAGCACTGAGAGTGAGTCAGGTGTAACTTCTTCATGCTGTAGTGCATAAAGGTTTTAGGTAAGGACTTGGCAACAGTGGTGAGGAGAGCTGAGAGTTGAAGATCCAAGTACTGTAAGTTGGATTAGAGTTGGTTTGTGTTTGCATAGTCTGTGCAACTATTTTTTTTTTACATGTTTGGGATTATTCTTTATATTCTATGTGCATTGTGTGCTTTCAAAGCAGACTGTGTGTTCATAGTGCCTTTGGCCCTGGGGATCAGTGTGGGGAGTTTCTCTCCAGACTGCTGGTTTTATTGCTTTTGCCTTGCATCACCTCCCTGTGGTGGTTTGGCATTGCTGGGAATGTGGATGTGGATGTCGCCCAACTATTCCTTTGTGCCTCAGCTGTGCTGTTTAATTTTGCTGTGGTTGTTTTAATGATACAAATGTACAGGCAAAGGTGGTGGGAGTGTCACGGAAAAGGTGGGTTTAATAACCACTTGTAGGGAAAAGAAAAGCAAATCCAGTGACAGCCCTGGCAATTCCCACCTTGGTTATTGCTGACAGACGGCACAAGAATAAAAACAAGGCAGTTTACATGTGCTGACACTAATGCACAACCGATGGAGGTGTCCCCAGGAGATGTCAGCAATTAGCATGAAAGCTGCTGCACTTATCAAACCTAGACAGGATTTGGCCATGGGAAGCACAAGGCTTTAAGATGAACCTGTAACTCCTCTTCCCAAATGCTTTCCTACCCAGACACATGTGGAGGTTGGTGAGAGCTCCAGTGAGTGACTTGGTTGGCTCTCGTGGTTTGATGAAGCCCTTTGTTTCATTTCCAGTGCTGGCAGCAGTGGAGAATGAGTTAGCATGTCATTTTGGATAAAACAAATACATTTGCTTAGATATGTATTTATGTATATGTGAAAAATCATTATTTCTTACTTTATACATGATTATATATTTTTTCTATATAGTGAGAAATAATTTGCACAGCAAAGTTTAACATTGGAAAAGTCTTCAAAAATGAAGATGTAAACTCTGAGCTGCACATTAGGGAATTGGATTTGGGTTCCTTCACTTGTCACAAACTGCTGTTCAATCTGAAACTGGACAGCAAAAAATAAGAGGGGGTGAAACTGCTACACTATCTGTAAAAACTGCCACGACAATTTATGCAGCATTAAAGACCTTTCCCTGAAGCTGTGCTTTAATAAGATTCCCAGTCAGAAGTCAAACTCTGCCTAGTAATTCATTCTAAATTCTCATAATGCATTTATTAGTGTGGAAATGGCAGAAGTGAAGTGACCACATTTGAGGTCCATGTTCAAAATTTGCAAAATTTACTGTCGTTCTGAGTTAAAAAGGAAGGAAAGCAAGCCCTGTAACAGGCAGTGAAGGAGAGCTTTTGCATTAGCAGGCAGCCAAATGGGCATTGTTTAAAATAACATTTATTTTAGGTTTCCTTAAAGCAGATGCTCAGTGTGATAAATTATTTTTTTATCTCAAGATAAAGTTATTGAAATGAGAAATGTTCCATTATAAAGGAATTTCTTGGTAGACAAGGATACACTTTATCATATTATAGCTCTTGCATCATATTAGGAGCTACTTACGTGTTTTATTGAAATCAAACCTCTCGCTTAATGTTTCTTTTCCAACAGGACAAAAGCTTATGATTCACAGGCTCTTGCATAATAGATACATTAATAAGTTTCTGCATATTTTATTGCTTTGTATTATTCTAAAAGCCATTAATCTATTTTTCTTGATTATCAGTTACGACAAAAACATTATAATTTTTCACTGAATTTCCTTGCTGCCGAGTTCAGGGCTTTCAGAACTAATTTCTTTAGGTACCTGTTGTACTCATTAAACCTGATTCTTTTATTCTTCTTTTTTCCTGTTGAAAATGGTATCTAGCCAAAGACCCCCGTGTATTTTTATCTGAGTGCAGGAGGATAAATTCTGCTTTGGGCTACTTGCGTTTTCTTCCATTCAAGTAGATCTGAGTTGTGCATATGAATCTCGGGCCCTAATTATGTTTCTAATAATAGAAATTTCTTGCTATAAATACACGGTGTGGTCAGGCTGTGACGTGACTCCTGCGTTTCATTAACCTCTCAGTTCTCCACCTGAGGTGTGGAAATGCTGGGTGATTAGCAGAGGTTATTTGTCAACTCTCTTGGAGGGGTAAAGCTGAAAGAACCAATTGCTGAGCAAGTGGCAGTGGCTTCAAGGTGTTGTTGTGTCCTCTGTGCCAGGCACCACTTTGGGGTGTAGCAGACCCTGCTCTAAGTCAGGAGAGACTTTCAGGACTGGGGCCAGCTCATGTGGTGCAGATTTAAGTCTATGGTGTGCTTCATGCTCTGTGTTTTTCATGTTTCCCTTAGATTAAATTGGGTTATTTGCAGAAGTTTGGGGAAGAATAGATAGACGTTTCAGCTTTTCTATTTGCAGTGTTATATGAAGCCATATAGGCTATGTTTGTTACCTGGTTTCTAATGACTTTTTGAAAGAAACCTTAATGTTTCACAGGGTTCTATGTGGCACATAGGTACATAACAGGTAGTTTTGTATTGTTAGTGCCAATAGCATGATTTTATTAAGGATCACTGTCTGCATTGGTACAAACAGTGCTTTGCATAGGAGTGGAAAAACTATCTACTGTATACATGGTCAAAAATACAGTACACAAGGCTACCTCATTGTATTATTCCTCATTGTATTATTATTTCTTTTCTTCCTTAATGGCTTGAATTCCTATCAAAACCGGATTGATGTGTAAATAAAAAGACCATCTTACCCATGGATGACAAAAACATTTCCACTGTGCAGAAGCAAGTGCACGGGCTGTAGACCACTTAATTCTCCAGACCAAGATGAAATGGGATTTGGGTGATGCACAGATCACGTGCTGTCCCAGCTCCAAGGGGTCTGTGAGCACAGACCTTAATGATGTGGGTTTGATTAACAAATGACATGAATACAGCATGGCAGATCAAATTCTCATTTTGCCCCGGCAGTTATTGATCCTGTAGTCTGACAGTGACAGAGCACTTTTATTTCCATGTCCAACAACAAGTTGTTGCCATGACCACATGAGTCCTAGGTACCACTGACAGCCCACTCTCATCCCCAAGTGAAGCCCAGTAGATTCTGAAACTCCTTTAAATTTATTATGCTAATAAATTTTTTAGGTTAACTTTTACTTCTTGTCTCCTTTCCTGGGTGGGGGAATAATTTGTCTTATAAAATTTATGTTCCATGAAGGTAACTCGTGAATCTGCTGCATCTTCTGCCAGCGACTGCGTCTGTATTGAGCCAAGTCCAACACTCCCTACAAAAAGCTGGAAAAGCTTCATTTTGACTCTTTGTTTACTTTCTCCTTCCTGCTTTCTTGAATGGAGGGGAAAAAAACCCCCACCAACCTAAAACCCAGAGTGGATTCTTTTTCTGAATGTTTGACTAGTGGTGCAGAGAGCCCATGCCCCATTCTGGGGACCTTGTGCCATCTCTGCTGCTCCAAGAATACATGTTTTGATTTAAAAGGTTATGCCCACGTTAGCGTAGAATCACAGAATGGTTTGGGTTGGAAGGGACTGTAAAAATCATCTCATTCCAACCTGTGGGTTGGACACCTCCTGCTATTCTGTCTATGCTGAAATACTTGTTTTCCTGGGCCAAGTGAGAGATAGCTGAGTGGCATCTCTGAAGAACAAGCAGCAAGTGTAACTTCAATCACGTGAACTTTTCCAGGCAGCACTGGGGTGCTTGTGCTTCCCCTCTCAGCCAGGCTTTGCCATTGAGGTGCTTTCTGCCTAAACGAAGCAGTGTGTCCTTCCCAGCAACTATTTTCTTCTGCTTTTTTCCTCCCAGTTGCCCAGGCAGGCTGTGGAATCTCTGGCCTTGGAGATACTCAAATCCCAGGTGGGCCAAGCCCTGAGCAGGGAGAATCTCCAGACACTTCAGCAATGTGAGGAAATCAACCCAAACATGTCTTAGTCAAGTGTCAGCATTCCAGCCCCGTTGGAGGGTCTGCTTAGGGTAAATCCTCCTGGTTTATGCAGCTGGAGCAGCCTCCTGCCATCCCAGGATTCCCATAAAGGTTGCTCCACTCCCTGCCTGCCTTCCTGGGTTGCACAGACAAGCAGCATGAAGCCTCACTTCTTCACCAGTGTATCAAAACCAGAAAGAAAATCCCCACACTGCTGCACCTACTTTTAGTGTTGCCTGGCTGGAACTACGTATTTACCATTAGTGGATGAGCAGGTATTTGAACAATCTTTTTTTTTTTTTTTTCTTTTCCTCTTTTTGCAATTTTAAATATAATTAAAAGGAGATAAATGCAACTTGATTTCCAGTCAATCTGTGTGTGACCCAGCAAACCACATCTTTTTAATTTCATGCACCAATGAGATGATACGTCATGCTCTGTACGGGGCGACAGCTTGCTACATTGCATAACTCAACATGCTGAGGCAGCCAGGCATGCACAATGAACCTGGCCTGCAAATCCAGGGACTCTGAGACAGCAGCATCCTCCTCTGCAGCCTGCCTTCTTCAGCAGCCCTCCTGATTCCCCGTCGTCCCTCTTATGCCTCTGTACAAATCATGAGAATGGAGAATTTTGAAAGATATGGTTGGGTAATGGTTATGGAATGTGAATAACTCCAGGGTGGATTGAGGCTGAACAGGTTCAGTTTCTCTGCCAGGGGCATCTTTTTGGCTTTTGAGTTAGTTTGGGAAGGAGAGGGTCTCACTGAGCTGCCTGCAGGGCTGTACCTGGGTTTTGTTTAGCAGTGGGAAGAGGATACAGTAGCTCCTACAGCTCCTTGTGTCCCATTTGCCAGCTCTTAGCACTTGTCCAGTGCTGCAGAAGGCCGTGGGTTCAACCATCTTGTATCAATTTCTTTCTCCATTTCCACACCCTGAAGTGTAAGGGCAGTTGTCATCTGGCCTTTTGGGCTGACTGCTCTTTTAGAGTGACTTGCTGACATCCTGTAAGGCACTTGGGCCATCCCCTCTGCTTCCATCCAGGGAAGGGAACAGGGACACTGCTTGGCAGATGCAGAGCTGCTTTGTGGGACCCTTTGCAGCCACCCCTGAGAGCTGCCAGCATCACATGCTGGCTCTTGCTGCGCCTGAGTGGAGGAGAATTATGGACTTGAGGGAGAAGAAAAGGCTCATGCTGGGCATGAATATCTTTAAGTCCAAGGCTGTGACATGCCACGTGTAAGCTTAAGGATCCAGTACTTTGCTTGGGGCAAAATTTTTGCTTAATATCTGACATGTGTCAGTGGCTCCTTACATGTTCCTGGGTGAAGTAAAACAGGTTCTTCAGCCATTTCTTGCATGACTGCAACAATAGGAAGCCCTGAGCCACAGTATGGAAAGGATTTTCTGTTCAACGTTACCTGTCTGTTTGTGATCATTGCCAAAGCACCTGAGAACAGCTCGGGGAGGTCCCTGCCTGGCCACAGGGACAACTAACTGACCAGTGAAAATCAAACCAAAGCAGTGCTTAGTGACATAAATAAGGATGAAACTCTGTTTTGGGATTATTCAGTGGCTGGGTTAAGTTTTGGGAATGGTGACTGTGACATAGCTGCTTACCTGCAAGTGAAGATAGGCAGGATGTGGGTTTGGATGTCTCTGGGTGACTGGAGCAATGTCCGGGTGTTGCTGTCCTGGCAGGAAGGAGTCCCTTTGGAGCAGGAGCTGCCAGCTGTTTGTGTAACACCTGGTGTAATGGAGTTCAGCTCCTTCGCCTGTCTCTTTAATTTTCATCTGCATTAAAAAGTGAGGAGAATGAACTGCCTGAATATTTCACACCTCAGTCTCTGTATCAGCAAATGGGCTCCTTTGAAATCCCAGGAATTAGTGTGTCTCGGAGAGGTACAGGAGCACCATGACAGCTCAGAGCCCTTAGACAGTGTTCTTGCTTGAGTTGCTTTGCATTTCCTCCAAGTGTACAGTGCCCTGTGGCACAATATCCATCCACACTGCATTGCTAAGTGCTGAAACTTCACATCTTAATTCTATGTGAGTGGTTTTCTCTCGAGGCTGAGATGCCTCTGTGGAGGAGGAGCCTGGTAGCAGCACTGAGAAGGTTACAGATTATGCAGAAAAATGTTGATGATGTATTAAAAATATCTTCACTAATGCCTTTTTTTGTTGTGTTTTTGTGTTGTACTATCATTTGAAGTACATGCACTTTGAGGTTCAGTGAGGAAGCGCCAGTTTATTTGAAGCTGGTGGAGATACTTGAATGGAGGATAACTGGGATATGGGGCTCTGGGAGAAATTACTCCACTTGTATTTTCTTTTGCTTTTAATCTGGAATGCACATAAGCCACACAGCAATATTATCATCACTTTGCACTTTCCTTAGGAAGTGTCTTAATATTCTATAATCCTCTTTGCTACAGAATGGGGACTGAACTAAGATGGAATTATATTTTAATGTAATTCCTCGTGAAACAAAAGGGGACCGTGTTCAGGAGCTGGCTAGATATATGGCAAATGGGAACTAGACAAGCTGTGTAACATTGTGACCAGTTTCTATGGCAACAAAAATGTCAGCTTTCCTTTTGGCTGATTCTATTAATCTGTGGTAGAGGCACTGATACTGACACATTTGGAATTTATTTAAACAAGAAGGTGAAAAGATAACCTTATAAACAAGGGGGAAGTTAAGCCACTACCATAATGCTCCCTGACATGGATATAACAGTAAAACAGGCAAGGGAGACATTTCCAAGGAAGCCAGTCAGAAAAGTGATTAAGCCATTTACTGAGAGGAGTTATCTACTATTGTTCGACTTTTGACAAAATTCAGTCTTCCTCTCCAGGGCTGCCGTGCCCAAAACCGCTGCTCTGGGTTGTGGAGCCAGTGGCCAGGTAGCACTAAACCCTCCACGTGGGATGAAATCTGGGCTTTTGGGACATCCTAAACTGGTTGCCTAGGTTTGGGGTGTTCCCCCCTAGAACCTCATTGGCTTCTGACCTGGTTTTATCCATGTGATTGGAGCAAAGTGGCTGCCAGGTGGAGAAAGATATAGTACTTGGTGATTAAAATACATGGTCTGGCCACTGGAAAATGGAAAAAGCAGTTGCAAGGAGACAAACTGCATTCTGTATTCCCTCTATATGGGTCAAATATTTTCCTAGGGATACTCAGAAACGATTGTGCTATGCTATTTCTCTTTGGTACTTTATCCTTTTATTCTCTTGTTATTGAAATAGCTAAATGTTTTCCTGCTTTTCCATGTACCATGACAATACAAACTGTACGGTGATGTTGGAGCACAAAATAAATATGGATGCAGATAGTTGTCATTATGATAAAACAACATCTTTTCATCTTTATCTGGGAATTACAGGCTCCTCGGGAAGATGACAGTGTCTTGTTATGGAAAATGAATTTTCGGGAGTAGAAAGATATCTTTTAACTTATTCTTGAATTCTTCCTGTTTGCCAGAGGCACATAGAAAAATTAGCTTCTTTCCCAATTCTTTTGCTGGTTTTATTAAAATTCATAGTACAAAAAGTGCCATATAAAAGTGCTTGGTGTGTGACTGAGGAAAAAGGGAGGGCTGGAAAATGCAGAGCTGAATTTATTATGAGATTATTAGCTGGCTGCTGGCTGGATTTTTATTTTTTAGTTAGTTAAGAAAAGGCATCAATGTTTTCTCCATTTCTTTTAAAGCTTGTAATATACTGAAGAGAATTTAGTATAATGTGTATTTATATCTTTCTGATTTAAAAAAAAGTCGAATTCCCTAATAGAAAAACCTGTTAGAATTGTAACCACAATATAGTTCAGGTAACAGAGTTCATGTGAACTTTTGAACTTTTTCTAATTCAGAAGAGCTTTCTTACGAGGACATAAATTTGTGAATTTATCTCGTGCTTCTGTTAAATCACATTTCTACAACCTGTAGCTCTGCCTCTTGCACCCCTGTGACCTGCTGGCTTTGTTAAGTCGGTGTTATGTCAAAATTGCACAAATGTATTATGTTTTCAGCTTTTATCATATTAAAAAGATAAGCAGTGATAGGGTATGTGCTACACAGCAAAGCTGGGTGTTCTTGGAGTAGAAGCCAGGAGAAAGAGTTTTGTTCAAGTCCAGTTTCCCTCAGTGTTTAATGTTGTCGGTTCATGAAGTTGTGCCTCTGACTCCCATGGGAATTTGCCAGTGTTCCTGGCAGCTCTGCTTTCCATCTTTGGAATGCTGTGGTAGGGGAAGGGAGGTGATGTCACTTGGTATTAAAGAAAATGAAGGAGACTGAAGGAGACTGAACTGGAGATCTCGAGATAGCATTGCTCTGTCCTCACTGGAGCAGGTGAGGATGGAGCAGGTTGATGGAAAACTCCACTCCTTCCTAAATCCTGGTGGAGTTTCCACCCAAACAGGAGTTTTTTCTGACGATGATCTTGCTTTTCCTTCTTTCCTGTAGAAAACTTTTAAAAAGTACGTAGTTGGGAAGGTTGCTCTAGTCCTGGTAGGAGAGGAGAGCTCTTCTGGTTGCTTTCAAGTGTGCCTGTCTCTTCTGCTGGAGACACTTCCTATTGCATCCCCTCGCTGAAGACCACATGAACTCGGGGCTCCCACTGTCTGGAGAGTTTCCTACCTCCAGGAACCTCACTATTCTATATCACAGGGAATAATGTCATCTTTATCCTGAAAAATCAAGAACAAAACCTTTAACCTCTTAAGTGACTTAAATAAGTGAAGCCTGTTCTTTATCCTGAATAAATTGTTACAGCAACACCAGTCTTTCCTCTCCAAATAACATGAAATCTATGAGAGGGGAGTGAAATGTCTTCTAATTGTTTTTATTTGTAAGTGGGGTTGACATACCTGATGTCACAAAAATTAACGTCTCTTCACTTGGGTGAGAAGACAATGGTGGGAGGAATGTAGTGTCTCTGAAGCCATTGGCTTGGAAAACTCATGTACTCACAAAGGCTGACCTTTAGAGGAGTCACAGACATTAAATATGGTACTTAATCAAAAGTTAATTTCGCTGAGCATCTGACCTGAGGGCAGGCTCGAGATGGCTGTACTTTGAAGTCAAATGCCTGGCTGGTCTAAAAAGGATCAAAACATGTTTTGAGTCCTGGGTATTAGCAAGGGAAATAACTGTGGTGCAAAGCAGATACATCTCAGTTTCAGTCCTTCCTGGGACCCCTCCTTTAGTGGTTTAAAAATAAGGACCTTTGTTTATGCTTTGGTCAATAACTGTAATTGTGACCTGGTAGAAAATAGTCTATTTCTGTTGCTGGTGTTGCTAAGGTTGGACTGACTCTGTGTTAGTGCACTTGATCTGCCTTGTCTGCCTTGCTTCTGCCCTTCAAGGAGACAAGAAGTGATTTTAGTTATTATTTTTTAGAGTATGTTTATATGCATCTATGCACTCAAAAATTGCATACAATATATAATACTATAGATATAAAACAATTATGTTTAATGTTATAATGGTATATTTTAATTATCAAGCCTTATGTTTAAAATCCAGGCGTCCCTCATCAATAACATGGCCTTGGCCTGCCAGGCACCTGTCTGCTGAGCCAGATGTTGCTCGAGGAGCTCTTCACTAATAATCTTCAATAAAGCCTGCCAAGGACTAGAAATCACGTTGCTGGCTGTTGGCAGGTTTTGATGTGTGTTGGAAGGTGTGGTGAGTGCCACCTCATGGCAAAAGGACCAGTGTTTTCAGGGCCCCTTCAGAGCAGGATAGGCCAGAGGTGGAAGGTGGTCTGAACTGGTGTGAAGGAGCAAAGAGCTGGCCTGATGTTCATTAGCAAGTGCCGCTGCTAATTAAGTGCCTTTTTTGACACTGTAAAAAGGATGGGTGGACATGTGGCTCTGTGTTCTTTAGAGGTGAAAATAAGTACTATCCAAACCATTAACTGCAAGCTGATGAGCCTCCTTCTGCCCATAAATAATGCTGGTTCTCCATCTGCTTGTAAACCAGCTGGGCAGGTGGGAAAATAGCAGAATCTCCCAGGATAATGGCATAGGGTGAACTTCATGTTCTCTATTCCTTCTACCTCACAACCTTTTCTTCCCTTCCTTGCATCTACCCAGCCTTAAAAATCAGCATGAAGGAAGTCTTTGCCATGGGACTCTCTTTGGATCACTGAGATGTGATGTTGTCCTGAGATCGCAGTAATGGTGTTTGCCAGAGTTTGGGTTATTACCACTTAAAAACCTGATGCCTGTTGATAGATTGCAGCTGCCCTTGTTGAGGGTCTCAGACCAGCTCTGTTCTGCAGGATGAGATGTATTTACTCAGGGTAGGTAAAGGTCCTTAGCTTAACTCAGGGAGGACAGCTGTGAGGGTCTATATGTGCACAGATGCTCCATGTGTCTTGGCCAACTAGGATTGGAATTGCAATAATGTGATGGCTTCCAGCACCCTCCTGCTTCTTTGAGGGAAGAAAACCTATTTTCCCCTCATTGCCAGAGAGGTCTGATCAGCCTTGATGTGTATCACAGGGAAACACATTAAATTCAGAGCTGCTGCATGTTCAGTCCAAAATATGCTCCCCATTGAATTTCCTTCTGCTAAAGAAAAGCAAGTCAGCTGTGACCAGTCAATAGTCTCATTTCTCCAGAACTTGTCTTTCACTGGTGCACAAGAGACGTTGCTCAATGATCACAAAACCTGCCTCAGATGCTTTGTGTCCACGTCCCTCTTGGCAGATTCCTGGGAGGGTGAACCACAGGTTAACACTGGAGGGTTTTCTTCCTTCTCATCAGTGTCCTGTCGCAGTAGGAGATTCACCCTGATGAATGTCCTACCTTTGTGTGGTACTTAAAGGAACTACTGAAACATACTGAAGCAAGAGGATCCTGCCTTTAATCAGGCTGGACGTGTGCTGAATTCACATTAGCAGTGTCTGTTCCATATGAAGTTGGGCAGGCTTAGAGCCTGCAAGTGCAAACTGTTGGGGACGTGGTGAAGTCAGTGCAGACGTGCTGATTCACTCTTCCCCCATGTGTGGCGTTAGTGCTGGTCCTTGTTACCAGACTAAAAACGTCTAAGACAACGCAAGACTGTGATACTTAACGTTTTTAGGCAATTGCTGTTTTTGTCAAAACTGTCTGTAGCTTTTCTTCTTCAGTGCAATATGGTAAGTAATGAGCTATCGGAATAATGTCTGTTTGAAACATCCGTAGCCATATGGCAATGTGGGAGGCGAGGATAAAACAGGGATCAGTCACAAGTGTTTACTTTGAAACACAGATAAAAAGGCGAGTTTTGTGCTGCAGCTCGGTTTCGTGTAGGATCAGGTACTGGAAACAGTAGTTTTTAATTAATTTTGTGTTTATTGGACTTTAAAATCCCAAGCACTGTCATCCGTTGTGTTAGTCCTCCCGACTGCTCTCTTCAAATCTGCTCCCTGAAACAACAGGACAAGCCACAACAGCCTAATCCACGCGGTCATTAGACAGTGGTTACTTTCAGCACTGCTCGGAGCTGTATGTGGTTAAAATGAGGAAAATAGTGCTGAGGAAGGTTTAGTAAAACTGCCTGGCTGTGCTTGCAAGATGGCTTTGGAGGTCTTTGACTTTTATAAGACCAGATCAAGACCGCCCCTGGCAAGCACTTGGCTGGACAATGTCTTAGCCAATAGCTGAATAACTTGGGCTGCTTCCTGGGGTGAGCCACAGCTGCTCCACAGGGACAGAGTCCCCTGGGAAAGTAGGTGGGTTATTTTGGGAAGTGAGGTGTGTTTGAAAGTGATAATTTGTGAAAATATTCCTGCAGATATGAATCCTCATTTGGGATCAGAGAAGCTGCACTATTGGCTTTTGCTGAGCTTTTCACCTGTGCTGTTGGCTCCTCCTTTCCTCCTGTCCCCTTGTCCTGGACTTCATCTGTCAGTCTGTCCTGCCGGTCCCACACTGGAAACTATTTGGGGGATGACTGAGAAGAGCTCTGACAGTGAGAAATTTGGAATCACAGAATCCTAGAATGGGTTGGGTTGGAAGGGACCATAAAGCTCATCTAGTCATGGGCAGGGACACCTTCCACTAGACCAGGTTGCTCAAACCTCTTTGCAGAGTAGCAGTACAGTGCAAGGGAGGAAGAAAACAAATATGGAATTTCTCTAATACTGTGTGGGCTTTGATTAGAGAGCACTCTGTATGCTAATTGAATGTTGTCTTCTATTAGCATAATCTTGGGGTTAAGTCTGGTCAGCATTAATGATAAATGACAGAGATGCATTTCAGAAACTCCCTTTCATCAGATGGGAATTACATCCTGGAAATGATCATATTTCATCTTTATGTTGATTTATCCCAGTCTTAGACTATTTGTATCAATTTGCTACTGGAAAACATATC
Source organism: Pitta sordida (assembly GCA_013390025.1). Lineage (NCBI taxonomy): Eukaryota > Metazoa > Chordata > Aves > Passeriformes > Pittidae > Pitta > Pitta sordida. Next base: position 1,176,833 of record WEKX01015800.1, on the reverse strand, counting down.
ATAGGATCATTGAGATTGGAAAAGACTTTCAAAATTATCGAGTTCAACCATTAAGATCATCTTGTGTGTGATCTACTAATTGTACACATAGAATACAGACATTACACTCGGTATCATGTGTAAATATATAAAAGATTAATACTTTCTGAAACATAAGTGGACCTTGAAATCAGTTTTGTTATAAAGTTACTTTGTAAAGGAAACATATTGTATATATTCTTATATGTACAACATGTACATATGTTTTTATAAACTTTAGAACCATGTTTAATGCGTGTGCTTTAAACTTGTAGGACCATATTGCCTGGAGATGCATGTCTGTAATTGTTCACAAGATAAGTGTTTGTGCTCAAAAATCACAGCAGTTATAATTATTGCAAATAGCTGTGCTTCAAAATGAGCATTTAGAAGAGAAATGGGCTTTTTCCGTGTAATCATCATCTGTATATATGTGTATTAAAAAATCCTGGGAAAGTGGCTTTGTTCTACCAGGGCCCAGGTAACTTCAGGAAAATTAGACAGAAACAAGCCCAGCATCTACCCAGTCATTTCAGTGCTACATACAAATGTCTTCACAGCTATTTGCACTTGAAATGCTTCATTTGCCAACTCCAATGTGGCATTTGCAAATGCAGATTAGTGACGGGAGTGCTGTTGGCTGCTGCTGCTTCTTCCTCCTTTCAGATGTGGCTCTTACTGGACACTTCCTGCCCAGACTTGTAGGCAGCAAACATATGGTCTGGTAGATAGTTTATGGAATAACTTGCTGGGAGTGCTTCAAGTGTTCCAGAAATCTCTCGGGCAAAAATGCACAATTTACAACATAACATTCATCTGAAATGCCAGTGTTAAGATATTCGTGTGCTCACTGGTGTTGTTGCTTTTCATAACAAGAGCTCAGACTGACAGGGGTTGTGGGTTAAATTAGCAGACAGAAATCCCCTCCTTTATTAGCTGTTTGCTTGAAATGCAATTGCATTCAGGGCCTGCATTACATGAAAAATTGCTTTATCTGATTAACAAGTGAATTCCACAGCATCAGTAGTGAGCAACATTGGGGTTGTCCATCTGTTTGAGACTCCAGTTTCTCCATTCACACTGTACAGCACTTCTCTTATCAAATGTATTCAGTGCTTGCCACCACGAAGGGAACTAATTCTTCCTGGTACTTCTGAACTGTGTCAAGTGTTCTGGGCGTCAGTTTTCCTACAATTTTAGGCTTTCATAGCCAACAGCAAATGTGTGGCACTTGGGGACATGGGATTGGGTTGGTGGTTGCACTTGATGATCTTGAAGATCCCTGATGGGGATCTTACTGTCCCTTATATCCCGCTGTGTCCCTTGTCCTGGACAACTAGATTACTCTTCTTTCTAAATTAGGCCCTTCCAGTCGCAAACAAAACATTATCAAACTGTTTATTTCTTTTTCAACATTTGCATGCTGAGAAAAGTAGTGAGGAAAATCAGAACACATTCAGTGTTGTAAATAGAACAGGTTATTTTCCTAANATGCAATTGCATTCAGGGCCTGCATTACATGAAAAATTGCTTTATCTGATTAACAAGTGAATTCCACAGCATCAGTAGTGAGCAACATTGGGGTTGTCCATCTGTTTGAGACTCCAGTTTCTCCATTCACACTGTACAGCACTTCTCTTATCAAATGTATTCAGTGCTTGCCACCACGAAGGGAACTAATTCTTCCTGGTACTTCTGAACTGTGTCAAGTGTTCTGGGCGTCAGTTTGCCTACAATTTTAGGCTTTCATAGCCAAGAGCAAATGTGTAGCACTTGGTGACTTGGGATTGGGTTGATGGTTGCACTTGATCATCTTGAAGATCCCTGATGAGGATCTTACTGTCCCTTATCTCACTGTGTCCCTTGTCCTGGACAACTAGATTACTCTTCTTTCTAAATTAAGCCCTTCCAGTCGCAAACAAAACATTATCAAACTTTTTATTTCTTTTTC
>WEKX01015800.1:1064211-1171715 GCA_013390025.1 Pitta sordida | reverse complement strand
GGGGGGGGGAAGCAAGCACAGAAGGGAAAACTGCAGGTTAAATTGCTTGAACTATCACTTAAATCCTCCTCTCAGATTATATTGTTTTTTTCTTGATAGCTTTTTCCTTTTTTTTTTCATTTAGAGAAAGGTATGTCGAATAACTATGGGCTATTCTCAGCAATGTAGAATTTCAATTCCTTAAAACACACCCTTACCTATCAAATTTGGCAGGCTTGAGGAACACTTACCCTGCTGCAACTTCAAATCACCGCTACAAAAATTGATCTGGGCTTAGGTATGTCTTTGCGTGTCCATGCTTATTAGCTTCATGTTGTGATTAACTTAATGGGCTATGGAATTTTACATGTGCTCTATGCAAATGCAACTGAAAAACCAATTATTGAAAAGTGAAAAATGAACTCTAGGAGACAGTCATTAGACTATTAGAATCCCCAGTTCCTTTGGAAACCGTGTTTGGGTAATACGTGGTTTTAATACCGAATTTCAACCCCAGAAAAAAAGGCAATTACATTTTTTTCAGGCAGTATGAAAACATTTTGACAGGCCTGCCTGCATGGGCTGCTAAGACCCACTGGGCTTTGCGAGTTGGAAAATTAGTCACAGCTTCAGTGAAATGTTGTAGTCCACTTAGTACCCTATTTTCAAGGTCCTTAGATGGACAAGCATCCGTGAATTTACTTTGGAAGGCTGGTGAGTGTAATCCATATTAGCTGGGCTGGATCCAGCAGCAAGAGGTGCTCCCTGGCTGCATCTTTGCAGGACTGTCTTCCAATAAATGAGTTCTGTGTGGCTAGATGGTGATAAAACCCCCCTTCTGAAGCCTGATGAATTAATTTGTGCGCCCAAGATGACATGGGCAGGCTGTGGCAGCATCTGTTGAGACAGCAAGTGCATCAGCACTGCAGTGGATGGCACTGTTACTTTTAACTGGAAAACGATGACCATGATCCCAACCTCCTCCTAGTAGCTGTGTTTTTAAAAATATTATTCATTTGCCAAAGGTGTTACAGGTAGTTTATCATCAGGTGGGTGGCACTCTCAGAGCCATGGCCCCCCAGCTTTGGTTAAAAGCCTCTTCAGAAGGAATAGCTGCTGTTGGGGACTGGGTTTATGCTGCCAGCTGTGGTGAGTGAGCCTTGGTGATGCTGAAGCTTGCAGGGACCACAAGTGCTGGCTTTTGGTGAGCTGTGCTCTCGGGCTGGAGCTCACCTGGATGTTTGCAGGGGATGGAGCTCAGTAGAAAGTCAGAAATGAATGCAGGGCCCTTGTTGAGGGAATGTCAGTCCTCAAGTGCCTGTGGACCAGCAGTGTGTGCTAACTTCTGTTCCAGATGATGAATTGTACCTGGTGTGCTGAGATGTGTATTGGGACCCTTACTCCTCCCTTACCTTCCCCTACTATAGGAAGTTTGCCCAGTTTTCAGCACCTGCAATTCCTGGGCTCCCTCTCCAGGAGGTTCTGTGTGTGATGTCTGTGCCCCAGCTGGGTCCCTGGGTGAGGGGGTGTGTGACTGTAACACACCTGTCCCTTGTGTGTGGTGTCTGCACATCCTGCAAGGGTCCACGGCCCCCCCAGGGCTGGGGGCTCTCAGGGTACACCAGGGGCCACGAGTGTCTGTTTAGTGCACACACCCACACGTTCTGTGGGGGCTGATTGAGTTCTTTGTTCAGCTCCCTCCATCTGCTGTGACACACTCCCATGACAGGGTGACAGGCAGGGAGACCTTGTGTGGGAATGAGTCACCCCGGGCTCCACGGGGAGCTCTGTGAACAGATTAGGGGCAGCATCTGACCTTTCATTTTCCATAGTGCCCAGACACAATTGGATGAGAGGTGAGAGGGTATCCAAAGGATACTGGCTGTAATTTAATCAATTGACATTTAGATGTGCGGTGATGAGTGTCTGTAAATTCTTTGGATGGATGGATGAATACAAGATGCAACCGAGGGGAAGGGAAATAAGGATGTGTGAATTCCGTAGACCAGTGTTTGGAAGAGTAGGTAAACAGGAGTGAGAATATAACAGGGGAGCTCAAAGCTGTGGACATAAAGCATCTTATGTTGAGTTGCTCTGAGTCTGTTCCATCAGGTAGCTTAAGGCTATTTAAAATATCTCCTGTACAAATGAGGAAGGGTAAAATAAGAATAATCACAGGACAGATAAAGCATGTATCAAGAATAAAACACACTGATAAGGAAGATTATGAAGCAAAGAGGAGGAATAAATATGATGTGGAGACTGAAGGGAAGATGCATAAAAGATAGATGGAAATATTAAGACACTTGTCAAATCCTTGAATGTGAAATGTCAGGGCTTCCAGAACTTGTAAAGGTTATTTACTAACTAGGGCCAGGGCGAAGTACTGTGTAACTACATTGATGAAACACAGGCATGTGCATGTACGCTTTGTGTAGTAGAACTGGTTTGATTACTTAGTGCCTAAATAAAAAAAAATTAATAAGTATTTGGCTCTTTGTTGCCAGGGAAATGGGCTGTGGATTCCATAAGAAATGGTTGTAAATTTCTGAGCTTTTAAAGGAGGATGAAGAGAGGGGCACAGGGGGAGAATCACATCAGAAATTACAGTCCTTAAGGATTGAAATCTATATTGGAGAATTTGGTAGAATTAATGTAAATTACTTGCATTGAGGAAACTGGGATTGCATTGTTTTAGGTGTGGGAAGATGTTGATAAATTTTCAGAGACCCTCAGGGAATACATTCAGAAAGAGACTCCAGAAAAATCTACTTTTAAGTCTGGCTTAGGAATGGGAGACTTAGAGAAATTCTGTGAGAGCCTAAATAAGATATACGTGGTATGGAAAACTCTATTTTGAATTGGCATAATTGAATATTCATTCAGAATTATGTAATCACTTCCAGTATCAAACTAATTCTTTTTGAGAATCTGTGTCAGTCTCTAGAAAAGAGTCAAAATGTTTTGGGAGTCTGGTAGAGCATCTTTAGACCCCAAGGCTGATCCTCCACAGTGAGTTGAGAAGGGCAGGTGTCTTCAGCCTCTGCTTCAGGGATTAGGATTTCACTTGGAAGACTTGCAGCAATTTTGAGTTATTGGCATAGAAACAACAGAAGGAATTGAAAAAGCTTTGTGTGTTAATAACCTGGAAAGGGGAGTTTTCAGCAGGATAAAAAAAAAGATATACAGTGATACAGAGCTGGGAAACAAAGAGTTGGAGCTGAGGAGGTAAGCAACCTATAATACTTCGGAATCCATCCCATAGATTAAGAGCACAGACAGATAAGCAGGCTGCACAATTTATGGTAAAGCAAGATAAGCCTATGGACAGACAAAGCATGAAATATAAAAATATGCAGGGAAATAACCTCCATGGCCATACAAGATGGAAAAGGATCAGATGAGCAGGGTAGTTGGATGATGTTGCCTTCATCACAAATGTTATCATCAGTGCGTTACAGCAAATGGTTTATTAAAGCACGGGTAGCAGAGTGACATTTAAATCTCCTGAAATAATCTGAGGCCAAACAAAGCACCGGGGATAGGTCTGCAGTCACACGTGGGGGAGCTTGGTTTGGGTGATTTCTGGCTATAAACCCATACAGGGGATGGCACAGGGCAACCACAATTTTCTCCTGAACTCTTGAGCCATTTGTGTTCTGCCCTCACACTCACATGTACTATGTTCTTAGACATTAATTAAAATGAACCACTCTGCTGTAGTGGCTTCTGGTTCCACACACACAATTGCCATCGTCTTGTGAAGTGAGAGGATCGAGGAGAAATGCTGTAATTACACTCAAGACTCTGAGAATGAGACTTCTGTACTCACTGAATATAAATTTATCCCCCAGATCGTTTCTTTCAGCTATTTATCCTCTGAGAATATATTAGCTGTTGCTATTTCTGTGTGGGTAGTAGGATGACTGTTTATAAAGAGCCATGCAGATAAATCAATAGCATTTGCAAATCTGATGAACTCAGCTGCACTGCAGGTTGCTGTGACCAGACTGCTCTGTGACTTTAGTATGATTCACTTGACTCACAGCCTTCTCCCAAGTTCAAAAGTGTGACTTTCTGTCTTCTCGGTGATAAATAATTCCTTTTCTTTCTAGTGAAGCAGCTGCCAATGGTGGCACAAGTCTAAGCTAGAGCAGGATGAATTCCCATCCTCAGTCTTCTCAGCTCTGTCCTCTTCTGATGGATGCAGGAGGCAGAGCCCTGGGCCTGGTGTGAAGGTGGTAGTTGGTAGTGGATTGCCCTTTGTTAAACATCTGGGTGCCCTGTGGGTTACTTGCCCTGTGCCTCACATCCTGAACACCCAATTCCTTCTGTAGATCAGGGGGAGCAGCTGCAATTTGTTCTGTGTCCTGTCTATCTTTATTGCCATCTTGAAGACATCATTTGCTCTTGGGTGCATCCTTCAGAGAGTCTGTCCTTCTGCTTCCTTAGGTGCAGTTGTGCTTTTCCAGGTGTTACAATACAGCTGCACAATGAATGGTATTCACATCTTTGAACTAAAGTCAGCCCCATCCAATTTTAAACTCATGGACTGAGTTACTAAACCTGTAAGTCTTGCTTCTGTGGGCAGCAATCCTCCATGATTTTGGGTGTCTGACACTGGATTAGAGGGTAGAGGCTGCTGCATCCACACAGATCAGTTGAGCAGAGGCAACGTTCAGGTCTGACATGACCCATCCTGGATGTGCTGCTTTCAAATCCTAAATCTGCTGCTTGTGGGATGTTTGGGTCACCAGCTGCATTGCACAGAGGATGAAGAGCACAGCAGCTCCTTCCTAAATCCTTTGTACATGTGATGCAGCACACCTAAAATAACTCCAGAAGGATTTATCTCTAGTTTCCCTTAGCCCCATACTTTGAATTTAATGACAGTTCTTAATCTGTAGATGTTCAGTGGTCAGAGCAGTAGTGGCTGTGTGTGCTATGCTGGTAGTATTTGCTCTGTCTGCAGGGAAGAAAAGTCTTTATTCACCAGAAGATCAATGATTAATTCCAATCTGCAGCGTTTGGAGCTGATCCAGCCTAGAACTTCTCCAATATTTATGGTGTTTGGTATGTTATGTCCAGGGTTTTCTAACTTAAGCGTTTCTGTAGTTGTAGTTGAAGTAAAGTTATGAAGTGTTGAAGCAAACTCACAATACTTGCCTTGCCCTAAGAGGAATAATCAGTGCAATAACATAAATGGTTGTAATCAGTGCACTTTGAATAGTGGTATGATAGTCTCCAAAGACGTCCTATTTAATTTGGAGTTAATTCCACCTTCATTGCTCCATGGATGCACTTGAGGTGCTCTGTGGTGTTTAATTTGGGTTCTTCTGAATGCCAGATGTGGAGAATGAGAGTAATTAGAGTGTGTAACTGAGCTTTTAAAGGCTGTTTCCTTTTTAGAGAGTATAAAGAGTATATAAATTGTTCTAAGTGTTTTAGTGGGTATTGATGTCCTGGAAGATTATGCAGCTGGAAATAGAATGCAAAGTCTTTGTGTTTCTCTATCCAAAGATAACATTACAGTTCCTGTCTGCTTTCTTAAGGATAAACAAAGGAAAACAACCAACAAAAAGCTCAAATTTGCCTGGGGGATAGGAAATAACGTGTACCTACACGTGTGGTGTTCTTTGGGAAAAATACAGTCATTCTCCACAGAAATCATCTTCACGGAGTCACAGAATGGGTCAGGTTGGAAGAGAGCAACTTCCCTGCTCCAGCAGGGTCCTGAGAGGTNGAATGGGTCAGGTTGGAAGAGACCACAGGAGGTGATCTGGTGCAACTTCCTTGCTCCAGCAGGGTCCTGAGAGGCCTTTACTTTAAGGTCCAGGAGACCCAGTCATGGATTTGCAGCCTGCTGTGATAAGTGCATTTTTGGGTACCAGGATAATGCCAGTCCCAATGTCAAATGAATGTTTTATGCCACCAGTTGTTATTTACAGGGAGGATATTTCCATATGCATCTGCAAAAGAAGCTGTTATTTCTCCTCTGAAAACTAGCATTTATGCCTACAAAGTCTCAGTAAATACTGGTTTTCCTTTGTTCTAGTGCTTGCTGTGGAATCTTACCCAGTGGTCACCTGCTTGCTCTTGTGTCTCTCCTAAAGCAGCACTGTCAGGAGCAAGGACTTCCATTGTGGTGCTGCAGCACCAGGCACAAATGGGCACAAAACCAAAGCTTTTGCTCTTGAACTAGCCCACAAAAAGCAAAAAAAAGAGGAGGGGGGAAGCCAAGGTATCCGGGCTTATCAAGGTGAACTGGACTCTTCAGCCATTCAGTCGGCTGCAGGTCAGAGCTTTGCAGTTTTTCTAAGTTTTTAAGGTGTGCTGAAGTTTCAAAAGCAAAATAGTAAATGCTGATAAAATATATAAATGTGTTCTCCCCTTTCAGTGCAGTCACAACTGCAGGGTTTTACTACAAAATATAGCTAGAAATATATGTACTGCTAAACCTAAATCAAATTTCCCGTGTAAGTCTGACACACTCGAGTCTCATCTGTTTCAGTGCACCATCATTCACTTGGCACTCGGGCAAAATGCCTCACACGATGCACAAGCTGATGAGATGCACCATCTCCAGCAGGGGCTTGTGAGGCACTGGCTGCAGTGGGAATTCTCTGACAGCTTAATATTTCAGTTGCAACTGGCCATACTTACAGTAATAAGTATGTAATTATTTTTTTTAGCCTGGTTTTAGCCACAAACATATGGTACAGTAGCAGAAGAAATTATTTAGGGTAGTAATCCTTGAATATTTTTTTGGCAGTCAAGTGAGTATGCCTTTCCCAAGGGAAACAGAAATTCCCAGAAAAGCGCTCTAGTGGCAAGTCCTCGCTACTGCTCTGCCACCCGAAGTCAAAGTACCTCCCCGTACGCGCCACTGTTGTGAGTGTGGGCAACCCATTGGCTGTTGGCAGTGCTTGCTGTCACCTGGAGGACTGAGGAGTATCTCAGGGTGTCTCTCTATGCTATGTGAAAGGCTAATGTGCTGACAGAATTACTTTAGATTTGACTTAGTTATTTTTTAATTATAAATTTTTTTCCCCTTGAGAAGTGGCTGTACTGATGTTGATCATCAGTGCCAAAGGAGGTGATGGATTTTTGGTGAATCAGTGAAGTTTTGTAGGTCTCCATTGAAGAAACAGTGAGTCACTTGTAAAATACAGATGTTTATGGGTGCAGCTACTGAACACTGGAGTAACAGTGTCCATGATATGTTTTTTTGGACATCCTTGTGTCCAGCATTCTAAGCAAGGCAACACTCAGAGCTTGTTTGTCTGCAGAGATGGGAAGATGCAGTGGAGCATCCCATAACCATCCTGTAGTGTGTGTCTGGGTGTCCCCAGTGCAGGTTACACATGTGCTGCTCCCTCATGAGCATGGGAAGCTGTGCCAGAACCTGATCTGGGTCGGTGTGGTGGCCGGTTGCTCCGTCCCTTTCTTCAGAGCGGAACAATTTCTGTATCATGTCTATTGTGACCAGCACAATATGATGCATGTCATATAACTGTCAGCTTTGTGTCCTGCTGGTAGCTGAAGGGGCTGCTTTATTCCAGGGCAGAAGGGATCTGATCCCAGGTGAAAGGGCAAAGTCTGGTGATCCCAAATATCTTTGTTGGCATTTATTGAGCTGTGAGTACCTTGGCTCAGTGTTGAAGAGCCTTCCTAAGGGAATACAAATCTAGGATGAGTGGTCCTCCAACCAACCTGATTTTCCCTCCTTGCTGGCGTGAGGCACATTCCCAGTGTTTCCAATGTAAAAGGCTTGCTTTGAAGGGGAGACCTTTTGACCTTGCTCTGTTCCACAGGGAGTCCTGGAAGCTGTGTTTTGCTGAAAGCTTTTGCTTTTAAAGGAGAAAAAGAGCAAACAAGGATTCCTTGTGGAGTTAAAGAAAAGAAAATTCTCCCTTCTCTATTGTTTGCTCTTGGAAATTAGAGAGGAATTTAGGTCCCCAAAATTAGGGGTTGAGGTGTTGGTATGGGCAGAGCTGTTGCCTTGCAAATGTGGAGGTTGGTGTTGTATCCAGAACCTCTCCCAGGGCAGATTCCTGTTGTCCCATCCTGCAGCATTCCCAGCCCTCACCCCTCTTCTGAACTCCTTATTTACATTTATTTCTTGCAAGTTGGACCCAGTTTCACCTTTTTCCCTGTTAAAGCGTGGCTGGGAGAGGTGGAGCTGGAGCATGAGGCGCTGCCGTGATTGAGAAGGGAGTGATGGTGTGAGTTCTCTTGGGCAGAGCAGGGAAATGAAGTCACTTTTTTGCAAGTGGTGGGCGCGAGAAGGCTCCAGGCTTTTCTCCTGAAGGTGTGCTGGTCTTGTCCTTAATCTGCAGTGCTAATGAGGAGAGAACTACAGAGTACAGACAGATTAGTTGACAGCGTTCCCAGGAGTTAGAAGGCTGTGGAGACAAGCCAGGTATCAAAGTTGCTTTGATTTTCCTAACTCAGGAAAATGGCAGAAGGATTTGTCTTTGCTAATAATTGACCTCAAGTCTGGATTTCTTTCAGGCAAGGAAGGTGCCTTTTTTTTTCCTTCACTTTGAGGGTAAGGCAGCCATAGTCAAACCACTTGGTTCTTAATAGGCAAAATGGAAAAGTGGGGGAGATATCCAGGTGAGAGAACTCCAGCATGATTTTTTCTATCTTTTATCTGCTGCTGTTCCTCTTGGAAACTTTCTCATAAGTGCACATGTTCTTTTTTAACCATTCTGTAGAAAGACTAAATGATAAATTGGATGCAGTAATAAAAAAGTCATCTCCTCCTCTGAACCGATTTGTTTATCGTGTGATGTGCTGTTGTTACAGAAAATTACACTAAGTGCCTATTGATTTAACACAGTTGTATGTGAGGACTTATTTTGGAAGAGCCTGGCTTCTGGGAATGACAGAGCAGATGGAGGGTGCATGGTACCCCACTGATGCAGTGCAGTGCTCTGGGGGAGCTGCATCCCAAATTTAGGCAGCTGTGTGATACTATGTAGTTCATACCTTGGTTCTTTAAGTAATTGTTGGGAGGTCAGCTCTCTGAGGCTGTTTTGGGATGTTTTACCCCTCTGTGTTTAGCAATTGCCTAGTCATGTAATTTGTCAGTTCTGGTAGGGGAAGGAGGGGACCTTTATTGCAAAACAAAGTAAAACGAATGCAGGAGAACCTGGTTTTCAGGTATTTATATTTACCAGTATAGTGATGGATAGGGAATAGCACGACTGCAGAAAATCTCCTTTTGACACTTTCTGGTGTTGAGTAGATTGGTTATTGGGAAGGAAAGTGACTTGAAATTGGGCAAATGGGATAAAAACCTTCCCAGAGGTCTGCCCTAAGCCTTGGATGCAGGGATGACTCCGAGTGACTGCTGATAAGTCTCCCAAAGCAATAGGATGCTTAGTGTGGTAGCACCAAGCTACAAGCAGCATTTTCTGAAGTAAAGCTGTCCAAAGACTCTGTGCTTTTCTAGGAAGGTGCCTGGTAGCAGATTAATTTAACTCAATCAACACTTGTTGTCTTGCTCCTTCCCCCTCTGTTACTTATATTGGTGACACTTTATTCTGTTCTTGTCTATGGGAAATGCCCACTGTCCGTGAGTGGGACAAGCAGGGAGACAGGGCTGCAAAAGCAGGAGGAGCAGAAGTCCATTGTCAGGTCTGATCTGTTCCTAAGTGTATTCATCCATCCATCCATGGGCGTTGATCCTGCCATTGGTCCCAGGAAAACATGAGCCTATTGCAAACTAGAAACAAAATGCATGTTCTCAATAAGGTGGATAATGGAAACCATCACCACCACATACCTTAGGGAGTTGCATTCTCCATTGGTGAACATTTGTGAGCCCCATGGCCTATTTGATGCACATCAGGAGAGTTGCACCACTAACTCCTTTAGGTTTTATCTCCTATGAAACTGCAAATGTGACACCGATTTTCATAATGTTGTTGTTAAGAAAGCGAAGCTGCCGCTCACCCCTGGGCAGGAGGCCACTGTGACGTACCTTCTGTCTGCCCTTCAGACCCTCAAGGCATTTCAGTGGGCATCAGGTTAGTGGGGTGGGAAATGACGGCAAGAGCAGCCTGATTTAGATTATTAACATGTCTTGAACAAAAGGGGGGGGGAAAGGAGAATCTTCCATCGTTTACGGCTCCTGAAATATCACTAATTAGTGTCTGAGGAATACAGACTGCGTGGGAAGTTAGACATGCACCAGGCTGTTCATCTGGGAGCCGTCTGAGGAACAGCTCTTCCATGCTGGACATCTGCAGGATTAAAAAATAAGAGAAAGAAAAAGACACAGTTCATTAACTATCAGCAATGTTACTCGTAAAGCAACTGGGGAAGCTAATCACTGCCACTAAATCTTACTCTGTTTACCATCAATTAATATTTAGTCTCCCAAATTTGGAGCTCTTTTGTTCTTGTGCCTCATGTCATGTGGAGTTACCTCAAATCTGGGAATTGTGAGTGGCAGTGGTTTGCATCAGTGCATCCCTGGGGCCACGGGCTGCAAAAGCCTTCAGGGGGCCGGTCTATTAAAGAGATAATAGTACAGATTTGAAAGCTTCAGCTGATTAATTAAATGCAAACACGAGATTGTACTCACAGACTCTTTCAAAGGACTCTGAGTCCTTTTCTTAAGTCGATTCAACCTTGACCTGAGTTAGTGCTTGTATAAAAGATTAAAGGTGACCCATAAAGAGAGAGACTGGATTTGCATTGTTTTAAACTTGAGTTTGTATGTTGTGGAGACAAGATCTTTTCCACTGCTTACACGTGCCTGCTCGCTGCCTTAGGAATACGTGGAAAATGGCATTTTGTGTTTCCTGATGGTGTGGGGACTTTGGGCAGTGTGTCAACAGAAAGTGAATGGGAGAAACTCTCAGCCTGAGTCGTGCAGCACAAGCTTGGCACAAACCCTGGGAGACCTCTGGCAATTAATTCCTGACTGAAATTGGAGTCCTGACTGGGTTTGCTTGTTGGCATGCTCATCTGAGCCCATCCAGCACTGGGGTGTCTGTGCCAGAGATCCTGTGTGTCTCATACCGCATCTACTGGATGTGTGCACCTGGTCATCGTGTGAGCAGCACATCTGGCTTGTGGGGAGGGTGTCAGATCTGCTGTGCTCTGCAGATCAGCTTCGTGCTGAGCAGGCGAAGGCTCTGACATGGGATGCAGTGCAGCTGCTCTGCTCATGTTCTGGGAGCCACCTGTCTGTTTCCTCCAGTCTGTGAGACCCCATGAACCCAAGAGATCGCTGCCTGGAGAAGTCAGTTGCTGATAGGCATCACCGCTCTCTGGTCTGGTGGGGCTGTGAGATGTGTGCACCCCTCACTCGTGGCAGTGGGTGGCTGCCTCTGGAAGCTGTTGGGTTTGCCAGCGTTGAGGGTGAGCACCCTGTGGAGAGGCACCTGCTCTGCTGAGCCCTTGATTCAGCACAGCACCAAAACCATGGGCTGCCCTGGGAAACCAGCAGTGCTGGGCCCTGCTGTCCACCTGGGGAGCACATTTCCATCTTCCTCATTAGGGTTGAGTTTAATCTTGGCAAATGCTTTGTTGAAAGTATTTGAATCTCTTCCAGACCAGTCAGAGCAAGTGTCTCAGGAAATGTCCGTTTACTTGGACCTTCTTCAGGTACCATTTCATTGCTTTTGTTTTACTGTTTACTTCTGGTTGTCCCTCTTGTTTTAGAGGGCTGAGCTCTACGTTTTGCATTTGCTGAAGGGTATGACAGCTTCTGAAGTATGTGACAACATTGCTTGAGCAAAATAATATGGTGGACACCATAAATTACCTCTTCAGTTATTTCCAAAGCTTTTGATCCTTTCTAACTTGAGCTGAACCTTATGAATTGCAGATTACTATTATTTTTTGATCAGAATAAAAAAGGTTTTCATTTTCAGGCCTCATACATGTTATTTTAGTAGCTACTTCCTAATCTGTAGCTGTTGTAACCCCTTAGACTGTTTAATTGGGTGTTGCCAGTGAGTCCGTGTAATTATAGTACTGTACTACATTACAAAGGTGAGTTCATCCAAGTGCCCAATTTTTTTTCTCAGTAAGTTTGTCCCTACAGACTTCTCTTTAAAGTTAATGTTTGTCCTTGAGAGTGTGCATAGAACAGAGGCAATAGAAAGGACCAGATGTAGTGTTATAGAGCTTCTTTGTTCTTCCTGTCATGATAAAGCGTAAAAATCCTACATAGTTTAACAAAACTCTAGTATCTGGTCCTAATTGCTGTAAGTAAAGCACGTGTGATCTAAATGTTAATCAGATTTCTGCATTTAATGAGAGAAAAAGCAGCTATTATATGAGAAATGTTCAGGAGCAGGAGCTGTTCGTGTTCCAATCAGGTGATGGTGTATTTGAATAGTATTTCCATTTAAATAGCTTTATCGCCCCGCTGATTCCTAAGCACTGAGTCAAAACAAAAACTAACAGCTAAATTGATATTATTACCAAGGAGGAATGAATAATAGGCAGTAATTCCATACCTGCTGGGAATCGTCAGTGTGTTCCTGGACTATGTAGGTGTGAGGATTTGCACCAACTCTGTGAAACTATTGTACGTATTTACAGAGGATCGTCGTGGGGATGCAATTCCATCCCACTGAGTTCATGTTTCATTTCCTTTAAATTCTTCCTCTGCGTATTTTCCCGTTGATTCCCATGAAATGCTTGGTCATGCAGTGGGCTCCTTTCCCAATTCCCAGCGTTTGGAGAAGCTTCCAGCAGGCGCGTTGAAATCCGCGGAGGTCCTGCAGGACACGCGCTCATTTCCCCAAATCACGGTCACAGTTAGAGCGTTTCCTGGGACTCTATTGCTCTGGCCACCCGTATCTCCTAATGCTCCTGAAAGGATTATTTCATAATCTTATCCAGTGAATGCAACAGCTGTAAGCCCTGATAAATTGCATTCCTCTAGGGAAAGTGAGTTGGGACTCGGTTTAGCCGCATCCCAGTGGAATTGCATCATCTATAATGTTAAATGGTATTTGGCTGACTGTGATTGTGGTTGATTCAATGGAAGTGCCACCTCAGGATCTAGTGGCCTCTCTCTGTTTATATAAACTAGGCTGGTGCAAACTGATGCTGAAACCAAGCCCCGAGCTCTGATGTATGTGTAGTGGGACTGCCCTTCAAATAATGGCCTTTGGGAGAGTGTCACGAGAAGCACATTTTATTTTAGATCTGGCTGTTCTTTTCTAACACGTGCAGCTGTCATGCAAGGTTGGATACAGATACAATTAGACCTTACGAATGTTCAGAAACTCTAGTTCTTTTCAGGCTACGCTTCGTGGCTTCACAGATGGTAAGAGCCAGATGAGGTTATATCATGATCATTGAGTGCTGCCTCCTGCATAGCCCGAGCCAGAGGATGTCACTCTGCAACCCTTTCATCAGGCTTGGTGCTTTGTGTTTGAACCATAGCACTTCTTTCAGAAATACACCCAGGCTTTTGTGAAATGATGGTGAATCTGGTTGGTCCTGCCTATCAAAAATAAAAATAAGGGAGAAAAGCTGTTTGTATTCCCAAATGGCAGCCCTAGTGTGGCATCTGATCTAGTGGATGGTATCTCTGCCCATGGCAGGTGGGCTGCAAGTAGGTGATCTGTGAGGTCCCTTCCAATCCAAACCATTCTGGTGATTTGATCAGAAAATGCAATATTGGAAAGGACCTGTATCAGTGTGATTCAGGCTAAAGTCCCTGTGCAGAGACCAGCCATCGCTTGCTTCTGGCTGCTTAGGTGTTTTAGAGAATATCGTGTCACGGCTGCCTACGAATCTGCTCACATTTTAATACATCTGCTTGTTAATTCTTTTTCTCTCCCAGCTCCCACTAAGCTGAGAACTGTTTGTGTGATACTTCTCTCTCCTTGATGTTTCAGTTCCAATCACCCTCTGCTTTCACATAACCATGTTCTTAAAAGTTCATCCCCGCTGTGCACATGTACAAAGTAGTTGAACGCTTGTACCATGTTTTAGGTAGTTAATTAATAATGGTTAAAGAGTAGATGTTTCTTCTTTAGGCTGTTTCAGTTCCTCAGCTATTGTTGTGTAACACTGGTAATAACAGGTTTGGGGCCCACACTGATTTAGACATTTAGGAGAAGGCACAGCAATTTGTAGGAGAAAGGCTTAGTCCCGGTGCTGCAATATTTCCTACACAATACAAAGGTGGAATGCTGCTGTGTGGAAGGCAGGGATCTCTGAAACATCTTATTCTGTATGTATAGATATATATATGTGTGTGTGTAATGAAGGTGACACATATAGGTCTAGTAGAACCCCAGTAATAAATATGAAGGTGATGCTCAAAGAGAATAAGGGCTTTGAATGGGGAAAAAGGTCCCCAAGTACATGAAATCCCAATCCAGTGTTTTTGACCACAATTTCTTTGTTTCTTTCTAGTGTACATCCAATTACAATAATTACATGGCCAACAACAGGCCACATATGAATGTTGGTTCCTTGTGAAGAAGGCTGTGTTTGAAAATGTCAAAGATGAACAGAGCACAGTCAGGAATTCATCAGAAATGCAGATATCAGCTCAGTGAGAAATAAGTACAGTGAGAGGCAAATACATTTAGTGTTGGGCTATTTTTGCCCCAGGATATTAGAATTTCACATTGGGCTTGGTAGACAGATAGATTTTGTTTCAATATTGCAACTTAACACCTGAAAATCAATTCTTACACACAGCCTCTTTCCAAATGTTAAATGGAAAATATTTTCCTCGCATCTGTGCGAGCCACACTTTCAGCAGTTAAGATTGGAAATGTTTACTAGAAAGTAAATCAGTGGTGAGCTCTAGAAGAGATCTCACTGCAGGTTGGAAATGTGGGATAGATGCTTTGTTACTGTACCAATGATGGCATGAGTAAAGAAATCAATAGTGTGGCCGTGCTGGGCAAGTGGGATTGAATGATTAGCAAAAAACTTCATAGTATTAGATCTGAAAAGATCCTTTGCACAAGATGAGCATCTCATAGTAAAAGAGCAAATGAAGTGTTTGTGTGATGACACTGCACAATTCCCAGCTGGGGGCTTTCTGCAGGTCTAGCTCAGCTTATCCATGGGAGCACTAGAAGGTTCCCCTCCAGTGTCAGGCTTAGAAAAAAGCCTCCCAGGTCGAGTCAGTAGTGCTGAATTGCATTTAGTTTTATGTTGAAGTGACAATTTTTGCATAGTTTTAATGAGCAGCAGCCCTGGGCCAGAAACTTCAGCCTGGGATGCTCGTTGCTTGCTGCCCTAGTTTGTTTTCATCCCTCTCACGTGAGAACACCATCCTGGAGCGCATTGAGCAGCGGGACTGGCATCCATCATGTGGTGTTTATTCTGTCGCCTCTCCCTAGGAGAAGTGTGAGCAATGGAGTGTTTTATTTTAATAGCATTTTTGTTTGGTCGGGTTTGTTACTGTCAAAGTCTTTTCTGAGGCAGAACAAGTTGCTTTTTGGTTTCTAACACATCGAGGGCTGTGTCCTGAAGTTAAGGCAGGGAGCATCGAGGTTTGGATCCGGCATCTGTGGTGGATGGGTGTGAATTTTCTCCTCGGCTTTGTAGTTGATTCCACAGCCTTATGCTTGCCTCCAAGAACATCTGCCTTCTGCCTGGGTGAGCTTTAACTCATCGTGCAGAAAGAGTCCCAGAGGATGGCCCGTGGCACATGCACTCTGCAGAGTCACTCTGTGTAGCTCACAGAAAGGTTTTTTCTGTAAGACACAGAGTCACAAATGAATTTTGGTGGGCAGGCACCAGCCTAGCATTTTGCCTTCGTCCCAGACTTTAGGGTAGTCTCTTAAATGCCCTGGGCCAAGCCCATGGACTGCTGTCACAGAGAGGGACAAAGCTGTCAAAAGATGACAAAACCATTAGTATCTTTGGTCTGGTCATCGTTTCACATTAGTGTCCTAAAAAACAGAGCTGGAGGAAAGTTTTTCCCACAGCTGGCAGTGTGAGAGCCCGTGGCCAGGGAGACCCAAGATCTACATCTTGTGTCCAGAGCAGTAATTGAACACATTGACCACTGAATGGCTTAATGAGATGTATTTCTCTGTGGTGGTGCATTCCCTATAGAGGTCTCTATAGCTTTGTTTCTCCATCTATATATTGATTCTTATATGCCACTGTTGAAGTATAGATATTTCTGTGCTATGAAGCCAAGTAAAAAAACAAAACAAAAAAACCAGCTCCAAAACCAATTTAAAGTGTTGTAAACCTAAAAGCAAGCAAGAGCAGGTGTACCCAGGCACAAAAATGAGGAAGGGCAGAGGACAGAGAGAAAGGAAGAGTGGAGGAGGATCTAAGCACATCCTCTTCAGTCCTTCAGAAGGCTGCCAGTGGTGAAAAGCCTTGGGAATACATAATTTCCAAGTTTATACTGCTCATCCAGAAAATGAATGTATCTGGGTTTTATAGGATTAAGCAATAAAGTTCATTGCAGCTGGATATAATGTGGAGAGGAGGAATTCATGTGGGGGAAAAAGAAAAAATGAATTAAAGATGAATTATTCAGCAAAAAGCCCCGTTAGTTAGCATGATACTTGATAAGGAAATGGCTAGACACTTATTAATAAAATCAACCCATAAAAGTAAAATAGAAAGGGCAAACTTCAACATATGAGAGTAAGAGAAATAAGTTTAAAAAAATATTGTCTTGCTGTTTCTAAACTGCCTTGATGATGATGAACACAGTAATAATGCCAAGATTACTTTTGGGCACAAAGTGAGCTCTTAGTCGTGCCCGAAACCTTCAGCCAACCCCAACGACTGGGTCAGTAGAAATTAAATCAGCACCAAGCCCCAGATAACATCAGATTGTGGGTTTCTGTCTGGGTGGATGGTTTCTTTCTTGTTTGCTCCTTATGACCGATTGTGATCACTGCAGGAATCAATAAATAGTCTGGGCCCGGCTGGGGGTGGGAACAGTCGGAGGCAGCAGCACAAATCCCTGCCCCAACCCTCCCCATTTAGGTGATGTGAAGCTCGGTCAGGCAGTTTATTTCTTTGCATATTCTCGTGTCAGAATAGCATATGCTTCATTCTGGCACTGAAGTTCCTCCCTGGACCTCGTCTGAACTGTGTCCAAGTCCAGCTGGGTGGAGGGAAGTGCTCCTTGGAGTATCTTCAACCCAAAGCTTGCTGCAAAGTCCTTTTTGGTGCTGTAGTACAGAAAGAACCAATTCTTGGGAGGGGTTGGGGAGAAAGCAGCTAAATGCTTTGAATCTGAGAGCACTAATTGAAATTAAATGGTAAAATTTTGCAATGATTTTCCAGTAAACTTCTTAAATACAAATTTAGATAATTTTTAAAATGTTATTTCATTCACTACATGCTTGGTGTTATTTTACTACTCCATTGGTCTTATCTCTGCTTGGATTTTGATGTGATGTTTGTGAACAGCCTCAAAAATGTTATATTCATTTAAAATTAATAAGTAAAATCCACTCTAAATCAGGTGGCTTATTGTCTATTCCTTGATCACTAGCATATGTTTTAATGGATTCCTAAATCAGGCTTTCAGTTCATAACTTGTGGATCTGCATATCCCCGAGTTTTATACATGCACTGTGCATCACCCCCCAGCCACATCCAGGATCTTCCCTTCCTCCTGTGGATGTTGGGATTGGGTTGGGCTGGGAGGGGAGTGTGCCTTGAGGCTGCCCAGGTTTATCTCCCAAGACTTTGGAGAATTTTGGTCCTGTGCTCCCAACTTTGCTGCTTTCCAGTATTCAACAACTTTTGGGGTATGCTGTGTGTGCCTTAGGCTGAGGATAAGCAGAAGCTTAATTCGTTC
Organism: Pitta sordida; assembly: GCA_013390025.1. NCBI lineage: Eukaryota > Metazoa > Chordata > Aves > Passeriformes > Pittidae > Pitta > Pitta sordida. The sequence continues at coordinate 1,153,948 of WEKX01015800.1, read as the reverse complement.
CAAATGATTTTCCACCCTTTTTCTTATTGTTTATTATTTATTCTGCTGTAACTTATTCACAAGATTAAGTGGGTAAACAACAGCACAACTACTTAGAGCTGCACAGTCCAGCGAACATAATGATGCCAGTTTTAAATGCTGAGCAGTGCTGATTAGTTATTACACGAATATTCATTTGTTTGCTTTACCTTTACCACTTTGCTCACATACTTCACAAATTAGGGTATTATCCTTCCCCCTCTGCCCCCCTTACTGTTTTTACCATCAAATAAAGGTAATTTACCTTTTTTCCATTTGGATTGAAAAGCTAATTGAACTTAAGGGCTTTAGAAAAATCAATAAATTCTTACTGTTATTGATATAATGAAGCACACGTAAGAGATTGTCCAGTAAAGACACATACCATTTAAATGAAGAATTCAACTCCACATTGAACTACTTAAATTCTGTGTGGACAATTGTGGGGAAGCAACTAACTTTAGTGCATTGAAGTGATAATGGAATAATTTAGTTTGGAAAAGACCTTTAAGAGCATCGAGTCCAACTGTTAACCCAGCACCTCATGTCCACCACTAAACCCTATTCCCAAGTGCCTCATTGATGGTTTTTTGACACTTTTTGACAATGCCTGAACACTCCTTCATTGAAAGTTTCCCTAATATCCAACCTGAACTTCCCCAGTTTAAAAACACACATTTATTTGGAAGCAACCATTAGCTCGTGTCCTGGTTCTGGCAAAGCTGTAATGGTTCCTAGGAGCATCTATGGGAAACTCCAAACAAAATGCTTCTAAATCTGGATCAAAACTATTAAATCCCTAAATGACATAGGAGACATTAAGGCACTTCATTTAGGGATCAGTGTAGTAAAAAGGGAATGGCAAATATGAAATTAATGACGTTTAAATTACTGTTTCATTAGAGCACAATTTTGCTACGGTATTTTACCAAATTCAGGATACCCTGAGATCAATAGCAATTCCCTTTATTTAAGACTCTGGTGACATTTACGCTGTACTTTATTTTTGTGAAAAGAGTTGCTGTTTTTGAAAACGTTCTCTGTGTAATATTAGTGAAATTAAATGCATTTTTAATTGCACTTCACAGTTGCATTAGTCTGGCACTTGAAACTTGCTCATTAATTCGTGTGATGAATGGATGTAGAGAATTCAGGATAGACAGTTTCTGCTGGATTTGCAGAATGGAGAAGGTAGACTGGTGTCAGTTCAATACTGTATGTTAGGGCATGAAGATGTGTCATAATGGGCTGCTTTAGCTCAACAAGAAAATAATGAGGGGGAAAAAAATCAAGTGCTAAATTAAAAACCTGGACATTTTTTAATTCTCCTCCCTGAAAATTTTGGTGTGTGCCTTGGTGATGCCTTGTGAGCACCGCCACCGTGTCCATGTTACCTTCATTTCAATCCCTGTGCTTAGACTGTCCTCCCATGGGGGTCTGGGGTCCCTCATCACCATGATGAGAGCCGTTACATCCCAATATAGTTAAGTCTAGACTGTATTGGAAAATAATCTCCATGAAGTAATCCAATTAAACCCCCCAAGAGGCACTGAGGGAGAATGGCTGAGTGGAAACACTTCAGTTTGGGAGGCACCAGCTTTTGTGGCAAATCCTTGGAAGATTCCAAGGAGAATTAATACCTTTCTGGGAGTTGCCAGTCCACAAAGCTCCGTTTACAGGAGGAAATGTTGAAATGAGGTGTTGAGAGTGGACAATAATTGCCTGAATGCTGTGTGCATCCACTTTTGATGGCTGATATTTTTACCTTCGTGGTGTAAAGAGAAGGACAGTGTGACCCAGGAGTGTTTTCTCAGATCACAGCTGAGGTGCTTCTCCTCCAGTGCTCCCTGTTACATTTCAGGTTGATGCTTACAGGCATAAAAACCCCAAAATAACAAAGACAGATCGGAACAAAACACTTCTTTTTAACACTGTAAAAATTGTGGCTGTTACCTTCCCTGCATCCTCTCAGCTAATGGCCTGAAACAGGACCAATATTTGATTTCTACTTGCTGTATTTACTTTATAAATAGATACTTCATGGGTTTCATTCTTCACTGAGATTGAATTAGTGGGTTAAACAGACAGAAATATTTCTTACTGTCACATACTGATCTCTTAGCATCTTGCACTGACCTGATAACAGGCTGGCAGGGGAGTAAACTTAATTATTTTTTAAGCTAGAGACTGACAATGGAAAACACTGAATATTTCTGAAACTGAGATCTTCTTTTCTGTCATTAAAAAACCGGGGAAATCCGAAAGAAGTGTGAGTTCAAGGCATATGTCGCTGTGATTATTGAAGGGTTTTAAGAGAGTGGCTTATCACCTCCCTGGCTTATTTACCTGATAAACCGAAGCCTTTTGCTTCAAAAGCTCCAGCTGCTCAATCTGAGCACGGTAGCCACGTCTTACTGAGGATGAACCCACTGGGATGGCATCAGCCAGCAGGATGTCACCACAGCCTTTTGTTGTGCTTTAAAACACTCCCTGAAAATTGTCGGTTTCATTAAAAGCAGTAACTGTATAAAAAGAGTTTGGGAATGTGTGAAGGGCTTTGCCTCCCTCATTTTGCCCTTTGAACTTGAGACTGTTTCATTAGTAAAGGTGGTGGGGAAGATGAAGGTCCCTGGTTTGGGAGCGTTTGAGAGACTGCAAAACACATCCCTGTGAGCTGCTGAGCCCAGGTGTGATCTCTGCCAGTCACAGGGACACAAGATTAAGATCTGATTTCAGATGGCCTTTACCAACCCCAGTATGAAACTGCAAAAGCAATAAATACCCTTTTTATTGGCATTTGCCAAAGCAGGGCAGCCAAAATCTGCTGCTGTCGGTGGGGAGGTTCTGTGAAGGGTTCCTGAATCTCTGAGTGTCCTTCGTCTGCAGGGCTGCCTTGCCCTGCCTGTCATCCCAGCCCCCTGCTCCAATCTGCGTATTAATCTTGATTCTAAACCATCCTACAGACGCCACATGCAAATGTACTTAGTGATTCAAATTGGTTTTCTCTGTTTGTAAATGTAGTGTTCTGTGACTGCTCAGGGGCACTTGGAACATATGCTCCTTGATATCTGACATTTTTCAAAATTTCCAGCAAGGAGCTGTTGGCAGCACAGGCAGTGTGTGCCTGTTGTGCTGCCCTGCCTCTCTCCCTGTGGCTCACACCTGCAGCCAGTCCTGTGTGACAGTAGTTTCACATCTGTGAGTGAATGATTTCCTTTCTGGATGTGTGTGCATGGGGAGGGGCCAAACAGCAGAACGCAGAGTCTCTGTGAATTAAGCAGCACAGCCCTATTCTAGTTCCAAAAACTCACTCACAGCAAAGTCTATTATTCAGGAGGTTTGTGTGGAAATAACACTATTTATCTCCTTGCCTTAAATTGTCTCTGCAGAGACCAGCTCTCTGTGGGCTGGTGGTCTGGAGGGGAGAGTCTGGATGCTGCTCTCAGCCCGGACTGGCACCACCAGCCCTGGGAAAGGGGCTGGGGAGCAGGGAAGGCACAGAAGAACTTCTTACTGCCACTTTCCTCACCAAACCCTACACTTTCTTGACCTCCATGTGCTCCTTACTTCTCACAGTCAGCTTTGTCAGTCTTTCCTTGGGCAATAGCACCTGAAGGCCATTTAATGGCTCAGGTTACTGGGCTGTAAGCAGGGCCCGGCTGAAGTAGCTGAAACTCTGCTGCTCTCACCTGCTTGTCCTGCCTGTCTGTGAGGGGTTCCTGCTCTCAGCTGAGGCTTCCCTGGAATACCCACAAGGCTGATGCTGAGTATAGTGATGTTTTCACATCAGCCCTGATGGGCTCAGCTGCAGACAGGGGAAGATGAGGAGTGGGTGATGTGCTGTTTGGCCACTTCACTGCAGGGATGGTCCCCTGTGGAAAACACCTTCAGTCATCCGGCTTGGAGCCCCTGTGTTTGCAAGCCAGCGCTGCTTGATTTTTCTGGGTCAGGGGGCTGAGGGTGCCAGAGGGATTCTGCATCTCCTGTTGGGTTCCCAGTGCAGTCCCCACCTCAAGGGTGAGGTTTGCCCACAGCAGCCCGGGTTACACACCCAGAAATCCCCGGCAAGAGGCTGTCCCTGCGCTCCAGGGATACACAGCCCTGCTCCTGGGAGAGGCTGCACCACAAGACTTTGGGTGCACATTTTAACGTCGATTCTTTCCGCTGAAGGGCAATAAGCACTCTAACAGTTAGTGTGCTGCAATTATTAAAATTCATGTACTCCTCTGTGAAGCTCAGACGACTCTCTGTTGTCAGCACCTCCGGAGGTCCTGGTTTAGCTCCTTCTGGTTCATTTAATGATATAACAGGGAGAAGGAGAGATGTTCCTTTTATTGTTGATGTGCAAGGTTTGGAATTAAACGTCTCTGCTGGTTGCTGGGTACTTTTCTGCTACTGCCAACCCCATGAACTCTTTAAACATATGCTAATGAGCCCGACTTGCTCCCGTTCCTTCTGTATAATCCATGAAGTAAGAAAAGTCAATCTTAGTTGTACTGCCTAATGGCCTCTATACATTGTAGTTAGCACAAAACCACTGTGAAGTGACGGAGATCAAGAGTTAAATGCGTGAATTAAGCAGAACCCCTCTGACCACACTCCATTAGAAGAGAAACTGTCTCTAGGGAGGCAAAACAAGATTTCTCTTTATATATACATTGTAAGAGTTGCCCACTGATCCTCCGGGCATTTTGAAACATTACTGGCACTCCAGTGATGGGGACAGAATATAATTTATCAATATAGCTACAACTTCCAACCTAAGATGTTGCTGGAATACTGATGTGCTACAGCATAAAAAGGTTTGAAGGAGTATGTATGTTATCCATAGCATTGCTTTCTCTCGTGCACCTGACTCCTCAACCCTTGTAGAAGTCTATAGGGAATTACGTGTATTTTAACAGTCTGTATTGCTTTTTGTTTTTACCATTGCTTTTAAACAACCTGCATGCAGTTTTCTGGCTTGGCTTGTTTGTGATTTGCGCAGAAAATAGAGGGGGAAAGTTATCCAGCAAAGCTCTTGTGATGGATTAAGTAAAACTTCATGCAGTGGCATTGGACTGGTGAGGTTTAGTCACGGGATGTGAGACTGCCACTGCTTTTTCAAGAAGAATCTTTTCATCTGGTGCAGCTGAGGAAGAAACAGTCACTGCACAGGACTGCGTCTGCTCCAACACTGTGATGCTATTCTTAGCATGGTTATGATTGATTACAGCCTCTTATACAGTCATTGGGTAAAAATAAGAGACTAAAAGACCTCATCCTCTGCCTCGTGATCCTGCAGCTCCAGTCAAAATGCTGCTACTCTAATCAGCCTCTCACCTGAAGTGTGTGATGAGTGTATGGGCTTCTGTGCAATGTTCTCTGCAGTGCACTTGACCATTTATCTTGGCTTTTAAAGCTATTGACAATTTATTTCTCATCATGTGTCTTTCTGTGGACAAAGAGATAGCAGATAAGAATCTGGAGCTACTATTTGCATGCAGGAATTGTGTGTTATGGAATGGGGTTGTACCCGATTAAGGCCGCGGGTCCGCGATACAGGAGATCTGACTGTATTTCCCTTTCAGTTCTTGCTCACACTGTAACACTGTGAATGTGTTTGTTCTCTAAAGCCACAGGCTTTGGTTTAGTTTTGTAATATTGCCCTATTTCTGGGTTTCACTCCAGTTATTTATTCTTTGTGCTCTGCCCTCCCCCATGATGTTTTGGTTTGATGCAAGTTCTTCATGGGAAAGCAGTTGCGTGGGGAAAGGTGATGCCTATCAGCTGTCTGATCATGGCTATCCATTTATGGAGTTATACTGAGACAGTATCACCGTAAAGGCTCTGCAAAGAAAATACGCTTCACAAAATTCATCTTGCATATCATGCCTCTCTTTGGCGGTAGTGTTCAGAAGCTCACTGTTCTCTTCCCATCAGCTACTAAATAATAACAGTTAGCACTTGCATCTGCAAATCAATACGTAGGCTTAGCTCCCGACTGTACTGAAAGTTTGTTATTGTGTGAAACGGAGACCATTGCCTTTCATGCCTCTAACTGACTGTTGCATTCTGTATTTCTGTCAAATTTGACGGCAGTCTCCTCCTGAAGCTTTAACAAAAGGCAGAAATTCCCCCGGTGCTTCTGGCAATTACACGTTAGTCTTCGTGGAGACAGAAGATTACTTGCTGATTCCTGTTTGCTGATTCCATTATGTATCTACGCTCTAGTACATAATGGCTTGTTAATCCCTTAAAACAGCATTGCTAGGAATACGTTCTTTCAAAACTGTATTTTAGTTCAATTTAAAAAAAAACCCCTAAACCATCTAAAATGAGGAATTCCACAGAGCCTCTTATAACCACTGGGGTTTTGAAGATGATTGCTATCAGGGACCTTATCATTATGGTAGCTGGACTGTGTGCAATGTGGGAAACTGTTCCCTTTTGAAGTTATTAATTTTCCTTCCGTCGATTTGATGTGATATGCTCGCAGTCAGGCCAGGCAAGAGTAGTGGTGGTGATGAAGACAGCTTGGTGTGTTATTGTGCTCTAAAATAATTCTGTTAGGATCTAGTCTCTTTCTTGAGATGAATTCCTGCTTTCTCTTTGTGGCATTCGCCATCACTCGGCTGTGAGGTTCATCTGCAGCGCTGTCCCCATGGGAGCTGGGGGCGGGTTTGGCCTTATTAAAGTCAGATTTTACACCCCTGTTAGGTTGCACCTCAGCCTTGCTTGCAAAAAATGTAGTCAGTGCTTTATAATGCCAAACGCTGTGAAATGGGATTAGGACCTGGAAAACAGAATGTGATAAGAAGTTTGGCCTCATGTAGCTTTGTCCTTTGGCACAAACCTCACCCCGCTGAGCTCCTGCTCCACCCTGCGCTGCTGTACCCAGCTCACATGCCCACGCTTTGGAGTTACCTTAGCAAGCCAAAGGCATTCCTTACGGAAATATGGGCACAACAGAAGCCCTGCATTGTTTCCCTTGAACCTATTTTACATTCCTTGCACCCAGGCTTGGCCCACGTGGCGGTGGCGGTGAGAGGTTGGGGTTTTTGGAGGCCACGGTGAGTTTGAAGGGGCAGAGCAGCAGGAGGTGCCACTCCAGTCTCCTCCCTGTTGTAGGGGTATTGTCCCTACAAGCTGTAACAGTCCTTTCCCTCCAGAGCTCAGAACCTAATAGGCACGATGGAGACTGGGAGAGGGAGTGTAATGTTATCCATATTCTGCAGATGTGAAAAGAGCACAAGGAGATTAAACCCAATGTCACAGAGGAGCTTTGTGGCAAGACCAGGAATTAAATTCAGCTCTCCCGGGTCTTTGTCCAGTGTCTTAATCACCAAACCCGCCTTCACCTCTGTGCTTTTCTATTATTTAGTCATCTGAGAAAAAAAATGAAAATTGATTTAATTAAAGGAGAGAGCAAATTTCTAATTTCAGACTGGATTTGTTCTATGCTGATGGAAATTTTGAGGAATGGAGAATAAACATCTGTAATTTCTTTTCTCAGCAGATGTATTTGCATTTGCACAGCTGTGCAAAAATTATATTTATGTATTTTGTGACATCTACTTTTAGTCTAGGAGCAGATCTGACGTTGGGTTACCAAGAGGTGTCATTTTCTGGCTTGCACAATAATCCCTTTTCCGACAAAAAGTCGGTCATGTTTCTTCCCACAGACATGGTTTCTTCCTTTTAAGTGTCTCTCAAAATTATTTTGTACTCAACGAAGCAAATCCTCCAAAGGCTTCATTATTCTGATGGTAGCATCATCTGATTGAATATTTCAATCATAGTGTCCTTTGGAGAATTTTAGCAGTTTCCACTTGGGATGTTGGAGGCTTGGATTTGTGTGTGTTCCTGAGGTTTTGAGGAACTGGTGTAGAAATACAGATAATTTCAGATGCGCAGAGTTCATTGGGGAGGTAGATGGTAATGTTTACTCTGCCTGTTGACTAGAAGACATTAGAACATCCCTTTCCAATGCGAAAAACATGAATGCAGCTTCTTTTGGTCCTGATCAGCAAAGCATTTAAGCATGCACTTAGTTTTTAGCACGTGAGCATTGTCTGAGCAGTGAAAAAATATCTGTAATTCTGAAAATTCTGAAAAAATTCTGAAAAAATTCTGGGTTTGTTTTGATATGGAAGTTCCTACAAGGATGCCAGTTTTAAAGCACTCTGAAGGGCTATGGCAGCTCTACCTCCCCTTGAACCCCCCTGGAGAAGGTGTGAAAGACTTGGTCACCCACCTTTGAAGGAGTAGTTCCTTGGGCTGATGTTGCCACCTCTGAACTGCTGTGTCACTGAGGACTCCTTGCTAAGGATGTTCCGCTTCTTTCAGGCTCACGTTAGGTTTTATGAACTTTAATGAACAGTAAGTAATAAATTTGCTGAAGAAATTGGGTTAGCCTGTGATTAACATTCAGAGTGATGCAGACGAGTGTACCAATGATGGGAACATGTGCTCACATCACGATGAAATGCAGATGAGAGGCCCTGGAGCAAGCCCAAGGATGTGGGCCAGCGCAGTTTCATCTCTGTCAGCTTTAATCTGATCTCAAGTGCGAGTGCTACCGGCCTGCAGGAGGAACCTCAAGCCCTGGGAAGACCTCAACTTTTGTTTTCTGTTAGAGGCTATTAAAACATTTCTTTACAATCAAAACTCAATACATGAAAACATAGGTCACTGTATTGAAAGCATGATATTTCTAGCAGTAGGGAAGACAGGGGGAAATGGCTGGAAGATGCCTCTCGGTTTGGTTCAGCTTTTATACCACGCTGCTTTACTGAGCAGTCGTTTTAGTCAATTGAAACCCAGCTGAGCCCATCGTCTTATGACAGTGCCGTTGTACGGAACAGAGAGAAAAGCCCCCCCCTGCCCCCCCCCTTTTAAATGAAGTGCAAAGTAATGCTAGAAAGGGAAAGAATAAATCAATTTTAAGTGGTAATCTATGAAGTTGGACAGAAAATGATGAGAAATGAAGCAACTGGTCATAGGAAATTGACCTTGAAAATGGTGTTTATCTTGCGGCCGCAGTGGCGGAGCCCCGCTGCTGCTGTGGGCCAGTGGCTGAGGGGGAATGTAAATCAGAGTTTCTTTGCCTTGAATCTCAGTTAGGTTTTGGGGTAGTTTCTTTCAAGACTGTTCTCTGACAGTTACACCAGTGGTGCCGCTCGGCAGCGTCTGCCAGGCGGGATTTATTCCTTTGGGGCACCCTCGTATTTTACTCTGTTGCTTGAAAGGCTGCGCCAGTTTGGGAGTGGTAATTGCCCAGGGTCAGATGAATTGCTCTGCTTGTGCAGCAGATACATATGCTAGGCAGAGAGATGGTATTTTTACCTGGATTTTAATTTCCATACAAATAAACACATTAAAGCGAGTAAAAGGACAAATGAGTAATACATGTCACCTCTGCTATTATAAACTGTAACACCTACTTACACCAGAAGGATGGCTATTGCAGTATTATATGTACATCTTATTTACAATAAAGGTACAGAAGGGTGTGGAAGGTGGAATATATTGAGTTTTCACTGAAACTCCTCTAGCAGAGAACAACTGACAGTCTTTCCATAGGTTTTGTCCTCTAGGGTGGGTGGTCAGGAGACTGCCAGATTAACTAAATGCTTTTTGCTTCAATGTATGATAGTCTTTCCTTTTTTTTAGCATCAGCTGTGTCCATAAGTGATCCACTCATTGAAGTGGGTCATCTGCTCTCAGCACCTACTCACCAGGTGTCTCAGTAATTCCCAGCTAAAACATGAAGTACAATCTGCCACGCCAGGGAGACCTTATGGTCTTGGTGGCCTGAAAAATAACCTGATGTTAACCCACACACTTTGCTGAAGCATCAGACATCTTTGTGTCAGTTCTTAGCTTGGTTTGTGTGGTTCAGATATCTGGTGTACTCAGCTGGTTCATACAATCCCTGACCTCCTTTGCCTGCACAGATCCTATTTCAGCAGAAGTCAGACGGTAAACACAGGTAGGGTGGTCGTGGGGCTGCCCAGGGGTGAATGAGACCAGGTCAAAGCCCTGAATCATGTCTGGGGACTTGTTGTAGACTTTGACTTACACATCTGAGCTTTGACATAGACCTGAGCTTCTCAGAAGCCTGAGGAATTGCACATATTGGCCACAAAAAGATACAGTCCAGGCAGTAGCAGTTGCTGTGATTGTAAGGCAGCATCCACCCTCACTCTGTGTGCCCTGAGGGCTTGTTTTCCTGGATGGAACCAGGCAGGGTCTGGAGATACTCCAGCTCTGAGCTGAAGGCGTTTCCCTTGGCTGGGAGCATTTCCCGATCTATTCGGTCTGGGATAGGATCTGGAATGAGCACCCAGAGCAGGCACAGGGAAACAAAGGGAGAGGAGTGGGAGGGAGGGAGGGGGGGCTGTGGGAGGAGAGGAGGGAGCCCAACTCACCCAGATCTCCCTGGAAAACTTGTGTTGATCAAGCGTCGGTGACAGTCGGGTTGGTTGTGTTATTGCAGTGCTCTGATGGAAAGCTAACAAATAATAAATCTGAGCAATGTTTTCAGACTGTGCAAAAATCAAGGATTTCAAAGCAAGCCTTCTCCAGACATTTAAAATTCAGGGAGCTTTTTTTGTCCTGGGTCTTGAGATGTTAATAACTTTGACTAATTGTCAACACCACCAATTACTATGACTGATACCTTATCATTTCCCACAATGAGCAATGCTAATTAAAATTGATTGTGCTGCTTTTCTGGCACAGCAGCAAGTTTCCTTTTCATTTTTTTGTTTAAACATGAGCTTATTGTGCCTATTTGGTGAATTAAATAAGGAAAGCTTATTATTCTGATGTTTATTTTTGAGCAGGGGTTTAAAGCCACGTTGGAAGCCTGTTACAAGTGTCAAAGAAATAGAGGAGCTTGAATGAATTGTATTTTTTCGAGTACCCAAACACACACCTAATAATAATATTTAGCATTTTTATACCGCAGTGCTTTTTACAGGATCACATTTCTGCACAAACTTAACCACTCCTATTATCTCTGTAAGGTGGGCGAACACTATTGCTGCTGTTTCACAGATACTGGAGCTGAGGCGCCCGAGCTTTGATTCCCTAATAGCAGAGCACTTGAAGCTATTCACTTCAATTAGGTTACAGATCCCTGTCTTACAGCACTCTGAGCTGCCTAAGTTATGGTGTGCAAGACTGGTTTGCTTGAATTTTATACAAACTTGGCCTTCTATTTCTCATTTCTTTTTTAAAGTATTATTATTTATTTCTCCCAAAGATAGGCTCAAGAATTCCTTGCTGCTGGCCTGCCCTAAGCTGACTCCCGCAGTAAATGTTGATTGTGCCCATGCAGGACACAGCCATGCAGGAGGGATGGGGTTGTGCAGCCTCCTGTCCTTCTGGTTTGGGCCTTTTCTTCATCAACTGAATCTCCTCGCGTCAGGAATGGCTGTTCTTTATCAGGGAGAAGTTCCTTGGAGGGAGGAGAGGTGGCAGGATAATAGCACGGGACTAATGAAACTCATGTGTTACGTGTCTCCTGTTATATTCTGAATTCAGCTGTGATTTTCCAGGTGCAGCTTTCCATGAGGAATGTTTATGGCATCTATTATGAATGGAAGATGTACCCGTGTTTTTTAACTATTTTGCTGGTGTCTCTTCTAAAGTGGCTAATTGCAGTTAATAGCACAAGTCTGTGACCTTATCCTCCTGGAGATTGATTTAATCTGAACAATTTATTCTTTCCGTGATCTGTATGTAGTGAGTTAATACGTAATGGGTATAAATGCATGGAATTGTCTAAGATATTCCTTACTTCCTACTCCTTAGTCTATAAAATGAGTTGACTACTTCATGGTAGTTATTTTATAAACAAAGTCTTAAAGAATTCCACATGCTGCACTTTTTCCATAAACAACATCTCCCTTAGGTTTTGACAGAAAGAGAACCCACGTTTTGCCCGCCTGGTACCTTGTGTGAGCAGTTATAGAGGAGTGTGCCAATTAAAAAATATTTTGTCTTTTTTTGGAAAAAGACTCTGAAATATCTGGCATTTGAAAGCAGGATAAAAATATTTATACAGAAACACCAATAGCAAAAATCATATTTGAGAAGTAAATATTTCAGTCCTGAGCAGTATTTCTCAGTTATTTACAGCTACATGGCTTTCCCTTAATCATTGATTTCCTCTGATCCTGATACGAGTTACGAGCAACCTTAGAAATGTCTGGAGCTCCTTGTGCCTGTAGTGCCATGGCTGACACCAGAGCAAACCCTCCTCTCTGGTGTCTCTTGGTGCTCTCCTGAGCAATTCACCCGGGTTAATTTGTTTGTGTTGGGAAAATTCTAGGAGACAGCGCGGGAGAAGTGCCGAGTGTCAGACTGGCCGTGAGCAGCCCCTGTTTTAGCAGTGGGAGAGCGTTGGTGTGTTGGCTGACACGCACCAGTGGCACCATTAGCACAAGGTGATGTCCTGCCATTAGCACAGGAAGCTGTGAAATAACGTGCCGAGTGTGTCTTCTTGAAACACATCGGACCTAATTCTCCTCTCATCTGTGCTGATGTCTCTCCGTGGAGCAGAGGGAAGTTGCTCACGATTTATGCTGTAGAAAATCAGAGAGGAATCATGGATGACTGACTCCCTCGGTGTAACAGGCTGTACGTGGAGGCAGAAGTTTTTACTTTTTTCTCTATTTCCAAATGTCCCCGGGAATTTTGTTGTGGAAAGTCAGTTATGAAAATTGGGGAGTGTGAAGGGGGGGAATATGTCACTTGGGTTGTGAATTGCTGTTAATTAAACTTTAGTGTGACACATCCTTTATGTCTGGGGATTCCTGATTCTCATCTCAATGGCCTGGTAGAACGGAGGAGCATCTCCATCGAGATCAATGCTCATTATTATTTTCCTCATTATCATCATGATCCTCATCAGTATTTGTTCTACAACACTGGCTGTGGAACAGAAGCACAGGCAGAGATGACCTTCGCCCACTCCTGTTCAAAACCTTTCATTTTTAACAGATAAGAGACTCAAAGGCTGGGGAGGGGAAGTGACAGTGAACCTACGACAGAGAATTAGATCCAACCACTCAGAAGTGCAAATCAGCAAAGGACATGATGAAATAAAATATGTTTATTATTCTCATCAGTGTAGTAACACTCACACACAGGTTGAACCCCACAAGGTGGTGATGAATTTATCAGGCAGGTTTTAGCTGCACGATGCTCAGATACCTGTGGAAGAGGCACTTAATGATGGATGGGAATTAAGTGTCAGTTCCCCCCCCCCAAAAAAGGCAAGGTAGAGGGGGAAGGTAATCAAAATTAGTAAATGTTCCCTAGAGAGAAAAGTGATACGGAAGGTGAAGTCTGCAGCACCTTGACCTGTTCATACTTGATACCCTGAATGGGATTTTTGAGAACTGTTCTTTCTCCTCAGTTGCCAGTGTTTTGTATTGTGGATACACTGCTCATTTTACAGTCTCAAGCCTGATGTGTGGCTTCAGGGTGGCACTTTAGGTGACAGAAAGCCCAGTATGACTCTTGCCCATCAGTATCTTTTCCTTGAGGTTGAACTGATGTCAGGACAGGGAGCTCAGCCTCAGAGGAGAACTCAGAGAAACAAGGTTCATCTCCTGCTCAGCACCCCTTGAAATAACCTCCTCAGACTCTCTGACGCTCACTGTGGGAATGGCGCTGGCATGAAACACCGACAAAGGGCAGACACTGCCAGAAGCATCTGGGAAACAAATTGAGGATTGTCCAGCCATGGAATGACGCAAGTCCAGGGAGAGCAGACCTGTCTGAAATGCCACTCTTGTCTGAATGATAACCTGTGCGAATGTAGGGCTGGAGAGAAGCTGGGCTCAATCCACAATTACAGACAAGGCCTGACAAGTCAGCCTGTTTCTGGACCTCTTTTTGTGTTGTGTGTGGGATGGGGAGAAGTGTCTGTCTCATATCTGAGGGACATCTCAAGANGGTGGTGATGAATTTATCAGGCAGGTTTTAGCTGCACGATGCTCAGATACCTGTGGAAAAGAGGCACTTAATGATGGATGGGAATGAAGTGTCAGTTCCCTCCCCAAAAAAAGGCAAGGTAGAGGGGGAAGGTGATCAAAATTAGTAAACGTTCCCTAGAGAGAAAAGTGATATGGAAGGTGAAGTCTGCAGCACCTTGACCTGTTCATACTTGATACCCTGAATGGGATTTTTGAGAACTGTTCTTTCTCCTCAGTTGCCAGTGTTTTGTATTGTGGATACACTGCTCATTTTACAGTCTCAAGCCTGATGTGTGGCTTCAGGGTGGCACTTTAGGTGACAGAAAGCCCAGTATGACTCTTGCCCATCAGTAAGTTTTCCTTGAGGTGAGCTGACGTCAGGACAGGGAGCTCAGCCTCAGAGGAGAACTCAGAGAAACAAGGTTCATCTCCTGCTCAGCACCCCTTGAAATAACCTCCTCAGACTCTCTGACGCTCACTGTGGGAATGGCGCTGGCATGAAACACCGACAAAGGGCAGACACTGCCAGAAGCATCTGGGAAACAAATTGAGGATTGTCCAGCCATGGAATGACGCAAGTCCAGGGAGAGCAGACCTGTCTGAAATGCCACTCTTGTCTGAATGATAACCTGTGCGAATGTAGGGCTGGAGAGAAGCTGGGCTCAATCCACGATTACAGACAAGGCCTGACAAGTCAGCCTGTTTCTGGACCTCTTTTTGTGTTGTGTGTGGGATGGGGAGAAGTGTCTGTCTCATATCTGAGGGACATCTCAAGAACAACAAGTGTTTCACGGTCTGACCACCTTGTTTCCCTGGTTAATCTCTTGTAAAATCTGCAAAAAGGACCACAGAAGAAGAGATGCCCCTTTAATTTAGGAATCTGGACCCCTCTGCTTAAAATGTTTAAAATGAGTTCTTTTGGATGATCTGAGCAGAAAAGGTTCCTGCCTATCTGACAGCTATGTCTGCTGGTTTGAAATGGAGGAGGAGGCGTGTGGTTTCTGTGACTCATGTTCTGACAACCACCTGATAATCCCACAATGCTGGGTTCATGGATGCACAAGGCAAAGAGGTAGTTTTGGTGTATTTTCTTGGCAATTCCAGATCTCCAGTAGTGCCTAGCGTCTGTCACGTGATGGGAGCTGTATTAAATTGCAAGTGTTTCACAGTCTAATCTTTTTTGGTTTTTTTTAAATGCTTATGAAAAGGATTAGCTGTATTTCAGACTATCTAAGTGTAGATAGCTTTGGTTTATACAAGAGAGGACAGTGCTAATTTATTGCAGAAAACAAATAGTATATGTACAGTTTTGAAAAAAATAAAGGTTTCATTGCAAGTCACAGAATTAATCCATCCCAACTTTGAGCCCTGTGTTGCAGGAGATGAAATTATATCATAGTATGTAAAACGTTTGTTGCACGTAAGAAGACATTTGGGGCCATTAGGGACCCGGAGAGGGTGACAAGCTGCTCCCTCTCATGTGAGTGTTGTAACCCAGAGCATTTCTATAGCTTGTGGGTTAATGGGCCGTGGCTCAGCCTCGCTGGAATAGCCCATGACTGGAGCACTGTGGTGACGTTTGACCTCTCTTGCCCCTGGTGGTGTCCCCTTTTGGGTGAGATCTCTGCTGCTCTTTGCCGCCAGCTCCAAGCGTAAAGCCTTCTGTGCATTTAAAATGGCTGCTGGGGAGAGGACACATAAAATCATTCCCTCTTGGGGAAACCCCTTTTGCAGCAAAAGGTGTATTTTAGCTTAATGGATTTTCCTAACGGGTTTTGTTGAAAGGCGGTAAGATGGCCAAGGTTGGTGGATGGTGGTTTGCCCCTCAGCTAATGAACACAGTCCCTCCAGTCATGGGCTGCACAGACACTCATCAGAACAGATCAGAAACAGTTTCTGCTGACCATATTTGTGGGAAAGCTGTGTTTTGGTGCCTGACAAACGGCAGGATGTTGTATATTTTTCTTTATTAACTCTGAATCCATACAATTAGCGGGAAAAAATAAAATAATATGTATTTAACCGTGAAGTCTAATGATAAAATAATAGCCAAGGAAAATATTGATCCCTACCTTGACCACTCTGTCTAGTGGAAGGTGTCTCTGCCTATGGTGGGGGGATTGGAGTTAAATGATCTTGAAGGTCCCTTCCAACCCAAATCATTCTATGATTCTATGGTAAAATGGGAATTTTCATTGTTTCACCAGTTTGTCAGTGCATTTCACGTACTGGAGTTGGCAGTACATATTTATTGTATGAACATCAGCTCCACTGTCCTGTTCCCTTCCCTTCCTTCCACCAAAATTTACCTCTTTTCCCCCCTTGTGGGTGATGAGAAATGTGTTTGCTCAATGGGTAGAACAGACAAGATGCTTCCTTGTGACACCAGGAAGAAAATGATCCTGGGAGTTACAGACCACTAAGCCTTTCAGTTGTACCTGGTAAACTGGTTCAAATGATAAGAAAAAAAAAAAAGGAAAACATTTGGGAGATGCTGATAAGATCAGGTTTATCTAGTAGAAAGGTAGTGTAGGATATGGCTGGAAGTGATAGGAAAAGCCCAGGCTTGATGACCCAGAAGGTCACTTACAGTCTTTCAGTCTTAATCTCTTAGAAGTCTTTGAACTTGTCAATGAGAAAGGAAGAGGGGAACTGGCTTATCTCATTTATTTACGATACTGAAAGGTCTTTCACAAGGCCTCTTGTAAAAAACAGAAAGACAAGGTAGGCAGGTGAAAGGGAAAAATATAGTGGGGAATCAAAACCTGAAGTGAAGATTAGGTGTAACTGGGCAATTTTTAGCATTGCAGAGTGTTAAACCAAGGGTTCCTTGTATGTCCCTAAGTGCTGTATCGGATCTTTGATCTGGGATGGGTAGCCAGGTTTGTGGATAGCAAAGAGCCACTGAGCTCAGCTCTGGGGAGGGCAGTGAGGAAGGTCAGAACAACCTAAATAAGCCAATAAATACATAATAAAAAGTGTTCAGTGTAAATGCATGGCTGAAACCCTGTGGCTTCAGTTTGATTTTGCTGTGGCCAAATCAGAAATAAGAGTCTTCAGTCCAGCAATCCATGTAGGAGAAGATCTTGTTGGAGCTGCTACTGGAAGTGGAAATTCCCTCTCGCTGATACCCTCACCTGGAGGGTCAGCAGTTCAGGACAGCTGTGCCAGTGGCTTCAGACTCCGATTATGATCCTTTTTCAGAAGTACAGAAAGGTTAGACAGACACATAGTGTTGTCTGAAACACCAGCAGTGGTACTCAGCATCAGAGCAGTCCCGTTAGGGAAGGAACCCAAATTAAGAGGCTTTGTGTACCAGTACTCTGGTTTAAGTTCGATTTTCTCCATCCCTTTAGTCACCTCATCTTGCTTCTTTTAAATAGCTGCACTCGCCTCTCTGTGCTGAACAAAAAATTTTGAAGAGTTAAAAAAAGAATTCGTTTGCCTTCCCTGCTGCTCTGACCATCACAGCTGAGCATGTTTCCTTGCACCATTGATTTAAAAGACTGTCCTGCCTCTGAGCTGATGGAGCCTCCTGCCTCCCTTCCCCTCCTTCCCATCCCTCTGCCTTTCCCCACCACTTTTTAAGCTGGAGAAGAACCACTAGATGTCCCTTTTAAAGCCAGAGACTGAAGTCCTGGATGTTGCTAATGAGCAGCAAGAGCCTTGTGAGGAACTGAAAGGTTGCATTGCTACGATTTGGAAAACAAAAGCTGAAAAAGAACTATAACGCTTAACTATGGCATCCCACTTTATTTTGCTCTAATGCAGGCTAAGCCGCCTTACAGCAATCTTTTAAGTGTAATGATTGAGACTATTATAGGCAATACTATACAAAGCAACGTTTTTTTTTTCAGCCTAAATAATAAGTAGGGCAAGGTTTTAAATGAGGCTAGAGTAATGAATGCTGTACAATAATTTCGATGATAAATTTCCCCGGAGGATAAAGTGGAAGAACAGAAGCAGGCTGTATTTAATCATGCAAAGTTAAAGGAATGCAGACCAACAAATATTTATAGAAATACGGATTTTCTAACCTTTCCTGAGATGCTCTTACCCCTTTTCACCTGAGAGACATAGCAGGAATCCAGGTCTTTCATTGTGTAATAATTAGGAGGAGGAATTGATCACACAGGGTCAAGTGTTTCTTTGATGTAGTGCACAGAAATTCCCGCTTCCTTGCAGGCTAGAGGACTCAAACAGTAAGACATTTGTTTTTCACAGCTATTTCATTCATCAGTGAGTCTGAAAAGCTTGCTTTGAACACATACACAGCATGGGATGACATATTCTGCAGCTGCCCTTCACCTAGTACTGACCCAAGGAGATGTGTCCCCACAGCAGAGCACTGTGTGGAGATACTAATTCCCAAAGCAATATATTTGCCTTTGTGTAGTTCTACATGCAGAGTAAGAAAGGGCCTGTGAACTGCATTACAGAGGTGTGTACTGGGCTCCCGTGTGCTGATTAATCTCAAAATCTTTGCCCCATTTTCCATCCCCAAGCCCAGATGTGCCCTTCCCATGCCTGTGCCAAAAGACCATCTGACCTCCTCTGTGGTGACGCTCCTCAAAGGTGGTTTCTTCTGGTCTTTGCTGTTGGTCTTAGGGATACAAGGTTGGATTCAAAAACTAAGAGGTAGAAAAAAAAGTCACTGCTGACATCATCCTGTAGTGGTCCCGATTGTTCTGCGCAGATGCACATGCTTGTGGTAGAGCTACACCATCACTCCATAAAGGGGTAGGGTTTGGGTTGCTTTGTTCGTTTTTTTTTTCAAAATAACTGTTAAAAGGAAAGTGTTTCAGTGGACTTTAGCTCAGTCTATAACAGTATTCACTCAGCAGAGGCAAAAACCTGAAGATTTCTGTTCTGCTGATCAATACTTAAAGCATATATTGATTTCCAATTTAGGTGTTAACTTTTTAGCTCTTAGAAGTGCTCTTGCTATCAATTTTCACCTTGCCTGATGTTCATGATATGCTGAACGTTCTGACAGCGAGTAAGCTCAGGTCCCATCTGGAGAGACAATTAGTTCTAGTGACTTCAAGATTGCAACGAGCAAAGATTTACTTGCCCTGCGAAAGCATCGGGGTAACATGAAATATCTGTATTTCAGGCAACGACCTGAGAAATGCTGTTATTCTGGCCCAGCACAGGCTTCCTCTAGTTTCGTGCTCTGTGTAGTCATCTCTGAAATCACAGAATAAACTAATAAATAGCGCTGTTTATTACATTTCAGCATAATAATTCATAGCCAACGAGCCCGGGGTGAAGGGCTGGGTTGCTGGGTGCTGGGCTTTGTTTAAGCAGTAAGACACACATGATAGGCACTGTGTCCCTGTGTGATTATGCCTCCAGTAGCGTTAGGAGGCACAAGGTCAAAAGGCTCAGTGACTTTAACTACCTGAGAAGTGCCGTGTAATCCCCTGCAAATGGGCTGTCTACAATGTCTTATTGCTGTATCAGAGAGGGAATTATTTTTTTTTAAAGGCAACCACATGAATTCCCTCCATAATTGGCACTGGGCTGACATCACTGGCTGCCAATCAGAAATCATCCCTGTCTTGGATTTTAACACCTTAATTTCAAGTTCAGGTCATCTGAACAAACGGATTTTGTTAAAATGATGTTTTATCTCGTTTGTGCTCCGAGTCCCATCTGCTCGCTTTGTGCTCTGTGTGTGTGTGTGTGTTGTGAATTGCTCTGCAGTAGCTTTTGTGTCATCATCAGGCACTAAATAGTGACTGCAAAGTCTTTGCAGAACTGGTGACATGGGAGCCATGGCCTGACTTGTGGTGCCTACAACATCATTGAGACTCAGAAACTGAAGGGAGCAAGGGGAGGGCGGGTGAGCACCTCAGGGTGTGGGCAGCATGGCTGGGATTTCAAAATCAATGCAAACCCATCAAATTCCTTCAGCCTAGCACAGTCCTTTCCTTTTTATTGACAAACATAACCCCCAAATAATAAAATCATCACAATTTACAGTTACTGTTGGTAAAATAAGTACACACAGGTCCCAGCTTTACAAGCCTGAGCAGATGAAGAGCAGCCACAAGGATGCTGTTTATCCTGGTGATAGTGAAAGGACTATGGGTAGTTGCTGCTGTTTTGGAAGGGGGGACGAGGGACCTCAAAGAGAGACATTTCTCCCGTGTTTCTCCCCATTTTAGGAAACTCTGTGCAGCCCCCTGAGCTTCCAGCCAGCAGCTGCTCCTTCAGCAGGGGAGAGGAAAGTCTGTATGAAACCCCATGGTCTGTCCCAGAGAATGTTTTCACTGTGGGAAAATGGGAACAGATGCCAGAGGTCACAGTTTCTCTGTGTCTCAGTCTACCAGTGGGTGGGATGAGGGCATCTGCACATGGGAAGGTGCAAAAACCAGGGTTGAAAGGATGCTGTGCAAGGTGCTGTTCAGTTGCAGCAGGTTTTAGTGACGAAGTGAGAGGAATCATTATCCTGTTAGAGGGCAAAAATTTGACAAATAGTTTTAAAGGCTTAAAATAAATCTATCTTCATAACCTGACTGCTGTGCTTTTTTCCTTGAGTATGTTATAGAGGTAATGATACCTCTACAGTGAACTCAATTAACCTTCTGCAGCCTTCTGTGTGACAGGGAAGCCTAAATCTTCTATTTTATGTGTCCATGTGCAAGATTTGAAGCTGTTCTGGACTTAGCATTGATAAATGCCATTTCCTAATTGGTGCCTATTTGTTTGTGGGTTTTTTTTCCAGTGAGAGCGACATGGTGACTGTGAATGGGATATAGTGTTCATGGTTGGAAAGAGATTTCCACACAGGAATGAGGTAACTTTTTATTATTATTATTAAGAATCTGATGCTCTGTGTGGGTACCTTTGGAGTTTCCATTGTTCAGTGATGTTATGAGATGATCTTAAGGAATTTAACTTTGGTTCTCTGCGTTGCTTTGTACAAATGGACATCCACTGCCAATGGGAATGGTGTGATTCTCCTCTGTGTGATACCCCGTGCATTTTGGGTGTCCTTATGGGGAAAAGGTTAGGGTGAAAAGCCTGTGTATTTACGTTTCCGTGGCTCAGTTTCCCTGCAAATGTCCCCTCTGCTCTGTGGTGCGTCATAGTAGGTGCACATCACATCAGGAGACTCAGTAGTGTCTGCCCCTGCCTGGCTCCTGGGATCTTTGCATGAACACGTGCTGTGCAGAGCAAAATGTTTCATCTGGGAGGGAGGATGTCAGCAGCAAATGAGAAAACAAGAGAAATGGATGATGCCCCATAATGCATACCCTATAATATAATCATTGTTGTTTGATAAAAGAGACACTTGGAGCAACTCTCCGTGCCCTGCTAGGTATGTCTGGATTTATTATTCAAAAAGGCACAATCAAATCTCTTCATTCCGTTGACAAATGGGAGCTATTCAATTCTGTATCTGCCTCTTATTTATAGCATATAGAGGGGTGATTTATATGCTGGCTGCAGATCTTCCAAAACAGTTTTAATTAGCAGCATTGGCTATTAGAATGAGAGTCCTGTAGCATCCCTGTCATATGCATCCCCTTAAAACTGAACAGGAGTCTTACTCTTTGCCAGGGAGTGCTCCTCTGTGTTTTGTCAAGCCAGCAAGGAAGTGTCTGTGTGCTTTAGCAGCAGAGGTTGAATTCCTGTTTGCAGCTCCGAGGGGCAGGCAGGGGAAGTTCAAGTAGGGTAATGCCATTTATTGCTGAGCCTTGGGGAAACAGGACATTCCTTGGGGCATCAGCACCAACAGCACACGGGAACTTGCAAATATCATCAGTGACTTAGGTTTGAAGAACAGAGTAAGCACTAAAGACACCCAGGTCAGCTGCTCAGGCTGCTGGCACGGGCATTTCGGGATTCTGCTCTGGATTTCCATGCTTGGAGGAGGATGGCTCTGGGAAGGCAGAATTCCCCACCTCAGCATGTCCTGTGGTTGGAGTAGTGTTCACGGGGTTGTTTTTGCTGTGTGTGTTGTCTGAGGATGGAAGTAAGCATTCCCCCAGCTGTTCCCTCATCCACTGAGCTGCTCTGGCTCGTGGGCTAATTGGTACCCCTGAGGTACCGAGCAGAGCAGGCACAGCACGGGGGGCAGCTCAGCAAAGGCGCTACTTTGAGTCTCCATTATTTTCACGCATCTGGTAGGAATGTGATCCCTTTGAGACCTCAGCCTATCTGTCAAACCTGAGATCAGCCAACAGGTTCAAAAGTTATTTGGGGAAGCAATGACTGACAGAACAATTGCACATCTCCTGTTTTTTTTTCCTGGGAAACCAGGCTAAAAAAGCGCAGGAAACATGAAGAGTATTTTTTGTGCTTTATGCAGTGTGTGTAGCATACAGAATGGTCTGTTGTTACGCTTCCACTGATCTTTTTTTGACATAAGCAATGCAGTCATTCTGTCTTTGCATCAAATAAGTCTTTGTACTACTTGTCACCAGCTCACAGTGTCTCTGTATGTGTGTAAACTCGGTGTTTGCTACATCCCCTCATCACTGCCGTGCTGCTGCCCGCAGCTGGGCGGTCCTGCTCTGCCTCTGGGTGCTTCACTGCAGCTCTGCCTCTGACATTTACTCTGGAGAGTAGGAAAACCTTAGGAAATCTGAAGCTGGAGATTCAAAACAATATGAAAAGAGAGGACATGAGCACTGGACCTGGTCACAGAGGCTTGGTATCTCTGCCTGTTCTTCTCTTGGAGGAGTTGAAGGAAACAAGGCAGAGCTGAGGGAGAAGAGGCTTGGATGAAGTTTGTCACTGCACTGCCAAAGTTGTTGCTTGTGGTTCTTGGGAGACTGAAGGGGACATGAGGAATTAGGAAACGAGGACATAAAAAATCCTGCTAGAAGCAAGCCTGAAATTAATATGGTCAGAAGGAAGGCATGGAAATGGTTCCTGCTGTTTGCAACTGGGAGATGATGGAACCTGCAGCCGGGACAGCAACACATCCACGGGTAATTCACTAATCTGGGGGAAAGTCACAGTCCTCTGGCTGAATACAAGTTATATTTATTTTTTTTTTAAATCTACATAAGTTCTGTATAGGTATTTTATTTCTTTTTCTCATGAAGCACATTGGTTAAGGAAGCTTTCAAATTATTAACGTTTTTGGTCTTGTCTTTGAGCCAAATGAGCAGTATTTGGTGAGCTGTCTTTGGGTATTACACTAAGTGCTCTTCTACTGCAATTCTAATAGAGTGTAGGGTTGAATTTGATAGTGTTACCTATTAGTGATTAGAAAGTGAAGGGCTTTCATTGTGTCTGTACTGCAGAAGTGGCTTTGATTGATAGATCAGGCATTATGCATTTCATAATTTTTAAAGTCTGCCTTGAAGTAATGAGATTCCCTCTTGAAATTCCTCTTTTCCCCAACATTTTGAAAACATTTTGGTGGTATGAGCAGGGAAGGAAAAGAAAGAGGAGAGAGAACATTTTTGTTCAGAAACACTTAAATATTAAGTTGTGCATTAGTCAGTGGTACAGGCTGAACTCTGTTAGAGAAAGGTACTTTTAAATTACAAAAATATTAACACTGCAATTATTGAGCATGGATAATAGTTATGAATTATGGATCAGTCACGTTAGCAAAGTCACAGCTGCCTAATAGAGAGAGGTGTGATGGGAACATGCAGGAAGATGATTGAGGATTCCCTCTTAATGTTTTCCTCAGCAAAGGGAGCTGCTGGTCCCTGGGGCATCCCTGCCTGCTCTGCAGTAGGACAGTCTCTGTGCCACCACAGCTTTTTGGTGTCCAGCCCAGCTGGGAGGCCCTTGGTGCTGAGCTCTGTGTGCCACTGTCACCAGATGTCACCACTGAAAGGTCCCGGTGTTTTCCAGGCACAGGATGTGCAGTGGGAACTGCTGGCGCTTGTAACCTTGTGTTCCCTGGGGAGGCTCTGGAGGGTGGCAGCAGTGCTGGAGGGTTAAGGACTTTGCTGATGATCCTCTATCTCAGGAAAACAACTTCCCATCACCTCCTCTCAGTTCCCTTCACTGTAAAGGGGGATAAAGTCATATGATCCTTTGCAATATGTTTTGACATCCATGGAGTAAAAGTGCAGCCTCAAAGCACTCTGAGAATATCCTGCTATCAGGTGACTCCATCAGGTGCTCCAGCAGCACTCACTGTTAAGATATATATATTTAATCTGTGTCTGGGGGTTACTGTGCCAAAAGGTCGTGCTCTATTCCTCCCCAGCTGTTGGTGTTAACCCACAGCTGCTCTTCTATCAGTTTTCCACTGTGTATCCAAACAGCTTCTTGCCTTTTCTTCAGCCACATCAGTTGTCTCCAGACAAAACCAGTTGGGTTTTTTTTTTACTTCATTCTTTAGAGGAGGACTGTTACACATTTGAATTGTTTGCCATAAACTTTTGAGATTCAGTGACCTTTGTTAATCAGGAAGAGGGGGTTTTTTTAGGTCTACAGGAAGAATTAATCATATGTAAACTGTTTGCTTTAAAAAGTCTCTTACTGAATATGGGATTTCCCAGTTAGCCATGGAAAGGTCAGAGGCTGGAAACAGAAGGTGGGAGCAGCTGGAGAGCACTGCAGGAGAAAAAAACTCTCTCAGAGCAGATTCAGAAGTAGGGAGAGATCTGTGGTAACACATGGCACTGGGGGGGACCCCTTGTCTCTGAGAGACTGGACTGAAGCCAGAAGTTTGGAGTACCTAAGGAACCGGTACAGAGAGCAGCAGTGTGCTCTTGTACCATGCTCCCATTAGCTTACAATATTCTGTTTCAAAGCAAGTTTTTGTGCTTTCAACAAAATGTTCGTGGCCTTACAAGACTGTAAAATTACATGTGGCTTTAAGAAACCATGAGCATGTCGGCTAAGTTTACAGTCAGCTGCTGGCATCTCAGCTGGTGGTACAGTCCCTTCTCCCATGCATGCAGTGGACTGGAGTCTCTAAAGGAGAAGGTTTGCCTCATGGACCTTGCCACTGTCAGCTCCTGAGGAGAGCTGTGTGTCCTTCCAGGTGACCACCTAAACCATCCCAGCACCTCAGTGCTGTAGCAGGGACCATCCAGACTCCGGTCCCCTCCTGCTGCTGAGAGCCAGTCCTGGAGTGTGCTGAGAATGGTCATCCCATGTCTCTGCAGGAACCAGGAAAGGCACTGCTGCCTTGGTGCTTGATGTCTGAGGGTGAGGAGGTTGGATGCAGTTTCTCCTTGCACTTGCAAAAATGTGTGAACTGCATCCAATATTGCCATTAACATCCTGAAGTAGCAGTGGCTGTAGAAGCAGGGGAATGGTAGGAACCAGAGGAATTTTTCTTGGTTAGCCTGTTGCATGTTCTGTATCTTCATGTCACACTTTGGAACTTTATTCCCCAAAGGCTCCCCAGGCTCAAGCAGAGCTGTCAGTCCTGTTGGGCAATTCATGGTCAGAGCAATGGCCAAGTGGTTCCAGACCCCCAAGGGTTGAGGAAACCTTCCCCCACAGGTGGGCTCTATGTTGGTGTTAAATATATTTGATGAAGTTTAGCTTGAAGGATTTCACAGTGTAACAAACGCCTCTCTCCTCCAGCCCTTACAGAAGTGGTTATGGGGACCTTCTGGGTTAAACCCCATGGAGGAAAAAGTTCATGGAGAAAAGGGCAGTTGTCAAAAGAGAGGGACAGTCTGTGTCATCAATAATCGATATATAAAAGGCTGCAGTGCCTTGGTGTACAGGGTCCTTGTTAAGGAAAGCCTTTCTGTGAGTTTTAGAGAACTCTGCCAACCCCCCCTAGTGCGGTTTTAATGTTCTTTGCTGTACTCAGTGATGGGTTTTACCTGTGAGCCCTTGGTGTGCTGTGTGTCAGTGAGGCTGATTTTGGGAGCTGTCTCACAAATCAGGTGCACTGCAGTGAAGTCTTTGGTTTCCTGCTGTGCAGCTCTGTTGTTCACCCCACTTAGCTTCTGCCGATGGTGCTGCTGAGCCTGTTCTCAAACTTGTTTTCAAGTTTTTATCAAGTCTTAGAGAATAATTGCATTTTGTGTTACAGGGAGGCACATTTGGAGGGTTTCATTCACAGAAGCACATCGTGTGACAGAAAGGGGAGTTTGCCTGACTTTTTCCTTGCCTGTACAGGGGAAGGACACCACCAGTGGAGGGAGGGAGATGCCACTCCACCAGCCACCCATTTGCAGTGTGTGCTCATCACTGGGAATTATTCAGGGCCTGATTTTGGGGTCCTCACTCCATGACGGTTCACAGCCCAGGGGCTTTTCTGAGTTCATCCTGCATCAGTGAAGCATTGGGTATTGCTCTTTCTCCTCAGAGCTTTGTCTTTAAAGAGTTAATTCCCCAAAACATTAATGGAAAAGTTATGGGCTAGGAACATTTCCATCCAATCCAGAACACACAGGAAGTCTGGATATGAATGATTTAAAGACTATGGGAAAGCATAAAGATGTTGAGGTGAATTTACTACTTTGTTCAGTGCATAGATTGTGTGGAGGGTCTTCAGTATGAATTAAAGAAAAGTTCCAGTCATGAGATATTGCAGTTTAATTCAGACATTAGTACAGCCAGGGAGAGGACAGTAATGTATTGCACAACCAGATTGGATTTCCATACTGGTTCACACCTGTGATCTATATGGACAGCACTGTGTCTGTCAGGAGAAATAATGTGATAGGGGATAATAAGCAGCTGTGGAAAGATTTACCTGGAGGAGGAAGCTCTGTCTCCTAATAGCTGGCTCATATCCCAACCCTAACCGTGAGAGTTCACTGTTACAATGTCCTCTTGGGTGTGAGTGAGGATGTTCTCCTGACCTTCATCAGCCTCAAGGCATTAATGAATCACTCACATCTGCCCCTTGTCCATATCAACCAGCAGCAAGTTCTGTGGGACAATGTGTTTGAAAGCATACAGAACTTTTTTACAGGCAGTTTGAAATGTGGTGCTGTCAGTCATTTGTTGCTTGTGACTTGTGACTGAGGAGATGGTGCATTACAGAGCCCACGTTATCTTTGTTAAATCACTCACCACTCAACTGTATCAATACTTCATCACCAGTTTTCCTTATGACTAAAAATATTTGCAGGTGGTATCTAGACTATTAAATTGTGGGGTTTTTGTCCTTTTTCCTTTTTTGAGGTCAGGTGTGCCGATTTCAGTCAAGGTTGAATAAATTTCCTGGCTTGGTATTTTAAGTGTCATTTCTTGTTCTAGTCTCTCTGGACCTTTGCTTTGACTTTCAACCGCTTCTGTTTACAAACCTGGGACTATCCTGGAGCTTTTCTTTCTCCTAGAAAATGTGGAGGAAATAGTGGTGTAAAGCGAGGAAGAGCACTGTGCCTGTGCGACGTGTGTGCTAGAAGATTTCTTTGTGAAGAAGTTTTCTCCCCTCCTGATTTTTTTCCTCCAGTTTAAGAATTTCCAGCCATGGCTCTGAAGTAATCCCAGCGCTCTGTCTCTTTCCATTTTTCGGCTGAGGAAGCTTTGCACTGTGTTACAGAGGCCATCAACCCCGGCTCTATTGCACATCAGCGGTCCGCCGGGGGTTCGCTGCTCTCTTTAGAAACAGCATTCCCGGAGCCGTGCCGGGAGGAGTGCAGAGAACAGATGGGCCAGGGAAGTACCTTGCTCTCGGTGGGTCTGGAGAATGAACTCATTATCCAGCCAGTGGTCTGTCACACCAGCCTCATTTACCAGCGGCTGGTGTTAAAAACAAACCCCGGAAAGTGGTGCCTGGCAGGGTGTGAGCACGGTGGGGTCAGTCAGCCAGCAGCTCGTTGGGTATGAGGGATAGCAAGGAGACCTGGGAAGGCAGGGAGGTACAGACAGGCATCAAACAGCTTCGTAAAAATGACAAGAAGTCCAGCTTTTGGGAATCAAAAATGTCACGTGGAATGAAGCCACGTTTCAAGTCTGACTCAGCAGTGAAGGTCGCATTAGGTGGTGCCTCCTCCAAGTATTGCCTAAAATAGCCATGAAATATTAACAAAACATTAGAAAAAGCACAATTGCAAACAAACAAAAAAAAGGACCCAAACTACCCAGGTTATGCTAGATTGGATAGGTAACTTCCCTTCTTTATCCTCTTCAAGTGCCAGCTGGGGAACACCTCTGTGCCCCACGAGACTCCTGTGCTGACATCCTGCTGAACTCAAAGCACCTGAGACATGCATCATCTTCCTCCTTGTTCCTGGCCTGCTCGTCAGTGGGGAGCACACTTTGCTAGAAGCAGTTTGGAAAAGCCAGAAAAGGTGAAACTCTGGGATTTAGCCGAAGGAATTGCCTGAAAATTTTGGGGTTTGGCTTGGTCGTTGTGGTGATGGTTTGAGGATTGCAGGAGTCCTCAGTAGCTGCTGCTTTGGCTGCTGTTAAAGATAGGAAAACTTTTGGCACTGGCTTACTCAGAGGAGTATAAAAATTGTCAGAGCTGGCAGCAGCCTTGGAAAGGGAAAAAGCAGAGTGGGAACAATTTTATTTATTCATCGTAAAATCCATGAGAAGTATGGGGGAAATGGTTGTCTCTGTGTTACTCTGTGGGTTTGTAAGTGTGTGATTTATAGTGTGTTAATAACATTAAGCTCCCTGCCTCAATATTATCATGGGCAAATCTGGCTGGAAATTATTTGACTGCCTGCATAATCCCAAGATTTCTGCTGGCAGAGCACAAAGTGTGCACTACTGTCACGTGGAGTGGGGTCCTGCACCCACATGGGAGAGTCTCATCGGGTAAACACACACCTGATCAACCCCAGTGACCTGTGTGGGGAGAAGCAGGAGGACTCTTCAGCTTTGAATAAGAATTTTGTACTTTTAAAGTGTATAAAGGTGCCAGAAATCCATCCCCACAGGGTTTTGTTTCTTCCACACTGGTACCTGGCGCAGCGGCGGTGGCGCGTAACCTTTCCGGGAGGTGAAGAGGCTGGAGGCAGACAGATGTTCCAGCGTTGTTGGCCGTGGACGGCGTGTTCTGTGCCCACACGTCGTGCGCAGATGGTCCTTTGAAGCCTCTCCCTCCCAACGCCCCATCCCACCTGTTGGCACTTACAGGACGTCTCCGAAGAATAGCCGAGTTGCTGGGGAGAGGAAGACAAAAAGATACAGCAGCACTTCTGGCTGTGAAACAAGGCAAGCTGTGTGCAGAGCATAGCAAAGCAGCCAACAATTAGGGCTCTCTCCAAAGCTGGAGCTTTCCATCCAGAATACATTCTGGTAATTCACCAGATTGTGGCATGTATGGAATTACTGGGGATTTTTTTTTTTTTTTAATGAAAGGGAGCTTATGTCCTGAGTAAAATTAGTTGATGCCGAATTGGATTTGGTTCACCCGCTGCATGCTCAGCTTTATACAGAGAATAAAAAAGGACAGAGGAGAACAAATTGACTCTGGAGACTGCCTCTTACAAGCCTGGCTTCAATCCTGCCAGCCCTTCCTATAGGAATGAGTCACCCACTCAGGCAGCTGAAGTGGACAAGCCCCTTTGCAGAGGCAGTGGCAGAGTTTTATTACAGCAGTTTCAGAGGCGTTTGCAGCAGACTGAACCTGTGCTGCCTCCCAAGGAGACATCTACCTCCTGCCTGGATGGGACTAGACATTTACCCCTTGTGCCCCATCTCCCACCCTTGTCTTCACAGCAGGAGCAGCACTGCTGCCCAGTCCTTTCCAGCATCAGTAATGGCTTCAGCCCTTCATCTCAGAGCTGGAAATAAACCCAGGAGAAGCTCAGAGCTCAGTGTGATTCATGTCACTCCATTTTGCAGGTGAAGGAAGTGTCTAGAAGTGAGGTGTAAAGCTCTGGGAACATCACTCAGCACATCAGACTTCACTGCTTCCCTTAGTGATCTGTGAGGAACGTGCCAGCCTGGGCAGTGAGCTGGTACAGGTTGGCCCAGAGTTCCTCACCTCACAAGGAGCACACTGACTCCCAGCAGTAAGAAAATACAGTAATAGTTATTTTTTTCCCAATAAATCATACCTTGCAGTTATAAAATGGAGCGCTGACTCCAGCTGTCATTTGAGTTGGTTTGGTTTGAGAGCAGGAGAGCTGTACAGCGGGGAGTTTGTAAGGCAGTGCACCATGTGGACTGTCACAGCTGTTTAAGGAATAGCACTTGCATCACGGAGAATATTTTGCAGGCAGGCACTTTGCAAACCCTGGAAAGTGTTTTACAGATTCTTCTTCAGAGGAAGTTGCCATTCAGTAGCATGGTTTATTTATTTTGTTTGGTTTTCTTGGGTTATTAAATATGTTTTATTTATAGAGTGTGCTTTCTAGAGAACCGTCTGCATGTATGTTCTTAAATAAAACACGCAGGGCTCTGTGGATGCTGGGCTGCTGTTTGTATGTGTTGGATCATGCTGGGTGCCAACAGGCACCTCCACAGGGTTTGTAGGAACTCTGGAGCTGTGCATGGAAGTGCTCAGTGATCAGCAGAAGAGAAGAATTCCATAATGGGTCAGGTTGGAAAGGGACCACAGTGGTTCATCTGGACCAGGGTCGTTTTAGAGCACGTGGCATAGGATGGCATCCAGATGGTTCTGGAATTTCTCTAGTGGGTTATTCTGACTCCACAAGCTTCAGAGCTGAGCTGGTGTCTCTAAGCTTGTGGAGAAAGAGAGCAATTGTGTGGCTCACTGTGATCCCAATCTGTGGCTGCAGGTCCCTGGCCATCCCCTGTTCCACCACACAGCTCCTCCCCTGCTGCAGCCCTGTCACTGTCAGTTTTATCTCTACCTGTAATCCTTTCGAGCATAAGCACAGAAGGATCTTGGTAGTAACCCTGTGTCATCAAGAAGTGTGAATTTGTGTGTGCATGAATGTTTGCACCATCTGTTCCCTTTCCTGCAGCACAGAGTGAGATTTTTGTCTCCTTTGCTCAGTTCCAAACAGGTATGTGTGATGTTGGTGTTCACTGTGACACAGTACAGATAGCAAGGGGTTTTTCCACTAGAACGTACCAATACATGGCCACAGGTGTATCAGTGCAGTGCAGGCAGAAATCTATCC
Organism: Pitta sordida; assembly: GCA_013390025.1. Classification (NCBI taxonomy): domain Eukaryota; kingdom Metazoa; phylum Chordata; class Aves; order Passeriformes; family Pittidae; genus Pitta; species Pitta sordida. The sequence goes on along the minus strand of WEKX01015800.1, from coordinate 1,123,005 downwards.
TGATAATGAACACCCTCCTGCTTTTATCTCCTCTTGTCATCCTCTTAATTAAATTGATAATCCTAAAATGTATTCAATTGAGGATTTGGGGTTTGTCCTACTGAGAAACCCAACTAGAAGGAATTATGTGCATAATGGTGTGGCCAGCTGGCAGAGCTGTACAGAAACACAATTTCTGCATTTAGAGGTAGGTTTTGTCCTAGCAATCTGCAGAGCAGCCAGTGGGCAAGGAAACCCTGCTTATAAGAGCAATTTCCCATGATTATTAAAGCCCTGAAAGCTGGAATCAAATATTGCTAATCTGCCACTCACAGTGCTTTGACATTGAGTCATCACAAGCAAAGAGAAGTGTGGTTTAAGTTAGATTTTGACTGTAATGGGTTTTGAGAAAACTAAGATTATCATCCAGAACAAAAGTCTCCAATTGGTGTTACAGAATGAATTGAAAACTCATCTACTCTCCCATCTAAACCCTTGGCCATGTGGGATTGCTTGGCTCCACACACCAGCTGCTTTCTCCTGAGCAGGTTGTCTGCAGAAACCTCCCCCAAAGGCTTAGGTGGGGTTTGTGCCTCAGAAGCCACCTGCAGTGTGACATTCAATTGGCTGCTTCTGCAAACGGCTTCTGGGGCAGAGGGTTTCATCTGCTGGGCAGTCTGTGACATTCCAGGGAGGAAAGGCTCACATCTGGGCTGTGCTCCTTGCAAAAAAACAGCAGAATCCTGGCTTGAGCACCCAGAGGGTGAGGCAGGAATGTGCTTCCAAGCATGCTCGGCCCTTTGGGAAAGCCATCGTGTCCAGGTCCTTGTGGTGTCTGCAGCGCAGCGTTGGAGGTTGCTGTTCCTCTCAGCTAAAATGAGAAAGACTTAAGGACTCCTGAGTTCAAGGGCTAATGCACTGATGCCTTGCCAGCTGGGTTTCCCAATTTCCTGCCTTCCAACTGCATCACTCCCTCAGTCACTGCAGCTCCAAACAGAAGCCCAAGGACTATTTGATGCAATCGTCGATCCAGTCAGGATGCAAATGAGCTCCTAAGAGTGTATGTATAACATGGGACAAAATTTACATGTATAGATGGAGACCTTTCAAACGCCAAAATTTTGTAGCTGAGGCTATTGTAGCTTATTAAAATGAGCTGTAGGTTTTGTGTGGCAGCATAATTCACAGTTTTCACATCTTGGCATTTCAAATAATTTTAATTAAGCACTAGATTTACAATTTGTTCCACAAGTAATACAGTTTGCCGAGATTACGCACATTTTCTGTAGTTTTGATTTTACTACTGTATTCATTTAGCTCAGCAAATTTATAAAACTAATTAAAACAGAAGTGCTTTTTTGATTTAAATTGTGAATGAAAACCAGGGATCTAATGTAAAATGATACTTGCAGAGAAATTTAGACTGATTGCAGCTCTGTAGATATTTTATAACTTAGCTTTTTAAACTAAAAGCAATTATTTTCATAGCAGATTCTTGGCATGGTTGCATTGTTTTCATGTCTTGAGATGCCAAGAGAGTGGGAGATTAGGATCCAGTTCAGCAACACATTCAAACACGTCTAACGTTAACCATGGAATTAGTCCTCATTGAATTCATTGGATTTCTTGTTTGCTGAACTGAGATAGAGGTTTGGAGCCAGACACCACTTCAGGTTCCGAGGCAGGACGTGCTGCTCCCCTGTTCTTGTTAAGTGTCATGTCACCGAGGGAGGGAAAAGAATCTGACATTCCCAGGCCATCAGCATCCCGGGGCAGCATCTCCACACCAGCATTTTTCCTTGTCTTTGGAGTCCTGTCCCACTGACAGCTGAGCTTCGTTACGATACGAAGAGCAAGGAACGTGTAAGGTTGTTTGAACTCATTTGATGACATGCCATTGCAGGTTTAAACACCAATTACCACGTTCCGAGTGACAAATCTGGAGGGAGAAAAGGATGATCATTTAATAAATTTCTTATGAAGGCAAATGACTCATACATAAATCAAACTGCTTCATTAAGGGGGAAACTCAGTCAGCTGAATACAGAGGTGACAAAGGTTAACTCCACAGTCGTGACACCAACTTTTGTGTCATTTCTCTGGAGCTCTCGCGATGAGCTGTTGTTCCAGCAGTGCCTGGTGTCACATCCCCAGCTCCTCTGGCAGCAGTGGCATTTCTCACGTCACCTTTCACAGCATCAAAAGCAGTCGAAATGTTAGGAGAAACTCGTACTCCTGCTTTTGACAGAGGTGAAGTGAAGACTTGTGCTCTTTTTTCCTGTGCACGTCCGTGCAAGCCGGAGTGGTTCCAGTGCCCCCATGATGTCTGCACTTCACAGTCACCCTTCTGCAGCAGCTCCTGGTCCTGCTGTCTTGCAGATCCTAGGAACAGATCCCCCTCAGCTGATGTCCTTGCAGAGCTGTGAGCCTGTGGCTTTACCTGCCCTCCTAGCCCATGTCATCCCTGTGCTTTCTCCAGAACTGATCCTTGCCAGCCGTACTCAGTGGCAGCTGCAGCTGCTACAGGACAACTCACATGAAAGGTGTTTTTGGGACCCAGCTCCTAGATCTGGGCACCCGTGGACCTCCCCGAACAGCCCATAGTGTTTGTCTGACATTGTTTTGGCTGTCCCAAAGACAGTAATTTGGATTTTGGCTTTTTTCACAAGCTGATGTGTATCCTGTTCTGAAAATACGATGAGCAATCTCAGTTGTTGTCACCTTGTTTGCAAATGCTGTGGTTTTGTTTTACGCCCAGTGCTCTGTGCTTTGGGAGATTGTGAGCAATGATGGCAATGATGGGGTATACCAGCTGCTGTCGGAACAGAAAAAAGCACAGGAAGGTTTTTGGCCACACAAAGACAAAATGGGATAATTTTTCAGTGCCTTTGGAGCTTTTAGAATTGATGAAGATGCGGCGAAGATTTTAAAGAGCCCTAATAAAGAATTTATGTGTCCTTCTGACCCCATATGCTTCTTACCTCTGCGATTCTCTGCTCACGTGTGCAGCCTGACTCCCTCTTAATTTACTTATACCTGGAGCAGAAACTGGGCAGGCAGAGAAAGGCAGCACAAACACCAACCCACCATATGTTGTTTCTAATGATTGAGAGTAGTGGGTGTGTGCATCGGTCTCCTAACATATTCCGTAGGCCAGGGGCCCGTGGCACTACAGCTGTTGTGCTTTTATTTCCCCCCATATCCTCCCCTCTGCAGCTGAAATCGGCAGCCAGGAAGTTGAGGATGCTGTTGCTGTGATACGCCTTTGGAAGATATTTCTTCTGCGAGGATGCAATTGCTGCCACTGGGGTTTGTGCGCGTTACACAGCCCAGCGCCAGTGCCAAGTGCCAGGGAACGTGGTTACGGTTTGGAAATTTCAGGTTTTTTCCAAGCCTCCAGCATAAAACACTTTTGTTCTCCTTCCTGCAGCAGAATCCATTGTGTTTGCCAGATTTGGGGCTGGTCCCAGTGCGCTGCTGCTGTTGTACATGGGTGTATTGCAAGGCAGTGCCTAAGATCCACAATGGGAAGAGAGTAGAATGGTGTCATCACACTATTAGTTCACATTTGTATAAACTGGCAGGAATTCAGAATATACTCTTTTAATGTCTCATTCAAGCAGTCAGCAACATTGAAATGTACTTTATTTGATGCCCAAGAGACACGTCTTAGCATTTATAGTGACAATAGAAATCTACTTGTATTCCAGACTCTTCAGGAGAAACATTGATAGCTTTATTCAAAACAATGGCACTCAGGATTGCTGAATCATGTTCCCAGGGTGTCTGTCCTGGAGGAAAATCCCAGTCCTAGTTCCAAGAACTAAATAACATCTGGGACATATGAGCTTTTCTGGTCTGTACCACAGGGAGGGGGAAATGCATCACGAGGGTCTCAGCTCTGCCGTGGTCTCTCTTCCCCCCCAGTTTTAGTGGGAGGTTCACTCCCCTTCCAGTGGCAGGGAGGTCGGTGGTAGTAGATGGTAGATGGTCTTTAAGGTCCCTACCAACCCAACCTGTTCTAGGGTTCTGTGGTTTTTGAGAAGTCACCCACTACAAGCCACTGAATTTTTAGCACTAGGCTGGCAGGGATGCTTAATAACGAGCAGTAAGAGTTGGGCATTAAATACTTTTATTCATCTGACAGACTGTTTATTTGTTATATTTTTTGATAGAGTGGAAGTAGTGAAGCCCCGGGCACAGATGACCTTGGGGCAAATCTTGGCCATTTCATTTTGCTGAGGGCTACAGGGAGGCTTGTTTCATTTTTATAGAAGAACTCTGTATGAGCTCCATGAGAAGTAGCAAGATTCTGCTATTATATTAAATATAAGATCTGCTCTGCATTAAAATAAAGTGGAACTGTGTGTTAAACTGGCACAAGGCAGAAATTACCCTCATATTCTGAAAGAGGTACTGATACCATGCAGAAAATAGTCTATTTGGAGATCATTCTGCTGATATTTTTCTCTGCTATATCCTTTGGGGGGAGGCAGGGGGGGTGAGAAGGAAAACAAGCTCTCGTTGGCTGAGGAGTTCATTTTCTCCCGCTGCTGCTTTTTTCATTGAAGTCATCATAATCCTCCATTTGTGACATCAGACTTACTGGCTACCGAGATAATTATGATTTCACAAACTGAAGATTATGACCTTCAAATGAGGAAGGCACAGCGGGGAGGACAGATTCCTAAGCAACAGCCATCAGATATTTGTGAAATATTTGTGAAAATGTCCTTGCAGTTTAAAAAAAAAATGAGGGAGAGAGGGCAGGAGGGAAACATCCAAAAAATATTATCAGCAGAATGAGTTGCCAGCCAGCATTTTTTTTCCCCCAAGTTTTCCATTTGGTGCCCATGATTCTCTAACCTGTCTCATTTAGCCTTAATGAACACGAGACATTTTTTTAGCATGCCATATGTGCTGTGGTCCTCAGGAAAAAAAAAATGCATCCAAATAACTTATTTTTTTATGTTCTGACTCTACCCAATCATGATTTACATTTTGCACAGTTTGATGCCCATCTGCAACGTCTTTACTATGAGAAAAGGTAATAAGAAAGGGAGGGAAAGAAGCCATAGGAACATGCTGGATGACTGACACAAGCAAACCTGCTTGGAAGAACGTAATTTTTGCCCCTGTGTCAATAAGCAACTTGGAAAGTGGGTTGAAATCCTGTCTCCAGTGGTGGCGCCAGTTTCTGTATCAGCAGTGGCTCGAGAAGAAGAGCCCCAGCAGTTGTTGGTGTCTCTGGGGAGTGTCTTGCTCTGTCACCGGGTGGGTGATTGGTCCCCCCATGGCTGGGGAGCCTGAGGAGCAGCCATTCATCCTGAAAATGAACCCTGAGTGGTGCCTCAGTTGGATCCGTATTTGTAATTATGGGACAAGCTGTTTAACAGCCACAAACTCTCCCTGTCCAAAGCTCCTTGCAAATATTGCATCCTGAAAAGGCAAAAAGCCTTGAAAAGACATCTATGCCTCTTCAGTCTTCCCAGTCCTGAAAAATCATGTGTTGGAGCTTGGCAGGAGGAGCAGGAAAGGAAGGAGTCACCAAAAGAAGGTCCCAGATTTTTCTAGGCACCCCTTTCCACCACATAAATTCCTGCCTGATGGGATCTGAGGCAGTTTCCAGCTGATGGATCGAGCTTCTCTGCATCCTCACATTCTGCTGGGTGATATGTGGGGCCCTTCAGTTACTTCATCCTGAGTTTTAGAGTCAGAATTTCAAAGCAGTTGCAGTAGTTGGAGTGATGCTTTCAGCATTTTCCAGCCTTGGTGCCAAGCTGCCAAGGGTTTGTGACTTACAGACTCCTTACACTTAGCAGGTGGTTTAAGTAAGCCAAACCAGCAGCATTTCTTACATGACAAATAGAAATTTCTGGCATTAACATTAACTGCCAGTGCTCCATTGGGATGCAAGGAGTGATTGGAGACAGAGGACCACTGAAGGGACTATGCAGTGTTTGATGCACAGTCTGGCACATGAAATCCTGGAATAGGTTGGGAGGAAAGTTTTAAAGGTCATTTAGTCCAATTTGTGCAGTGAACCAGGACATCTTCATCTAGATCAGGTCACTCAGAGCCTCATCCAGACCTTGAATGTTTCCAGGGATGGATTTTCCACCACATCTCTGGGAAACCTGTGCCAGTGCCTCACCACCCTCACCGTAGAAAACTTCTTCCTTATATCAATTCTGTATCAACATGGGTGAGGCTGCTTCATCAAAGCATAGGGGAAAGATGTCTTGACATTGGGCATAAAATTCAGGATCTCTCCATAAGTCAAGACCTCCTCCATGCAACCAAAGCCATGTGTGACTCTGGTTTTCTCTTCCCCCAGTATTAAATTCAGATGTGGTATTTGCATGTAGCTCTGAGATATAGGTGATGCTCACAGTGTAGGAGATGTCCTGGGGGTGTTTGATATAACTTTAACCTGGCCATCGGAATGCTGGAGCCTGAAGCACCCTGATTGTTGTCATGAGGGCTGCTTTGCAAAGCAGAGAAAGCAAGCTGTCTCCATGTGGCCAATTGACAGTCAGAAGAACAAATCCAAGCCAAATCCTTCTGTCCCACTTGAATCCACAGCAAACTGCTTGTGATCAAGATACTGCCTAAATGACTATTTGTATAAAATATTTAGTGACTGATTTCTCGTTACAGATGCTTTGGGGAATGCTGTAAGCTGCTTGCAGACAATTGAAAAATTAAAAAAGTAACAGGGAAATTATTGAATGTGTTGTTCAGTGCACATGATTTGAGGAGCTTTAGGAACTGCAGTGTAAAACCACGAGATAGGACCCTGCAGAGCATCGGAAAGGTCTTTACCCAATGGTAGAGAATAAAGCAGCAGCAGTGCCATGCCAGGTACCACAGGAACAAGTGTATACATATATCAAACCAGAATTAATTTAAAGTTTCAGCTTGAAAACATTGTGGTTTGAGTGCAGAGCTGACCCACTGACCTCCTTGAGTGTCCCTCCTATGGCTGGCTCTGCTCAGAGCAGACAGAGGATAATAAACAAAAAAATTCAGTTTACTTCTTCAATTTCAATTCTGCTAAACATGCATCCCTGGCAGTGAACTGAAAAAAACAACAGAATAAATAATACAGACAAATACATGGAGGAGTTCAATTATCGTTTTCCCCCATTGAAGCTGCCTTTTAACAACTACATCTTCTGACTGACAGCTTATTAATACTAATTATATTAGATATATGCAACATAACTAGTGCACTGGTACTTTCAATTATCTTCCCTTGTCTTCATTCCTTCCCCTGTGCTCCCATCCTCCCTCTTGATGCCCCATCACCACTACCTGGGGCTGCAGCTCAGAGCCAATGGGTCTGGCTGTCTGTGAGCAAAGGTCTGTCATTTCTTACATGAGAAGTAGGAAAGGCCACAAAATCCTGTGTGTGTTTGCAAAGCTGGGTGGGTGCTCACCCAGGGGAACTTCCAACCCTGGCAGTGGTGGAAAACACTTCGAATTTGGGAGGAACTTCCTATGGAGATCCTATGAATTTCCTGTGAAGGTCCTGGTTGGGCTGGATCCTCTTGGAGGTCTTTGCCAACCTTAGTGATCCTGGGATTGTATTCTGATTCCGAGTTCATTTGGAGCTCCTGTGAAGCTCCTATGGATTTCCTGTGGTGGTCCCCCACTGTCTCAGTCTGTCACGGCCTCCAGCCCTGGTTTATACATCATTTTCACAGTTTTTCCTGAGCGCCGCGAGAAGCCAGTGCTGATCCTGGTGAATCCTTGTGGTGGGTTGGTCTGGGCTGGCATTGGCTCTATCAGATGTTCTGGAAACCTCTCACAGCAGCCACACCTGTATCCCCCCAATACCAAACCCTCTCCACCCAACCTCAAAACACTCTGCAGAAGCTTTTTGGAGAGCTGAGGCTGGGGCAGCACTGCCTGACCAAAGTATTGCCTCAGCTTTGTTTTAATCTGTACTTAATGAACTGTCAATTGCTTATGCAAATTAAAGCAATAGAGACACTTAGAGGTTATTTATAAGGCCTGAAAACATGGTGAAATCAATCATTCCGGCTTTTACAGCTCCCCCTGTTCATGTGTCATTTAGATCTCCAAATTTTTACAGTATATTGCTGTAATAGTTTATTTAAGAGGTCGACTGTGTTTAGATTTTATTATTTGTATAAGCTTGCTGATTGCTAAAACATCTATGACAGTTGACATGGAAATCAGGTTTTGATTAGGCTTTTTGATATGTAAATGAGTTTTGTAATTTTTTTTTTAAGTTCTATTTAAAGAGCAGGCAATAGTATCCCACAGCAATTAAAGAAAGCCTGAGAGGAATGTTCACGTGAGTAACGTGTTTAAAAGAACTCCGAGAGTAAACTGACTACTCAGAGAGACCCTTTAGTGTTCACCAAGTATTTACACCAGGTTCTTACACAGCCAGCCTGCCTTGGCTATAATATTTCGTAATTGCTAAAAGTTAGGCAGGAACCATGGTCAGACAGTAAAAACCTCAGTAAAATCAGATTACTACCATGCATTTACAAGTGATTTCCTGTACCAGGTCCTTATGCATCAACACTGGGACCTGCTCCTTGCAGCACTGGTGGCAAGTGGAGAGTACGTAAAGTTTTGTGCTTGCTGACTTTGAGATGTCGCTAGAAGGCAACGTGGGGATAAATAGAATCACCACATCCCTTGAGATGTTTTTCTGTGGAGTACATTAGTAATTTTTCACCTGGTGCCCATAAGAAAGCACAGCTGGGGTCATGGAGAGCTTGAGATGCTGCAGGTGGTGGATGCAGGTGTCCCTCTGCAGCACAGCTTCGAGCAGCCCCACCTGGGCAGGTGTGGTGGGCGTTGCTCAGGCCCTTCATGACTGCAGGAGTTTTCAGGAAGGAATAAGCCCAGATGATGGTGAATCTTAGATCTGTCCTCTGTAAAAAAGACTTGGCTTTGCTGGTTTAAATCAATCTTTTGGCTCCTTGGGCTTAGAGAGCTGGTAGTGGTTTCCTGCAGGTACATCCCCCTTGAGCTTTTAAGATGAATTTAATTCATAGGCACAGCTGTGCTTTTTCCAGGAGGTGAGATACTGGTTAAACTCAACAGGAGTTGATCCCAAAGAAGAGTGAAAATTGCTATTTGGAACTGGTTACTAATTAAGTATGAATCTTTCCTAGTCTCAGTGTTTTGAGCCCATCAGCTTCCCAAGAGGTTTCCAGAGTGTGAACAGCAGACTGAAGAGTGGAATAGTTCAGTGTTGGTGTCCTTGTTACCTCTCCTTTCAGTTTTGGTCTCAAAGAGCCAACCTGATGTTTCCCAATGGCAAGTTTGCTCTTGTGGAGCATCTGCCATCCTCTGCAAATCCCACAGCTTTGGATCAAAGGACAAAGAACAAGCCAGGATGAAGGAGCTGGATCCAAACCTTCCCCGAAATGGGGAGGTGTGGCAGGAGGTTCTCGTGGCTGGTCCATCTCCCATTTGTGCTGTGCCCTGCTGGCGTTTTTGTTCCGTTTGATGGAGCTCAAGGCTCTGTTAATTCACCTGTTCTGTCTTTTGAAGTCAATTAACAGCTATTTTAGCAGTGTCATGGTAAATCTGTAGAATTTGTTTTGAAAAGGAAAAAGAGCTCAAAAGATTACCGGGGTGTCCAGCTGTGATAATATTACCTGTCTTGTAAAATGCCGTAGGTGACTTTGAAGATGTAAAGCAAATTGAGGATTACATTAACTTCCTCCTGACTTCCTAAAATTATTAATTCAGTATCACCAACTATCAACTAGAGTAGGGTTATTTTTTTTAAGTGTAAATGAATAACTCTTTGTGATACACACAGCAAAATACTGCCTGCGAATCAATAAAACCTGTTTTGATTATATCTGTAGTACAGGTTGGCATGTCTTTTTTGTTGGGGTTTTTTTGTGCGTGTGTTTTCTTTATAATACAAGATTATAGTAGCCTGAATTCACATTCAGCCTAAACAGGCAGAAGAATGAGTACTGCATAGCAATGTGATTTTGTAATAGAATAGTTTTACCTTGGAGATTCACAGGTTTTTTCAGTCCCTTCGCCTCACTGCATGGCAGATTGGTGTTACATGTTACTCAGTGAGCGCAGACCATGTTGGCATCTGGAGCTGGTCAGTGGCAGAACTGGAAACGGGGTCCCTCTTTCAAAAACATTGTAGTCTAAAACATCACTTGCAGTTTTGGAAATACAGCTCTCTCTTTTTCCAAATAGGTAGTTTTAGTAGTTTATCAGTTCCAGATACAGAATATATATGATTACATATATAAAAATACATAAATAGCACTAATGTCAGCATTGAAAGGTCTTGTGGCTGGCTTTCTCTGCATGCAGATGTTCTTCGGAAGCACTTGAAGATTCAATTGACACTGTTTTAAGGGGTGCCCTTGCTGGGCAAGCACTCGAGTGGTGTCAGTAGTTTTGTTCCTGCCACTTCACTTCTGGCTTCTGACTCTTCCCAGAAGTCTGTGTTCCTGAGGGCTGTGGGAAGAACTGCAAGACTTGTTCTTGGAGGACATTGCAATTGCAGTGATTTAAGAGGATGCTGACTCACAGCTCATATTAGCAAAGCTGGAGTGGATGACACAAAACTGTATTTAAATCTTTTTCAGCTCTCGTGTGTTCAGGCTGGAACATTTCATTTCTCTGGTGGAGACGTGGCCTTATTGATTATTCATTATTCCTTAACCTTGATATGCTAGAGCAGGGAGTAGAAAGAAAAGATGGGAATGGACAGGAGCAACTATTATCTTCTCCAGTGTAATGATGGTTTTTGGGGTGGGTCCTCCCCAGTTGGAGAGGCTCACATCAGACACCTGAGCTCCTGGACTAACAGTGAGGGAGAAAGATTCACCCAACAGATTAAAGAAATTAAATTATCTGTCAGGGCACAACCCTGAAGTGTGTTAACCCCAGATTCATTCAGAAACATTTTCCAGATCAAGTTCCCTGTTTAGTCAGGCCTGGATAATGTAAGGATAATGTCTGGATAATTTCCAGGGCAAGCTGTAGGACACTGTAGTTCCTGGGATGGCCGCCCACCTGTCCCAGTTCTGCTGCCCAGCTCTGCTGGTGATGCTTCCAGCACAGTGAGATCATTGTTTAATTTCTATTGCCTCTTCCATTAATCAGGAGCAATTTGAAATCGTAAGAGCACTGTAGCATTTCTGTTAATCAATAACTAACTGAGCTATTCATTTTCTATTAATACGTTCTTCTTTCGTGTGCACAGAGTGAAAACTTGTCAATTAGCTGTTCTGGTCCTACCCAGTACCCATGAGGGTCAGTGCAGAGATTTCCCTGGACTTGTCCAGAGGTGCTCTGAGATGCCCCACTGGAAGTGGTGAGAGTTGCAAGAAAAGCAGGAATTGTAAAGCCCCTCTCAGCACTGCTGTTTTATCACCTCAAGGTTTTAAAAGCAGCCCTAACCCCACTTAATATTAACAGGCTTGCGTTGTGTAAGTCTTAGGCTTTTTTGAAGGTCCGTCCTGACTTTATTTTCCTTAAAAGCTGGTGAATTTGGTTCAAAACTGTCTTTTCAACTAGGAGAAAAAAAGTGGCAACAGGAAAGCTAGAGAGGGACATTTACAGGGGCATGTAGTGACAGGACAAGGGGGAATGGCTTCAAACTGCCAGAAACAGGGTTAGATGAGACATTGGGAAGAAATTCTTCCCTGTGAGGGTGAGGACACCCTGGCACACGTTACCCAGAGAAGCTGTGGCTGCCTCATCCCTGGAAGTGTCCAAAGCCAGACTGCATGAGGCTTGGAGCAGCCTGGGATAGTGGAAGGTGTCCCTGCCCATGGAACAAGATGGTTTTTAAGGTCCTTTCCAAAACCATTCCGTGATTCGAGGATGTGTGCAGTCAGTTTGGACAGACACTGCTGACCCTTGTTGGGACCAGCAGTGTATGTTCTTACTCTCCCAGGGATTGTCATTTCTGGAATAGAAGGAAGAATGAGTACATGTCCACATTTTCGTTCTCCTCCCAGTTTGGTGTGACACTTTGTACCACCATCGACATCTGCAACTGCCCAGGGAGGTCTGGCAGAGACCTCTGCTAGAGCCCTCACCCCATGTCCTGCAGCATCATGTCAGCTGGAGAATTTAACAGCTACAAAATTTTGCAGTAGCTGAGCTATGATAATGAGTTTAACAAATAATTAAAATAATTAGCTGCAGTACCTCTTTGTTTTATGGAAGTACAATAGTTGGTGAACTTGCTATGCCACAATTAGGAGCTCATTAACAAACAAAATTCAAGGGTAACAAATACCTTAAGGGGATGTTTTTAGGAGTATTTAATGAAACTCTGCCATCAAAGGAAGAAGGGTGAGGAAATGTAAATTTTATTCCCAGAGATGCTACACACCTCCTGCAGGACAAGGGACAAGGCAGGGTCTGAAAGCCAGGAATGAACCTTTATTTGCCAGTGTTTGTTTTTCTATTCTGTTGTTTGGTTTGAAGGTTTTAGGAAAAAGGGACACATTCCTTTCGCCATTGCAAGAGGACATATCTCAGGAAATAGTTTTTCATTTGTTTTGATCTTTTTTTGGTATTTTTTCACTCTCGTTGAGGAAATAGTAATCCTTACAAAGCTGGCAAAATGTATCCCTGGGCTGCTCACAAAACAATAGGAGATACATTCCATGAATCCATGTACTCCATCAAAAGTGTTTCTAGGATTTTTTTTTTCTTTTTTTCTGTGGTTATTTGAAGGTGTCATTTTCTGTGGTTAACTCACCTTGTCTCCAGAAATCCATCCCTCATTTTCTCCATAATGGATAAAGCAGTAGGACAAAGAGTGCTTGTTTTACCCTTGTCCTGAGAAAAACCTTTTAGAAAATGATAATGGGCTTCTAACAAATGGAAAAGCTGGTTATCATTGGGGGGAATTAATCTTTGCCTTGATTGAGAATACCTATGCCAAATTACGAGCTCTGATATCCATCTGCTTGCTGTTATCCAGCAATATAGATTTATTGTGACATTTCGGAGAAGGAGTAACAAAACATATGAACAACTGTTGTGGTTCATTAGCCCTTTATTGGTGAAACGTGGTGCTCAGTGATGTTAGAGGTGCAGGAAAAGACAATCCTTTGGCTGAAAGCAGTACGACCGCTGCATTTACAAGGCTGGGTAGAACATTCCCAAGGACAAACTTACAAATTAGCTGCTGCTTTGTGTTACTTGACCGGGAGCTCGTTCTTTGGAGTGATTCAGCCAGTAGCTCCAGGAGGTTGGAGAAGATGTTGAGGCACACCATAGTCTCAGAAACCAGACTCATCCCCATATCAACCTCACCTTTCCCACAGCTCTTTTTGCTGTCAGAGCTGGAGAGGGCACCTGGCTGGGCATCTGCTCCTTCAGAAACAGCCTGGCAGATCCAGGGCAGTGAAGGAAACACCACTGGGACAGCATCTCCCCTAATATTTCTAGTTTAGTCTCTTACTCTGGTTGTCGCCATGAGAAACCCTTCATTTGTGGCAGGTGTCTATGAAGGAAAATCCATCTGTGTTGTCACTCTCCTTTCTCACAAGTATTTATTTTTAATCCCCTCTGGGGGGCTGTTCCATGGGTACAAGCATATAGGCTGTTGATTTATTTGCAGTTGAGTCTCAAAGTCAGGATGTTAAAGCCTTCTAAGCCATCTCCCTTTCCACATGGGAGAACCCCTGGAAATGCACTTTCGGTTTATGACACTGGCTTGGCCTTACTTAATTTACGGTTCACTTAAACGATTATTCAACATACCAGATGTGACAGACAGTAGATTCGGCTGAAATATTACCTCACAGGCATGTTCAATACATAGAATCTGCTCTCCATATGTGTAGGTATGGAGTGTCCCCCAACCTAGAGCAATCAATTTGGTTTTGAAAGGATAGTGAGGTTGAGCGGGAGACGTCCCCTATTTCTCCTGTAACCTTTGTGGCCGCTGATGTGAGAGTCTAACCAAGGTTCCGTCGCGTGAGAAAAAATGTGATCTTTTAAAAATGCCAGAGGCAAAGGATTTGTCATGTGTAAAATATTTGTTGCTAAGTGTTTGCTGATGTTAGGCTAAGTAATTCTTAGCAGCTGTAGTATGTGCAGTAAAGGCAGACAATAAAATAATGACAGAAATGTGGAACATCCCAAGAGTTTCTCCTGATGGCTGGGCTGGTCTTTCTGGAGTGAGGGGTAGGGCACAAGAGTGCTGGTAAAAGCATGTGTAGGTCACAAATACTTGGTGACTTTATCACAGAATCGTAGAGTAAAGCTTTGAGCTGAGGTAAGGTAGAGGTGCTTTGAGAGCTGGTCCTTGGAGGTGGCATTGGCCATCAAGTATGAACAGAAGAGTCACAGCAGTCTGTTGAGGCCTCTCTCCTTTTCTCTCACCACTACCTTTATCCTTTTGAGCAGGATGACATGTTTAGTCAAAACAAGAGCAATGGAGATATCATTAATTCCAGGAGTACTAGTTCAGCAGGCAAGAGACCCTCCTTCTTTTAGGGAACATCAGATACCCATCTTCAGTGCTTTTGAAGTTCATGGGCTGAGGTTCCTTCATGTCAGGGCAGGACCTATTTAGGGCACTCAACTAGACCTTAACTATTAAAGAAAGATTAAAAATTAAACTTTCAATAATGCAAGAAGCTGAACTTTGAACTCCCGTGTGTCAGTGGAATGTTAATCTTATGTCAGCGGTACCCGATAAAGTCAATCTGTCTTCTTCGCCTGGTTAATTTTTAATCGTTTCTATGGATAGAAGGGCTCTGGATGAGACTTCCAAGGAGACTGCCTTATCACAGCCCTAGATCCCAGTGTGGAATGGGGAAGATCATGAACTAAACTCCTCTCATTATTTATATTCTGTATTACCCCCCTTTGTTTGTTTATCCAAGACTTGGATTGTGGGCGTGTTCTCTCAACTGACGCTCAAGGGTAATAGTACACAAAAAAATCTGCTTGGGTGCACATGTTCACAGGATACTGCCAAGCTGTTAATGGGAACAGTATTTCCTGGGTCTACAGCAAATGTTTTAAGCACTGCTAACTGGAAAAGAGGATTGATATATTCAAAATCAAAACCGCTTTTAGCTCCAGTATTGGGGTCATTCTGCAGTATATTCTGGGGTACTTTGCTCAAACCTTGTAGAAATATTTAAAATTAAGTTTTAAAG
Source organism: Pitta sordida (assembly GCA_013390025.1). Taxonomy (NCBI): domain Eukaryota; kingdom Metazoa; phylum Chordata; class Aves; order Passeriformes; family Pittidae; genus Pitta; species Pitta sordida. The sequence goes on along the minus strand of WEKX01015800.1, from coordinate 1,107,856 downwards.
TATTATTTTTAAGGTGGTATTTTGATTTTGCTATTGGTGAATTTTGCAATATTTCTGCATCAACACTACAAAGCATGTGAGGGTGACAAGATGGATGCCCTGCGTCAGCACGGCACTGAAGGTGCTGATTTTTTTCATCAGTGTACAAGGAGGGAATTCAGAGATTTTAGAGCTTGTCTCCATTACATGGACAGCCCCAAGTGCCAACAGCAAGCCTAGACCCTGGATGAATCAGGGTCACCTTAGCCAAAACCTCCCTTAGACCTTCCTTGCCCTGCCACCCTCTCAGTGCTGGGAGGGAACAGGCACTAACGCTGTCAGTGCCACTGTTGGTTTCTGTGGGTCCAGGCAGCCCAAGGTCTCTAAAGGGGAAAGTGTGTGGCTGATGACCGAAGTATATCAGTGGAGAAAAGTGGGAGGTAGAGGATCTCCAGGTGGCTGCAATAGGGGAAATGTTTTCCCTGTTCCCACAGACTTTTCAGAAATATGTAATTGTGGCCTTCCAGTATGTGAAGTATATGGCACAGGTTGCCCAGAGAAGCTGTGGCTGCCCCTGGATCCCTGGAAGTGTCCAAGGCCAGGTTGGACAGGGCCTGGAGCAGCCTGGGACAGTGGAAGGTGTCCCTGCCCATGGCAGAGGGTTGAAACGAGATGAGCTTTAAGGCCTCCCCCAACCCAGGCCATTCTGTGATCCTGTGATTTGGGTGCCTAGCTGGTGCTGAAGTCTGAGCTGTCAGGCAGCTAAAGGCCTTTCAGAACCTAACCCCAATTAATTATCTGCTTGTAGAAAAAAGCTGGATCAGCAAGAAAGTGTAGAAAAGATGAAGCAAGATGCTGCAGATGCAATATAAAGAACAGATGTGTGTACTTCTATCGCTAGGTTACTCCAACATGTGCATGACTCATTTAGGCAACAGTAACCTGGAATAATGTTGAATTCTCACATTTGTTTCCCAAGGTGGGATATATGGAACAATTCTTTTTCTGGTCTCAGATCCAACCCCACCATGCCTGTCTGTCCAGTGCCCTTTAGGGGAGCTAATTCTGCCTGGCAGTGTTGGAGGTGACAGCTCTGTGGAAATAATTAGCAGAAATGCAAATCAACCTAAGTACGTTTTTTAATACTTCATGCCTGGAGCTGTGCTAAACTTAGCAGCAATGAATAAACAGCATCAACGTTCCCTCCTTGAAAGGACAAAGAGCCTCCTGGTATTTGGGACTACTCTGGTACATTTGCGATCTCAGTGTAGCCAACCTTGAACATTTAATAACGTGAGCAGGCCCTCAAAAATTAGTGAGATTAATAAATGTTGAATGTTTTCATTTCTGAGCCTTGAAGGTGGACTTAGCTAATGTCTCTAAGCTTTTCTTTGCAACTGTAAGTCTGGGAAATTACTCCTGGTTAATGACAGTGAGATTCTCATGTAATCACCTAATTTCAGGAGAAAGACTTTTAAATAAACTCCAAGAGACTCATGATAAAATAGCAGGAACTGGCAATGCAGAAATATGAGCCTCTTTCGTTAAACCATTTGCTCTTAATTAGTTTTTATTTGGAATATTGACAGCTAATCTCCTCTCTCTATTACACCTGTATGACTTTCAGTGATTGGCACAGTTCAGTATATAAGTAGCTGAAGACATAATTTGGTCCTCTACACATAAAATTTCCAAACCACACAGGATTTTGTAGTAAAAAATTAAGGTATTTAAGATATGTGGCCAAAAGTCAGTAATTCCAGACCTGACCTTGATTTCCCCTGGATTAAAGATAATGAGAGACTTAAGGGGCCAGTGACTGGATGCCCAATGGCCTGGTTTAAAGAAGAGGTGGATGGTGGAATAATTATATCTGTCTTTCAACACCATCCAATTTTTGGAAACACTCCCACATGAAAAAAAAAAAGGTAAATAAATAAATAAATAATTTTTCGTTTCAACAAGGTGACATTTGCTGATGTTCACTAATTTAGGAGCGACTGATTTATGCATGTTTAATCTTCACTAATGATGACTTCAGGGCGAGAAATGAAAATAAGTTCAGTTAATAATACGTGTATATATTATTAACACCTTTACTGATGGAGATGGGTCTTGTCCTGGTAGACAAATGTAGGAGCAATTTGTGGGAGATCTGAATGACTCAGGGCTGTCAGAATCGCTCTCTCACTTACCAAAATGTGGAGAGAAGGAATATTTGGACAGTAAGAATTCTGAGGTGATCAACTGTAACTCAAAACTTGTGTGAAAACTGTAAGTAAATACAGTGAGAAGCTCAATTCCTTACGTTTTGGGATGCTCTGTAACAGTAAATGATGGGTATTAATTATACTCTTAGACCCTGATTGTGGCTGGCTTCTCATTCTGCCATAGAAATATTGGGGAGGATGCAATCCTTGAATTCAGTCTACATGCTGACAAAGAAAACTTATTGCGAATATTAATGTGCTTGGTCTAATCATCGTGCTATTTTTTTGTGTAATTTACTTGATCAGGGAGTTGGAATTCCCTCCTAGCTGTTACAGATTCAAGCATTTATGCAAAATCCTCCAGTCTGGAGATTTACAGTGGATTATCTACAAATATTTGAATACATTAGTGCAGTCCTTTAAATGCCTTGCCTTTATTTACATACAGAACAAATAACAAGCAACTTGAATGACAGCGCTGTAATTCCATCAAGGAGCTCGCGTCCTGAGAAACCACAGGAATAAAGTGCTAATAGGCCCCTGTGTTTGGTGGAGCTCTGCCTGGAATTACAGCTCCATAACCTGGATTTCATTAATTTTTAGTATTTAAAAAAAAAAAAAAGAAAGTCTAAAATGTTATAAATTGTTGTGTCTGGAAGAGGGAAGAGCCAGAGAAGGGTAAGGGTGACACATTCTCTCACCCACTTCTACCACAGGGAAAAAAATAGGTGTTTTCCAAATCCATCAGTGTAGCAGCCGACCAGAGAGAAAACACTGGAGTCAGGTTGCTGGTGGGGTGTAGGAAGGTTTGCTGAGGTTGATGGGGGGAGTTTGAAGAGCTCCTTTCCATCTGACCCACCTGATCTAACGACAGGTTTTCCTGTATCCATGGCTCTTTTGGAATCTTGTGCTCTTTGCGTTGGCTGATGCAGCTGCTGCACTCGCGCTCAGTCGCAGATTATTGCAGTACATCCCTGGGGGGTTGATGTGGGAAGACCCGCCTGGTCTTGGTTTCTGTTCCAAATCTTCCTCCTGGAAGGGAGAGAGAACAAAATCAAACCCAAAGCCTTGCTGTAGGAAGAGAGATGGGTTCCTGCCGATCCCAGAGGTAAAGCCTTAACAATTTCCATGGAATAGTCAATTATCTGTTTCATTGCACAAGCCAATATCTTTTCTCAAAAAGATGTATTAGAGTGTTTAGCCATTCAAGTGATCCATCTGGCTGAGCATTTGGAGATGCTCTTTAAGTTGATTTATCGGGCCCAGACCTGGTGTCCTTGATAGCTCTGGGCCTGTGTGGGACTGTCTGTGCACCAGGTTCATAGGGACAGGGCTGGTGACCTTGAGTTCCTGGCAGGAGCAGGGCCTGTGCCATCACACCTCTCAGTCAGGACAGGCTTATTGCACATTAGCGTGGCATTTAAAAATTGCTATTGCAGGGGAGAGTTGAGGGGCCACCAGATGCTTCCAAGGAAAATGCAAGGAAGCCCCCAGGCAACAGATCCCTGATAAGACACTCCAGCAGAATCCGCACCTAAATCCTAATGAAATCTGGCTAAAGCCCTGTGGCATGAGACCCTGTATCACAGTTAAATCTCCTCTACTCATAAACTGCACATTACAGCTCCAGCATTCACATTATCCCGTTTCCACCGGGTATCCCCTGTGGCACAGTGAAGATGTGACACAGTTCAGTCCCAAGGGAAGTCACTTTGCTCATGTTCTCATCCCATTGTGGTGGGTTCTGCGCCGATCTGGCTGCACGGTGCCCCTGGGAGAGGAGGGCTGAGCTCCACTGGGAAACAGGGAATTCGGATTGCAACCTGTCTGGGTCAGGCTTCATCAGCAATTGCTGCTGGGCACACGGTGAGATGCAGCCCCAGAGCCTTGGAGTGCAGGGAAGCACCTTGGGAAGGTGCTGGTTCCGTAGGAACACTCAGGGTGGAGGCAGGATCCAGCTGAGTGCCAGGCACTGGGAATGTCTGTGACACAGCAGCAACTAGAAGGGGACTATATGTAATGTTTACATCCTCAAAGTGCATATCAAGGCAAAAGCTGTAACACAAGTAAATGAAATCAACGGTGTAATATTTTAATTACTAAAAACTTCAGGCAAAATTCCACTTATTTTTCTTCTGGGCTTTACGGGATAAATTCTTTAAAGGTAAATTATTAAATTAAGCTTTGGCTCCCACTTACTGCTTTTTAAAACTGAAAATTGCTACTTGGCAATGATTTATTCTTCTCCTCTCCCCCTTTTAAAGTGAGGATTGCAAGAAAGTTTAAGTATGAATGCATTTCTTAGCGAGTGGAGTTATATGTTTAATATAATCCAAAACAGATTGTCTACTCAAACACTGTTCATTAAATGAACTGTCTGCAAGTGTGATTTACAGTGCAACGTGGTCATGGGAATGTCTGTGTGTATTTAATAACTGCACAGTAATAGCTTATTGGCAGGAGTGGTAATTCGATTTTGGAGTTTTATCTTATTTTTGAGTTTCTGGACCGTGAAATCCTGCTGTCTGACACACTTTCCCATTGCTTAATCTCCTGAGATTTGTGTAAAGAACAACAACTTTCCTCCTTACTGGAGACCCAGTGCCCTGCTATATATTTTTTATTGCCACCGCCCCGGTGCAGCTACTCACAGGCCCCCCTGTCACATTTATGGACTCAGTACTGCCTTATAAAATGCAGTAATAGACCAAAATATTGACATTTAATGATCTAAGACGTCCTGCCTTAGAGAAGATAAAATCTTCCAGTATTACTAAGTACCAAAAATGTTCAAGGATCATTTTCTGCATAATCTGTTGTGTTCTGTGTTTAACTTTCTATTGATTCAAAGTCAAAACTCTCTTATTTAATGTACTTAAGGAAGTCAACCAATAATTCTTATTCCACACAGACACTTGTAATTGTGCTCTGCTCCTTATGGTTTGGCAGGGTTAGCACCTGAATAGACCCAAATTACACTGTGTTTGTGTGCTCTGAAGGCCCTGAGAAACAGTTTTAGAGCCAAGTGTGTGGAAATTTTTCCATTGGAGTTACTGGTCTGGAGGGAGGCTTTTGGAGGATGGCCTGATGGGGAATTATTATTAATTTACTTTTTTGAAATGATCTGCCTTTGCCATAGCTGTGGAAGGTGATGTCTCACAGCAAGTTTGGCTCCCGCCTTCCCACCCTTTCTTTCCTCTCTCATGAGAAAGGCACTGAGTGATTGAACAAAATATTTTGAGTACTCATGATCAAATATAATTCCACCATCTGACTCAGCCAGCAGGGTTCCTAAAGGATTCCAGGGCCCCAAATAATAGCAACCCACCCTCTGACGTGACAACACAGGCATCAGCTGTCATCACCTCACTCAGTAACGCAGGTCCTTTAATTCACTTGTCATTATTGGAGTGTCTTTCTGCCCAGTGGAACACTATTGTCTCCATAAATACATGTCTGAATCCCCTAATTATTCATCCAGGATTAGAACTGAAATCCTTGCTTTAAGACTAGCATTACCCCTGAAATCACACTATTTAAGATTTTAATTATTTTAAATCATATATAAGTTATTTCCTTTAAGTGTTGGAGCCAATTAATTGTCAAATAGAGTTGGGCAGTTCCGATTGGATGCAAAACTGTTTTTCTATTTTTTTTTCTTGGGTGGCTTGAGAGAAATTTGGTGACCTCATTGTAACTGTTCAAGGATTTCAGAGATTTTCCCCTATGTTTTTTGTGGGTGATTTTTTTTGTTTGTTTGTTTTTCTGCTGGGTTTTTTTCCCTTCCAGTTAAAAGAGCTGCTAACGAGAGCCTAAGAAGTTCATGAGTCTTAAGCTGCTTTTTGTGCTCGTGGAGTTTTATCAGTCTGAGCCTCTTTCCTTTCTGGGGGTGTATCTTATCTGTGTACAATAACAGTATCTCGCACTTCAGGTAACTATTTGATGTCTGTAAGTGTGTTACCTGTGTGCTCAGAAGTTTTCTCTCAGGTAAGTGGACCGAAGCTTTGTAATATTGATGCTGGGTTAGGGGAACAGGGAACCTGGCTTCACTCTCTCTGCCTGTGCTGCTGCCACACACTGACTCGTCTTCAAAGAGTTCTTATCCTGTTAACTCTGGCTTTTACCCTTCTAATTGATACACAAAAAAAGCATCCAGGTTATATGGCAGCACCCAAGGCAGTGGTAGAGTCCCCCAGAGCCACCACAAAAGCTGTGAGCCCCGATTTGCGGAGAGTTCAACCTGCAGAGCACACAGAGTCATGGCTGTACCTTCTATCAAATCAAAATGCTTCTCTTTACCAGCTCCTGACAATATGAAGCACAGAAGTGTTCTAGACTTAAAAATGGGAAGTAAGAGTAAAAAGTTTGTTTCCCTTAGTGCCAACAAACCTGCTGACTTGCTTTGCCCTTTTAGGCTGTGACTACAACAGAGCAGAGGGCATCAATGTGCAGGAGCGTCAAACTCTGTCAACCCCCTCCATCCTGGTACCACTTTTTCTTTTCCCTTCCCATTTTCTTTCCTTTTCCTTCACTTTCTTCTCCCCTTCCTTTCTTTTCTCCTCCCTTTTGCCACTCTTTCAAAGCCATCAGAACACATCTGGTAAAAGCAGCAGCAGCTGCTCTTTGGGCTCGGAGAGCTGCCCACAGAGAAAGGTGTGCTGTGGAAGGAGGGTGGCACTGAATACTCCACTCTGCCTCTCCAGAATGAATTTTGGCATCCAAGGAGGAGGGGAAAGCCACCTCCATGAGGCTTAATCATCGTACTGTATGCTCAGCCAAGTTGGCTCTTTTATCCTGTCTTTGCATCTTCCCAATGTGTCATCCAGTCCTTCAGAAATTGCTGGAATCGTTCCTTTGGTCCTGATCTTTGGGCTTTGCCATGGCACTGCTGCAGATCCTGCATCTGCTTATGTGTCCATGGGGCATAGTGGGTACCCAGTCCCAGCTAATACTCAAAAATTGCCAGAGTGCCTCTCAATCCCTCCTGCAGCCACCCATCCTGCTGTTAGTCCCTGTTATTCATCCTCTTCTTTTGAGATCCACGCACAGGCCGGGATTGCATTTTAACTGATCACAAGCTGAACAAACAAACAAACCACCAAAAAAAAGCAAAGCAAACCAAAATAAACCTTTTGGGGTTTTTTTGCTTATGTGCTGTTGATAAATGTGCTCTCTACTCATCCCTAAAAGGCTGTTGTACATCCTTATGCTGTTGTGCCATGCCATAACAACCCCCAAAACATTCCTCCCCACTTTCTTCATATCTCATCTGTTTAGTTCTCTCAAATGTCCTTATCTTAATGGAATTTTTCTTTACAGTCCAGGAATTGTACCAGGGGGCTCTTACATATCCCAGGCAATGTCTCGGTGTGCATATTCCAGCATTGCATTGTCTTATGTTACTATAAATAGCTCTCACAAAGAGTCCATATTTCTGCAGAGATTTGCCTGTCAGCCCTTAACAATGGGAGTCATTCACAATGGGAAAATAGAATACCAGCTCCATCAACCTTTGACAGACTAATAGGGGTTATTTGACTTTCAATTTTTCATTATCGGGTTTGGCAGCCACAGTCATCATGTTGAAAAATACAAACTGATCCGCGCTCCTAACAGGAGGGAACGCTCCTGACCCTCCTTCAGTGGGCACACGGGGGCCTGTGGGATGTGTCCACTGATAAAACAGGACATAAAACCAACTTGTCATGTACCAGAGGTGTAGAGATCCTGGTATTGGCCTTTCCCATCCTGTTTTGATAGTTGGAGTAGAGTGGAGTGGTTTTCCATCAGGCTGAGAAAGTTGGAGCTGTTGAGCCTGGAGAAGAGAAGGCTCTGGGGAGACCTCATTGCAGCCTTCCAGTATCTGAATGTATCTACCAGGAAGCCAGAGAGGGATGTCTTCATCAGGAACTGCAGTCACAGCACGAGAGGGAATAGGTTGGATACATGGAAGATGTATGACAGACATGTGAGGGTGTGAGATCCTGGCACAGTTTGCCCAGAGAAGCTGTGGCTGCCCCAGCCCTGGAAGTGTCCAAGGCCAGGTTGGACAGGGCTTGGAACACCCTGGGACAGTGGACAACGTCCCTACCCATGGCAGGGTGTTGGAACAAGAGATCTTTAAAGTCCCTTCCAGCACAAGCCATTCCATGATTCTGTGATTCTGTTGCTGAAAAAACCCTCACCTGAGTCTGCCAGAAGGATATTTCCTCTGCCTTGAGGGCTCTAAGCCACCTGTTCAGGGCCATAGCATTGACCTGGGGGTCATCACTGTCCCTCTGGCCATTGCAGCTCCTTGGTGTGTCCCTTGTCCTCACATTGTCACGGTGTCATGTGTGCTTTTGTAGAGATTGCTCTTGTTGGGAAGTGACATTGTCACAAGACAGCTGTTCTGGGCAGTGCAAAAGGTGAATGACTCAATAAACATTCCAAATTTAGCTCAGATTTGCCACTGGCAAAAAATTCCACATGAGAGTTGGAAAGACAAAGGCTGTTACTTTTTCTGTGGTGTGAAAAGCATCTATTTACACCAGGATAACTGCCTTGGAATAAAATCTGGCTGCAATAAAGGACAATTATCTGCTTGAGGTCACTGCTTTTACACAAAGTAATTAGTCAAGACCAGCTTTATAGGCCCTTCACAGGACCCAAACTGGCTATTTGGAACTAAAACATAAACCTTTTTCCTGGGGAAGATGTAGGCTGCATGTCACACGTGTCAGTGAGGTCCCCTGTGTGCACAGTTCAACACCAGAGGTGCCCAGGCTCTGTCAAGCAGTTAGTTGTCAAAACTGAGTCAGAGTTTGGATATGAAAATGTCCCATAAATAAGAGGTATCTTGCAGGTTTCAGTCATGCAGATGACAGGGGTTAATCTGGAGTCCAACAACAAACATAGTTGTCCCTCCAGAAGACATGAAGCTGGAAAGTTTCCTGCTGAGTATCCATGGCCACAAAAGGGAGAACTTCAGGGAAGAAATCCAAAAATGGATTTTCAACTAGTCAACGTTCCTCTAATTACTTCAGTACCAGCAGTAGATAAGTCTTCTAGCATGAACCTCCATGTAATTCAGCAAGAATGGGCTTCCCCAAGGACCCTTGATTCATTATCCAAACCTAAATCCTAGTGGCTTTGTATCTAAGGGATGTCCAATACATTGAACTATAAATAACCACCTGACTCTGTTAGTTCACAACTGGTTTACTTTTATAATTACAAAGGCTTGCCCTAAAAAATCACAAATTTAATGGAAACCTACTTCAATGGGAACCACAGTTCAACATCCTCAAGGACCATCCTCCCCTATGTACAACAGCTTAGTACCAAAGCTTGGAAGTGGAAAATGTCTTTGTTTCCTTCTGACTCTGGCACAGCAGCTGCAGGGATTAATTGAAGTCATGAAATCGATTGATTTTCTGTAGCTGTTATTAAAAAAAAAAAAGCACTTTTGCACCCCATGAAAGGTATGACTATCACTAAATTGTGTGCAATAAACCAACAAGGCTCCGGTCTGTTGAGAAACCCAGAGTCCCATTAGTCTCCTAATTTTTATTTCAGAGCGCAGAGACTTTTATTGTGTTACTGAAACTTCTCCGATAGTCCTGCTGTGCCATCAGCATCATCACAAGGGAGAAACCTCCGTGATCCCAACATCTCTTTTGTGGATCAGCAGGAGAGATGCTGGTCTGCTGGAGAAGCCACTCAGCCTTGCCAAAGGGAGGTTCTCACTTCTAAAACCTGTTCAGCATAAAGGCTGTGATCAGATGTTGGAGAAGTAAATGTAACACTCATCTTTTTTATGTGTAAAGAATAAATGCAACACTCATATTCTTCATCCCCATGTAAATTCCCATGAGTACATCAGGAAAATGGAATTCATTTTAAAAGGTTTGACGTGTTCCACTTGAGATAAGACATTAAGTTTTTTATTGCTGACCTCCCTGCTGATGGTTCTGTAAAAGCAGAGCTGTTTCCACCAAAGTCCTCTCCACTCAGGCCTCAGACAGTTTCCAAGAGCTGTGTGTGTTTACAACATTGAATAAATTACCTCCACTAATAACAGGAATGAAACCAAATCCCACAGTGTGTCTGAGGCTCGTTCTTCCTTATTGCTTCACTTGGTAGATCTATAGCACTGCAAATAGATTGGTACACAAGCAACAGTTTTTATTTTTGAGCACAGTTAAATTTATATAAAAAACAAGTTGTATTTTAAGACCAGACCAAAATTCAAAGGCAGCAGTGTAATGTTTTCCATCTGAGGTTATCTATCTCAAAATATTTTGTTTATCTTATGCTGTCATCCGAAGTGGCACATGGTGGTGGTGGTGGCAGCGATCCATATATTGCTTTAAGGCTTTCCTACTTATTTCAGTGATGAGGTTATGGATTGTGTCATCTCTGCTAAACAGTGCAGTTAAATAAATCCCATTCCCCATTCTCAGTAAGCTGACAATTTATTGAGTTCTTTATTAGCAATGTGCATGACAGTGTATTACAATCAAATTCTTTTCTGCCTTCTGCATTAACTAGGAGGGATTTTAGACCATACCTGTTAGATTTGATGTCCCACATCACCATATGCATATCAGTTTTTGTTTTCTGTGTTTTGAGGGAGTTTTTTGTGAAGTAGTTGTTAGATAACTTAACAGGGAAAGTGCTCTGCAAATGGAAAAGTACAAAATACCTGGTTGGTGGTCACTACATCATTAATACTTTAAAGGCCAATTCTGCAATGCATGTCTGAGGCAGCAGGAGGAAAGAATTCCACGGCCAGTCTGTGTGTTTAATGAAAAAACAGGTCCTTGGTTTAAAGTTTTCCAGTTATCTCTATTGGTTTAGGTCAAGGAGTGCTATTTTATTTCCTTTAAAGTAAACCTTAAAGAGGCCACATATCTTTATAAAGGTTAAAGACTTCTCTGGCTCTCTAAAGACCTGAGCACAGGCTCATAACCAGGGTTATGCCATTATACATAGTGAGAAGTGTGTGAGTAGGCCAAGAGGAGCAAATAGACTTTGCTTATGTGTGAGCATTGCTGACAGAGTTTTGTGTGTGTGGCTCCTTCAGAGAAAATATCAGCCTTTCAGGACTGCAGTGATTGGAGCCTGGTGTTAAACATTCCCTCTCTGAGCCACTTTTTCCCCATTTTCCAGTGCACTGTCTCAGAATTTGCCCCTTCTCAAGCATGGCAGGTCGTGCCATAGTTGCCAAACATGAGGATTGCTCACAGTTGTGGTGATGAGATGGATGCCGGGGAGTCAAAGGCTTAATGAGGTGCTGTGGTGGGTAATCATCATCACTGATGGGCACTTGCTGAGAGTGTTATTCAACAGGATATATTGTCCTGCGCTCTCTGGCTGTAAATAATATTTGAAATGTTGCTCAATTTGCCGATCAGCTGAATGAGCTTTCAGTGAAAACCTTTAAAAATCATCTTTATTTTAAATTAGTCTTTGTCTTCCCATATGATACTGGTGAGAGCTGCTTTTGGAAACTGTGTGGGCTAAATGTTGGAACTGGTTTATTTTGCTGCAACCAGGTGACTGTGTGGTGCTTAAATAAACCTTCATGAGGCTTGAACAGGGACTGCAGGATAAGCAGTGGGAAAAAGATTTTGAGGAAGGGAAATGTTGTCCAAATGGTGTCAGTGATGGGGAAAAATGGATGTAGAGAAGGGCAAGTCCTGCGTTACCACAGGACCTGGGCTGAGGCAGTGGCAGAATTGCCTCAATGAATTACCTCAATGGCAGAATTGCCTTGGGATGTCAGGACTCAATGAACTCTGTGCTGGCTCCCTGTACCTCGGCTCCTTAGCTGACTCTCTGTTCCTGTAGTCTTGCCACAAGTTTCTCCCAACACCGATTTCTAATGGCACAGCTCTTTAATTAAATATCAGGCTGTGACAGTCCTGCGGGGGACAGTCAGCCGTGCTGTTGTCCCTGTCCCCTCCTGGCAGCCTGGTCAGATGGTGGCTGCACGAGACTCTCCCTCTGCAGAAGTGAGTTGGTTCCACAAAACAATGAGGCCGGCTCAGGTTTAATTACCATTAAATTAAGGCAGCAGTTATACCTTTAAATTGAATATTCTAAAAGAAGGGAGAGTGGACGTTAAACTTAATGACCTGAAGGAAACACTCAAGGCCAGGAGTGCAGGAACAGGGATTGATCTGGAGAGCCATGGTTTGTAAAGCCAGAAGGGACCAGTGCAATAATCTCCTCTGACCTCCTGAAGGCCACAGTGGTTAATCCAGCTGGGTTGGGGCATATCTCAGGAAACATCCCCTTGTAAAACACAGGTTTACAGCTTCGAAGAATGCAGCTTTACTCTCAATTAATCATTTGCAGTTGTTATTTACTCTCGCTAATAAAACCCAGCATCTCATTTGAAGTCAGAACTCGCCCAGCTTAATTCCCAGATCTTGGATTATATCATATCACAGCTCCATTTATTTCATAAAGAGGCTGCAATTATGGAAATTCAGTGTCCTGTATTAATAAAATGTGATCAACTTGTGCCCTCTCCTTTCTTCTGATAATCTGAACAGATTGAGTTCCTTGCTTTTTGCACTGACCATGTATTTACTATTTTTTAGTCATTCTTGTGGCTGTTTGATGCACGACCTATCACGGGGACATCCCTGCTGCTTTGCTGGTGTGGTTGTACCAGTTCACATTAACAGTGTGATATGATCGTTCTGTTCTCACGTGGCTTTATTCTCCTGACATGGACAGGGAATGCATTACACCCTTCACTACAATCGCAATGCCTGGTCTTGATTTCCAAGGTTTTTCTGTATTTTAGTTCTTTTCTTTCCAAAATAGAGTTCTCCAACCTGTAAAAGTGCTGCATGTGCTTTGTTCCTAGGTTTCAGTTTATCCCATTTTCTAATTAGGATTTAGGACTCAGTCAGTAGCTGTACTGTGGAGCACATAATGTTTGCTTGTGTTGATCTTATCAGGTTGCTTTGAATCAATACCTTCTCCACTTCATTATTTACCATTCTCCTAATCTTTGTCAGTCATTTGACATTTTTATCAAATAATGTTTTCGTATTTTCTTCCAGCTTGTTGATAAAAATGTTGTATAGCTGAGGGTCAATTACTCAGGGTCCTCACAGGATCTCATTAGAAACACCCACTGCTCTGTGATTCCTCTGTGGACTGATTGAAACACAGTAAAATCAAAGGAATTGATTAGTGAAGTGGTATAGGAAACAGTGACAATTAGGGAACTGCCACATTAGACAGTGCTGTGATGGTAGAATTCAATGGCAAACCATGTAGTGCATTGTTTTTTAAAAGAAATTTTACAAACTCGATAGAGAAAATAACCTCTTGTTACAATACAGTTGTTCTGAACTGTGACTTTTTAAGGCAGAATTTTTATGTTGGAAGAAGCTTCCGTATCGACATGGCTGTGATTTTTAAAAGCTTGTGGTTCAGTTCAGTTTCTTTTCTTTTTGCCCTTGTTTTCCCCTTGGGGAACCAAGATATATTCACCTGCATTGGCAGAGCTGTACCAGCAATAGGAGGGTTCCCCAAATAGCTGGAGAGTTCTGATACACCTTTTCTACAGTAGTTTGCCTTGTTTTTTTAGGTGTTGTGAGTGAGGATGGGGAATTACCTTTCTGGAAACTGAGGTTTCTAAGTATTACTTTAACCAGCACCAGGACTGGCATTGCAGGGGAAGTTCAGCACATGCTTGTTGGGTGGTTGTTAAATTTAGGGTAACACAGAGTGCCCTTCCTTCAAGTGTTAATGTGGAAATGAGATATTTCCCTTTTATCTTTTGAAGAAGCAGGTTTAAAGCAGAGAACCTTCCTTCCTCCATCCTTGCATGTCCAGACAATGCAATCATATTCCTTCTCCCACAGCCTGTCTGTGCTCCCACCCTTGTTCAGGTCACTTTTGTGTTTGGGCTCTGCAGAGCCCCTGCTCAGCCCTTCTCCTGTCCTGTCCTGTCCTGTCCTGTCCTGTCCTGTCCTGTCCTGTCCTGTCCTGTCCTGTCCTGTCCTCTCCTCTCCTCTCCTCTCCTCTCCTCTCTCCTCTCCTCTCCTTTCCTCGTGGGCTGAATCTACAGTCAGGCTGGTGGGCTGAATCTACAGTGGAGAAACCGTGAAGGAGGAATTCTGCCAATATAGCTATTCAAATAAACACAAGCACAGCTGATGGGCAGGGGCTTGTCAACCTCATTGCATTTACATCAGAAACTTTGCCTATTTCAGTCTTGTAGATTATGGGATGTGATTTTTCACGCTCTGTAATATCAAGCCAAACCCTACCAAGAAAGCTTTGTTGCCTCAAGACTAATGAGGTTGTAAAACTCTATCCATAAAATCAGAATAATAGTATTCCCTTGCATCACAAGATTGCTGTAAGTACATAAGTATATTCTGCACTTACATGGCCTAATGTGAACACTGAGAACAAAACTCCATTTGTTTCTGTGAAGGGGAAGTATCTCCAGTGTACAAGGTTACAGGTGAAATCCCAAGGTTTCCCACCTACATCTTGCGATGTAAATAGAGAGGAGCACCAGTACAATTCATTTTATACAGTGAATAATATAACATCAATTATTGCTGAGCTCTTTATTTGTCTTTCCGTGCAGTTATCTGCTATGGTTTCTTTCATATGTTCTCATTTGTTTAATTAAATTACGTTTGGTCTTTTCAGAGTCTGTCCCTACTTGTTGTGGACATTTATTAATAGTGTCACTTGGTTGATAGTCTGCTCATTTTAATCTCATCTGAATTTGATTATCTTTATCTATTTACACTTCAGAGACTTTCCCCTGAATTCAGAAGGACCTGCTCTCTCTTCCCACTGTTACACAAGGCAAGTTGTCATGTGTCCTCTGCATAGGTGCTTTAATGGCACTAATTAATCAAGAAGCAGTGCAACAGAGGAAGGAAAACATTACAAATGAGTGCAGCCAATTTATATGCAGAGCACCATGACTGACCTGTGCTGGTAGTCTGAAGAACTCTGGCACTACCCGTGAAGCAAAGCCAGTGCAGGAGTAAAGCACATCAGATCCCCTGAGTCCTTGGCACCCACCCTTTTTGCTTTAGGTCAGGTTAGGTTTTAAAGCACTAATCTCTAGTGCTTTGGGTTTCTGAAATCCAGTGATAGCTCAGTGTAAGTACTTAAAGAAACCTGGCCACTTCTGGACGTGTTTGGTGCATCAGCATCGTGTCAATGCTTCAATGACTTCTGTCAGCTCTCAGGTATCCTGTATTTTTCTCAGGGCATCAAGTCTTGCTCTCTCACCTTGCTTTGCTTTTAAGTTTCTATTGGTTTTAGTTGTTGGAGAAAAACTTTTAAAATGTGGGTTTGAAATACTCAAGACCCTCTCGGCAAAATGGATGTATAAATATATAAGCACTGAGATGCATTTTGAGCTGCTTTCCTGCCAGCTTCAAGGCTCCTTGCAAGGAGAGCTGGCTCTTGAGCTGGACTGTGAGCAGGAAAGGAGACTTCTCAGGGACCTGGTGCATTTGGAAACTGCTGAGTGCTTCCAGGAGCAACTGGAACTTTGTCAGGGTGGGGAAATGGAGTGGAGGATGTTTGTGTTCAGGTTAACTGGAGTTTGTGGTAGGCAGGAGCTCTTGCACAAGATGGGGGAGGTCCTCTAGGTAGAATTTTGGTTTCTGACACCCTGTGTGCTTTGGGCACCAAGGAACACAGACAGAGCAGGGGACATTTCCTTTAGCTCATTTTGAAAAAAATACAGTCACTTCTTCTTGTATATCCATTTTAATGGGGATGGATTGGGCAGGGGACTCAAGGCACATGGAGGCCGAGCCTCTTGTGCAGGAGAGAGCTCAAGCATGAGGCTCACGTGTCTCCTTGCTGGTTGTCTTGAGTGGTTTCTTTGCCTTAGTATTTCCAGTTATGTTAAAATTCACTATTAGTTTGCCTTGATCTGAATTGGAAAGTGAAATTCCTCATTCATGGCACTGGATTCATCTGTAGGGTTTTAGGAGTTTATATATTATAAAGGGTTGATATCCAGTTAATAGAAGTGTTTCTTTACCTTGCACCAGCTGAAAGAGTGAGAAGAAAACCTCTGTCTATTCAGAGAGATAATGTGTAATTAATTAATAAGAAATGCTGTTACCAGGTGTCTCCTCTCCCTCTCCCAGTGGAGTCATGGGGCAAGGATCAGACACAATCACCTTTCCTCATTTTATCTAACAAGGGTGAAATTCCACTGTCAGGCATATTTTCCAGTTTAAGTCGTGATGTACAGCAGATTGTTATGCATGATTATGAAACCTAATAAATTTCTCACCGTCCCATTTTCCCTTGCTGGTGGAAGTCAGGGATTAAATGCCCTCCTGATGGGTGGTGAGGTGAGATGAGGTGCAGGGCTGCAGTCATGGCTCACAGCATGGGGCTGCATCTCCCCTTAAGGCCTGTGCCAGGGCCTTGTGTCAGTGTGGTGGAAATTTCCCAATTTCCCGAGTTCCCTCCCAGTTTGGGAGCTCACAAGCCATGAGCATGTGGGTTGATTACACTAAGCTTGGTTTGTGGGCCTGAGCCAGAGAGACTGGGATCTTCTGGTGCCACAGGAGTGGGAAATGAAAAGCTCATGTGATAGTTTTTCAAGCAGATTTGGTTTGCTAAATGTAAAAAGAGGTTCTTGGTCTCTTTACTCTGTAGTTCATTCTGATTTCACATCAGCAGCTGATGATCTGCTGAACAATATAATGTCTGTCTGGGTTATCTTGAGTACATGCTGGTGCCTGAGGCAGGGCCATGCTACTCTTCTAAAATTGATGAATTCTGATAGCAGAGTTGGCAAATTAAGATTTGTGAGTGCTTATTAGCTGGCTTCTCCTTGAGTGGTGTAATCCATACTGATGTTGGCTTTCATCATATGGAACAAAAGCTTTTGTAGTCTCCATATTTGTTTTGTGACATCAACAGTCTGTCTGCACTCAGTGCTCCGTGCCCCCTGTGACTACTTTTTTTGCAGTGTGTGGCAGGAAATGTTTAATGAAGTGATGATCAGAGGGAGAGCCTGGAAATATTAGTGAGACTGTTACATGATGAGGTTAAAAAAGGAAAATATATAGTAAGAAAAAAAATACTGTAACCTTTCAGTAGCATTAATAATTTCAAAGGTACTTGAGAGTCTTGGGCTCCTTTTAACTTCCTAGAGTTGTGAAAGCGTTAATTGAGTATCTCAGAGGGTGACCAATGAGTTTGTGGACTGTTACATGTTGTTAAATTGCTTATGTTTGCTAAACGTAGAGATCCATAATGCTGACAAGGGACAGGCTGCAGCTGCTGTTTTGTTCTACCAAGTTCTCAGCATGGACGAGAAGCTTTTGCAGTTCCTGTGAGAAGTCTGAGTTGGCTCAGCAGCCACTGTCGGATTGTTTATCTCAAGGGAACTGTCGGTGAGACAGGCATTTCCCATTATTGCTTTCCTAGTGTTAAATTTGATTTGTTCTCTTACCTAGTTTTTTGCTACAGAAACTAATCATGCCCTGATTTACTTCCCCTGCTTTTTTCCCGGTTACACAACCATTTGGAAAGAACACTCAGGATGATCTATTCAGCTTCAGACTGGCACAGCTCTGCTAAAAGGCTGGAGTCATTTAAACTGCTCTTTTATCTCCTTCTTCTCTCTCTCTTTTTCTCTTCAGGTTACTTAAAACATCAGCCAGAAAAATACTGCTGCACCAGTAATTACTGGAAATAAATGTTCTATTTAAAATCATGTATCATACCCAGCATTAATTTTTCAAGAGCTCTATAAAACAAATCCATTGTAGGTGAAGAAATGAGGGGCAGAGTGGGGTAGTGGCAGAGCTGGGGTACAGAAGGGTGCAAAAACTGGGTTCCTTGAGGCAACAACTGAACTGGAAATGCAGTTGGAGGGAAAATTGTGGGAATGAGATGGAATCTGTTATAATAAAATGTACTGTTTGGTACATCAGGAAAAAACCATACCACTAACAAGTCAAACCACCCATATTTATGGCTAATGCTGACAAGCAGCAAGTTGCTATTAGAACAATTTGAATGACCTCAGTGGAATAAGGTCACATTTTCCATGATTTCCATGATTCTTTGCAATTGCGTGCTACATGTGATTTTCTAAAATATAATTCCTTACCCTGACATACATATGCCTTAAAATTATCCTCCCTTACCATTTGACATATTTATTAGTTCAAATCAGTTTCTGATCACTATATTTTTTTCTATACTGACACTGTTTTTTTGCTGAGATGTGCTTCCACCTGAGCCACATATTTTTGAAAAATCCTGTGTAAAATTCCACATAGTTAAAACCGTGATGCTGCTGAAATTGCTAAAATGTAAATTCACAAACGTGGCTGTCCTGGATGCATTTTGCACAGCCTTTAACGTGGGTCATTTTTGTTCTGAAGGGCACAGGATGAGCAAAGTAAGGTTTAAGGCAAAATGGTAACATCATTAACAAAAGAAGCCTGTTAACTGATGGGTTTGAGAGGGAGGAGCTATTTTGGTTCACTTATCCCTATAGATTTATTGGCAAATGCAACCTAATCATTGCTTGCAGTGCAGTTCCAAAAGGAAAAAAAAAAAAAAAAGGCAGCTTTCCAGAGCTCAACTCTATTTTAATAGGTTAGATTGGTGCAAACTTGTGTGATAGTGTTTCAGATGAAAGAACTGAGATCTAACAAGTCTCCATTCTGTCAAACTAGAAAGGACATGAACTATTATTTCTGACACAGAAGGGAAGTAATCAAATATTTAGGTCTTTTGTTTTCATTATCCAGAACAGGAGGATAAAAAATAGATACCAGAATATTCCTTTTGATTTGCTTCAGGAGTAAGTGAGGCATAGCTATTCATTCTTCTTCATTTTCTTTCAAAGATGAAAATGGAGAGCAGTGCTGTCCTCCCGGAGCGTGCTCCAGTTTGTTGTGGTAGCAGCATTTTCTCTGTCAGCTTAAAGTGTCCATGCAGAGCACTTTGTCTCTTTCTGTCTCTCTCTTATTTATATGAATGGTTTTTCAGCTGAAATAAGTGCTTAAGTGCTAACTTTTTTTTTTCCCCTTGAAGAGAAGATGAACTGCTTGTCAATGTGTACAGACAAGGGATGAAAAACAAACAGAATTTGTTTCAGAGGTATTTTCATTTACGCATTCTCAGAGCTTGATGTCAAAGTGCCTTTAAAAACACTGTAGACACGGTTGCTGTTGTGCTTTAAATGAAGACTGAAATTCTCTGCTTTCCAGGAGAGGGTTCTATAAGGATACTCTCATTCCCATCGCAGAGGCGGAGAAACAGAGAGAGACACGGGGAGCGATTTTTGTAGGGCAACCTAGCAGAGGGCAATGGCAAATCCAAGAGCATAACCCAGGTCTCCTGAGTCACAAATGAGAGGTGGTTAAAGTCTTTACCCAGCAGAGTCTGGGCTATAATGTAAGGATTTATGCAGGGACTGCTGGGATGCACATTGCAATATGATAATGGTTTGAATGGACAATTGTCCCACTGGCTGTCATTGAATGATCCTCTGCTATGATTTGTCTGCTCAGCATAGAAACTGTAAATGAACTCTTTTGTTTTTATTCCTTTTGTTTTGAAGACCTTTTTCACCAGAGAAATCATCCTTATGATGTCAGCAGGGAAAGATTAACCCGGCACTTTCTTTCTGAAGGTGAAAAAAAACAAGGAAAATTGCCTTAAGAAAATTACAGACTGTGTCCTGTTAAAAAGCCATTAATGCCTAAGGCGTTGGGGAAAAAAGCACTGAAATTTCAAATACATTGGATGATTTTTCCCTGGCATTTAAAAGAATGAGTGTATGCTGATTATTTTCTTACTCAGATTCCCTTTTGTAGTTTTGGTCCAATATTTCTTCATTACGTGAGAATTATTGCAGAAACGTACACTGTTTTCTTTCTGCAAGAGGCCCTGGACAATTTCTCATGAACAGAGAATTCAGTGGCTTACAAGTCATGTAATTAGAGGATTAAAATCTAGGTGTAAAAGGAATTCTGCAACTCAGGTAACAGCTGGAATGAGCAGCTTTTCTTCACAATGTCTGTGGGAGGTTGTCAGAAATAGGATTCATCTTACTAAAGGTGTAAATCCTGGAGCTAAGGGTTTTTCTTTCTGCATGCCAGAGGAGAGGAGCTGCTTGATTTAAGTCATGGTTACATGAATGTTGCAGAAGAGGAAAGTTTCCAATAGATCCAAAGTGTATTTCATGTATGGCTTTGTGATTTGTTGCCGCAATGTCTTGCACTCAGAAGCAAATTGGGTTCCCTGCAATGTAAGATGGATGTATTAAAAGACTGACCAGAACAGTCCATTATTGGTTTGGACTATCTAATAGTGGTTTAAATCTACTATCCATGGGAAAGTGGGAGAGAAACCTTGGAATAAAGGTATTTTAAGTGTCTGCCACTGATGTTATTTTCTGATAAGCTGTCCTTCATGCTCGGAAATGATGGAAGGTTGGCAGTCCTTTGCTCGCTCTCAGACTGAAACAAATAGCACTGAGATAAAGGTTGCTGCATTTGAAATGTATTTGACAACAAAGTTGGTGAAGAATTGTTTTTTTTTAAGTTCCATACCCTGTCACCATGAAAAAACATGTTTCCCTGTGTGAGGAGAAACAGCCATTTGATAATCTGTTCTTCCTTGGGTTGGATTTACTGACACTGTTGACTCTGGAGCAGGAGGACTCAACCAGCTGCCAGCAGTTCACTTCCATGGCTTTAAAAGCTCCTGCCCCGAGCTGAAGGGGCACTGACTGATTGTGTCTGTCCTTTCAGTCCTCTGCAAAGCCAAGCCCAGCAGCCCAGCTTACCCTGCCACTGGGCTGAAGTCTGTTTTTGTGGTAGATAAGGAGCATAAGTGCCATTGATTCCTCTGGGGGAGGCAGTAACTTAAACTGCTCTAACTGTAGCTCGTGCCTTTAGGCAGGTCACTGTCTAGACCCATAATTGTTATGTTCTAGTCTTCAAACCCTTCTCTGCATGATCTGCAGTAAAAGAAGACATGAGTATAATGATCTACATGTGTACATAGCCAAATTCTTCCTTTAATTGTGTTAGTACAACCCATCCATTGAGTGCACTAAATGCAGGGTGAGCTCTGCCCTGGCACATCTTGATATGGGCAGCTGATTAGCCCACAATACATATTTCACTTTATCACCAATAGGACCTTAACCTCACTTAAAAAGAATAATGACAAAACAGCCCAATTATCTGTTCCCAGAGAAAAAGGCCATTACCGAGGGGGAACCAAAATTACCCTTTCTGTTAAAACAGCCCAGTTCTCTATTACATTTGCATTAAAAAAGGGTCTGAGATTAGGTTGCTTTTGTGTTAGGCACTGTACCAACACGTAACAAGAAATAGGTCCTGGCCCAAAGAGGTTACAGTGTAAATTAGACAGAAGTGGAGAGAAAGGCAGTGCTTTTATTCATTTCCTAAGGGGAAAGGGCAGAGGTGCACAGAGTTAACTCTGACCAGGCTACAGCAGTTCACATACATGTATTATACTGCCCAAAGGTGAGGCACAGAGTGATCTGGTTATTTTACTTTTGGAATGGAGACCCTGGGACACTCGAGTGATGTGCAGAGAGAGGGACTCATTTGGAACTTGCTTGTGTTTCTACATAGAAGTCGTGTTTTAAAAACGTTTCAACAGATTAAAACAGACCTGCACTGTTCTTCCTCTGTGTCCCTTACAGGGAGGCTGGGGTCATGAGTTGGGTACCCCTGCATCACAGTCCCTGGTGCCAGGTGGGACTGCCCAGGGTCCCAATTCCCAAGCCAACCAGCAAATGAACGACTGCAAAACAAGAGCAGTTAAAACATCTTAGTGTCAATCAATCAGTATTTTTCCCTGAAAATCTGTTTTGTCAGAAATTTGCTCACTGCTAAAAGCCAAATTCTGACTGTTTAGCGAGGGAAGTTCCTAAGGGATAAGGAGTAAAGGGAAGGTAGGAAGAAGCCAGGGATGGGTTTGGCCTCCTGTCTGTGTCCTGTCATGTCAGTGAGTGAGCCCCAGTGCGAAGCAGAGCTGCCTTCACCTCCTGGTCCTGCCCTCTGCACCCCTGATCTGCCTCCCACTGAGGGGATCAGGCTAAGAAAAAGCAGTTTGTGCTAGAAAAACAGCACTGATTCTTTCTTTCATTCTGTTCTTTCCTCTCTGCACCCCAATCCCTTCTCTCACCTTTCTGTGTTCTGGCTGCATTTCCACGCCTTACGTCAGCTTTTGTGCTGCTGGGAGGATGATACAGCCCTGAAGCAATCATTCATTTCAACATCTCCATATCTTTGTGTCTAGTTTGAGATCATTTTTCTGACCCGCAAGAATGAATCCTGAATCTTCAGTGAATTTCACTTTTTTTCTTAACATACAGTTGTCGGTCACATCTTTCCTTTTTCACTATTTTCTTTCCCTTGACGAACCCATGGGTAGAATCCTGATTCGTATGAATTTACTGGCAAACAGGCCAAGGGTTCACCTCACGTGTTTGGTGAGAGACCTTTCATAACTGCTACAGGAAGAGCTGCCCTTAAACAAGAGCTCTGAAGAGCCTGGAGCGCAGCCAAACGGGGAAACAAGGTTGTTATTGGCATGATTTTAATCATGATAGACAATTAGCAAAGCTTAATTATATTGAGAAAGAAAATCAGAGCAAGTGGCAGTAATGAATTTTCCTAGTAAATCTCTTGTGCTTCGGAATAAAACGAGCTGACCTATAAATACAGTGAAATGAGAGGTGGTGTTTGCCCACAAGGCTCAGCTCTGTGCTCCTTGGGCTGCGAGTGTGGCTTCTGCTCCGAGTCCCTCCTTAAACATCTTGCTCTCATGCAATATAAATCCTAGGAGCAGCACTGCAGTTTAGCCATTTAGATGCCATCCAGTGTCGAGAGGCAGCAAGAAGAGGCTGCCTTTTCTTTTTTATTTTTTCTGTAGCTCAACTTGGTGGTATTAGAAGTTAATAGGCTTATGGAGCCCAGGATTTTTAAAATACTGCCGTTAGCTAAAATAAATATTATTTAGAACTTACTAAGTGGGTTATTTTTTAATATTATGAAAGTCTGAATGTTACCAGAGGAATTTCTGGCTACAATAAAAATACTAAATTGAGTACTATCAGCCTTAGAAGATTTCAAAGAAGATTTCTCATGTTTGTGTTGGTAACATATAAGTCTGATACTTGGAGGGTGAAAGCATCTGGCTTAAATCAAGAGTGCTATTTAAATCATTAAACCTTTTAGCAGCGCTGTAATAGTGGAGCTTATAAAACAAAGAAGCTTCTGGTGAAAGCAGAGAAACCCCTGTGGGTAGTTTTATGTTGGACATCTTTAAATGCACACTGTACTTTATGGAGGTGTGAGCAGTCCTTTCTCTTCCTTGTTTTTAAAGCCCAGGAGAGCAAATTGCAGCTCACTGGCCAAAGACAACAGGTAGATCCCACTGCTGTGAGTGACCCTGAGAAAGTCAAACCTGCTCATCCAGATTTCCCTGGTGGCAGGTGACTGAGGGATCTGTGCTCGTTGTGTTTGAAAGCTGGAGGCTTCTGGTCCAGTGACTGATCCCAGTCTGGGTAACCTGGATGCATCTCCTGGAAGGATCTGTTCTGGGGCAGCAGAGCTGTGGTGGAGCTGTGAGCTGCACCAGTTTGCTCCCCTTGCACAGAGGAGGATTGGTCTTTTCTGGGTATTTGCATCAGCCCGGAATCATGATTTCAGTGGGATGAATCCAGCAAATGCAGTTCACAGGGTACAGTTGCCCCAAGCTCTCTCTTCTGCTCTCTGGTTTGGGAATCACACTTGTATTGACTGAAAGATGAGGGGAGATGTCTGTCACTGTGGCTCCACAGGCTCCTCCACAGGGTCCTCCACAGTTTGCAGCACAGCTGGATGTACAGAAGAGGGCTGTGCTGGTCCCCACTGGCATCCAGCACGAATGCACCTGAACTGGGATCACACTTCCCTGCATTTTGAGGATTCTCATCCTGTCGGTTCCCCCAGGGAGGGTACCAAGTGCTCAGCTTGTTTGAAACCAGAGAAGCAGCGTGAAAAGTATTTTTTTTTTAAATGCCAGTCATGAGGAGTGGCTGGGTTCCTTTACAGCTGCAAATTGGCTTTTCTGTTAAACTCAGATGGCAAGTCACCTGTGATAAGCTCTGCACAAATTTAGATTGAACTCAGATACTCAGCTGTAAGAAGTTTCACATCTGGTTTTTTTCCTTGGAACTCTTCACAATTTAGCTCTTTAACTCTTGTCTCCAGACTACCTAAGCAGATGGGAGTGAAGGTCTGCTCAGTGCTGCCCTTACTAACAGAGATCCTAATTTTGACTGGCAAGTCATATTTCCCCAAACGGTGGAGAAAACCAGAGAGAGCTTCTCTTTCCCAACCATTTCTGAAACCCAATTAACTCACTGGAATAATCTCTAACTCTTTTTGTTAGACACTCGGATTCCTAAGCAAGGAAACAGAGTAGGGTTCTTGTTTTTATGGAAAGGCTGCTGTGCAAGTAGTGACAAACAAGTTCTCACCTGTGGAAAACCCTTTTACAACTGAAAGAAAAGCGTTTTAGCACTTCAAATCGCTAATGCACTGAGATCAAATGAACTTCTTGGCTTTAGGAAGTGAAATGAATCTGTTTGATGGGATATTGTATTAATCAGTTTTAAGTTTCAGCAGTTCAGTTTTACATTTCCATTAATACTGTAGTACCACAGGAATTTGTGATAATGTTACTGGGATTATTACGTGCAAGTCACTAATAGCAGAGAAGATGTAAAAATTCATTACCACCATTGAATTTAGAGCAAAGTTAAGTCAAGCTAGTTATGTGTGATTTGTGTGCAGCACTAAGCTGAAACAGCTCAAAGCCTTTTATCTGTATTTTGTTGTCTTATGGAGACAGCAGAATTTCAGTTGTGAAATCACTTCTGCTCTGTCTTAAACCACAGTAAATCCTGCAGAGCTACCCAAGGTCAGCAATGGACTGGGAGCTAACTTGTCATATGCAGCATCTTACAAATATTTTCCAGGACACAGAGAAAATGCACAAAGCCTCGTTTTTACTATTTGCTTAAGGCAAAATCACGCAATTAGTGGAGGGGCAGGTTGATAAGCAGAAAGGGGCTGCTTGTTGCTATCTTTTCTTGCAGTCCCTGTTCAAGGGCCCAAATTCTGAAACCAGAATTAATGATGAAAGCAAACAAGAAACAGGAAAATAGTATACAACTCCCTACATCATCCTTAGCTGGACTGTTACAGCTTCATTGACTCCTGCGAAGCAATGCCACCATTTCTCCAGCTGAAAAATTACACATCAGGGTGTACTAAAATTACACAAATATCTGAGGTAGCGCTTAACAACATGATCATTTGCTCTGGTTAGTGAATAAAGTCCCTCAGAATTAAGTTACTGCATAGGCTCCAATTCTCTTTCTTTCTATTAAGTTTCCTAACTGGTATAAAGCTAGATTTAATAATTGCAAAGAAAACATTTACTCACTGGAAGCGTGTGCTCTGGTCCTGCCATTGTGCAAAAGGTTGGTTTTTGCTCTGTATCTCCAACAATACGAGCAGCTGAAAGCAAGATTGTTGTAGATCCTGCCTTTTACCTGCTACACTGAGGTATCTGTGGTGAGTGTCTGCCTCCAGCTGACTTTGGGGAGTGGGAAAAAATTTCCTGCAACACAGTATGGCTTTTGAAAATGAGGTGAAGGGAGGAAAATTGATGTTTGTTTGTTTCTGTAGTAAGAAGTCCCTTAAAATATTTATGACCTTTTCTTTGTAGACTCCGTCTCATTGTGCTTTGGATTACACTCTAAAGAGCTAGTCACTGATTCTGAATGCCTAAATCAACCTCTTTGTTGGCTTCATGTCTACAAAACAGGATAACATGTTTTCTTCTGTGGAGGTTAATAAACACTTGCGGAAAGCTTTTATTCCATAATGTAGTCGGTGAGGAAACAAGCAATCTCTTCCTTCAGTTATGGGCTGGAATGATGTGCAGGGGGGGTGGGATTGCAGAGCGGCCAGGCAGGAGAAATCCTCTTGCACAGCTACTTGGTGCATGCACTGCCTCTCCTTGTATAACCACCCTGTATCCATGAAATGAAAACCTAAATTGTGTGGGAAAGAACCTTCCCCAAGTTCTCAGATCACAGTGTAAGAGCCACAGTTCTGGATCTGGCCTCAAACTGTATTTCCCTTCTGGGTTTGGCTCTTCTGTGGACAAGGTTTTTGTGTGAGGTTCTCTTTCCCTTTCCTTGGGGAAAACCAGAGAGCCAGGGATGCATGCAGGGTTGGTTACTAACCTGCATTTATGGAAGTGCACATAGAAGGAAAAAACCCTCTACAAATACTTACACTTGTTTAACTCAACCCAAGTTCCTATGGTACAGCCAAGTGGAATAATTGAGTGAGCACTGTGGAGCTGTGCCAACAGATCAGCCCGGAGAACACCCCTGGTGATGGAGAAGGGATTGACATGGATGCAGCAACATTACTCAGCTTTTCTCAAATCACACAGGGCAAAAATGAGAGCAGTGTTTCTGCAAGTTTATAATAGTGGATTTTCTGCAAAGCATTGCTCCAGTCTGCTGGAGTTGAGAGGTCTTACTTGCAATAAACTTCTCATCTGGGGGAGATGAATTCTACTTCTCTATGTAGTAGTTAAGGAAATGAATGCAAAAGCATCTATGTATTTAAAGGAAGATCAAGGGTAGGCGAGAGAAATGGAACATTTTTTCTTTTATTCTGTTTTGCTATGAATGTTAATTCAGGTAAAGAAACTTACTGTGCAGTACTCTACCCTGAGTGGCAGACTCCTGTCAGATCATCATTAGCACCTCAGGTTCTCCATTTCAAGGCAAGAAAAGAACCATAGCAAACCTAAGAACAGTAGCAAATCCGTATTATCCTACTATCCTTTAATGTTTAGCAGGTGCTGGGGAAAAGTAGTCCATGGGTTAATTATGTATTGCACAAAAAAGGGATTTCCTTTTAACAGGTTTTTGTTCCTGAATTCCACAGAACTTGTTACAGAAATGGCCAAATGCCTGCATTGTACCATTCATTTTCTGCCCTCTTGTTTCCTGTCTGAACCAAACAGACTCGGTGATACAAATTCAGCCTTTTGAGAACATTCTGTGTGCCACAAACCACATTAACCAGGCGTGTGCTGCCCTGGCAGTCAGAGGGCAGAGATGCCACTATCATCACCTCCTGCTTTGGGTCAGAGCTCACCTCTGGATGGTTTGTGCTGGCTCATGTCAGTGCCTGCCTATGTGTGTGTCCCTCTGTGTATCCACACCTTTCCCTCACCTCCGTGGATGCGTTTCCCCGTCGTTCTCCTTCTGGTCTGTCAAAACAAACCCGAGTTAATCCAAGCTGGAACAGGGACAGCGTGGCCACAGCTCCTGGCAGGTGTAAAACTAGGCAACATATTTGTAGCATATTCCCAGCATGACTTATCAGTAAAGCACTTTGAGGGAACAACTTGTGCGCATTTGATGTTTGTTCATTTTGAAAGATGTCATTTTAAGAATTTCTGGAAGTTTCAAAACCGCCCCGTGGGAGATCTGTTCCATGCCAAAATGTCATTTCAGATTCTAAACTACATACTCCCTCATACTTTCACTTTATAAATGTTTCACAGTGCCTGCATTTTTCATCATTGCACTTTTATGTGACCTACGAATTCCTTGTAACTAACCCACAGGACCTGTATGAGGAAAGCAATAGGTTTTTTCTCTTTTTAAATTAGCTTTTTCCTCCTTCAGAAGGTAGAGCCACCACCCAATTATTTACTCCTTGTGCATAGATATTTGTATTAAAATTTTAACAAATACAGTGTTTATATTGTCAATGATGGGTCTGTGTAAAAATTAGATCAAATGTGTCCTAGAAAATGAATGCTGAGTTTCATTTCTAATACATAATTATTAGAATCAGGCCTTATTTCTTCAGTAGTAGTAGATCAATCTCCTGATATTTTCTGCAAGTCATCAAACTCCATTCTCAGGCTGTAATTGTGTGTGAAATCGTGCCCTGATCTCTTTACTGGCAAAACTACCACTCAGAGCAAACATAAAAGTAACCTGAGATAACATTGGTGTTGCTGCCCTGTGTACAGTGAGCACCTCTGGAACACTGATGGTGTCCCCTTCCAAGAGTCATCATTAAGGAGGAGAATGAATCCTCAAAACATTCCTACCAAGGCTGGTAGCACGGGCAGGTGAGCTTCAAGGGCAGGCCTGCACCTCTGAAAATGGAAATGTTTATTAGTAATAAAAAAAATGATTAATAGGATGTGTAATGACCAAGCATCAGAAGCTCGTGTCCCTCTGAACACCTGAGGGATGGTGATGAGGATGGGGATAAGCTGGGTGGGCACTTACCTGGGAAGAGGGATTTTACCTCTCCTGCAGCCCATGGAAGGGGGGAAATCAGCCACAGGGCTGCAGATTTGTTCTGTTGCTTTTGATCTCTTGTGTTTGAAGCCCTTCCGCTTTGTAATAATAAATATTCATTGAGCTAAAGGGTAAGGGAATGAGAGAATTAGAGAGGGCATGAACTTAACCTGGGGTTCTCTTATCTCAGTCCCTTTCATATATTTTGATCAGAAGATTTTCAGCCCGGATCTATGAAATCTTTGCAAAACATGGTGTTTAAGGTGAACTGATTTCTCCACAGCCTCCAACAAATGCAATGTTTTTAATGCACCACAATGTGCAGTATAATGTGAACAGTTAAAAACCAGTGAGTGTGCCAGTCACAAGGATACAAACTCCAGTTTTCACTGGGGTTGCCTGTGCTGAGCAGATGGAAGTTAAACCTGCTTTTTCCACCTGTTTGGGTTTTGCTTTAGGATTTCTTTTCCCCTCCACAAATATCTTTTCTAGCATTTCTCAGCCCACAGAGTCCTGCATTGGATTTTCCCCTTTCTTCTGACTTGTGCATGAAGTGGTATAATCAGATCTGATGGTTATACTGTCTCTTTTCTTTTCCACCTACAAAGCCATGAACTCCAGGGCAGTATTTCCACCTCACAGCAAGCTTCAGCAGAGCAGTGGAAATACCTCTGGCAGCCTTGGGCTGCCGTGTTAGGAGGAACACTGGGTGCCCCCGACAGTGCTGATTTAAGCTTCACAGTTAACATCATTTTTAAGGACTCAGGCCGTAGAAAACCTCCGAGAACAACTGGCCACTTCTGTGCTCTCCCCACAGAGCTGACACCGAGTATCAGATGTCACAGCAAACCTTTTCAGGCAGTAGTGGCTAAAATTGTTCAGAGCTGTCCTAACCAGCAAACAACTAATGGCTTAAAATAAAAACTAAAACCTGGGAGAAATTTGCCCATAGTTTTAACTATCAGGAGAAAGAGACTCTGGTCTTAGAGGTAAATAGGTCCTGTGGGAAGTATGTTATTTTCATGCTGAATATGTTATTTTTGTGATGCTAATGGAAACGAAAATCCTGTCATATCCACCCTTCCTTTCATTTCCTTTAGTTCCTTGACAAAGATTGTGTGACCCTTCCCACCACGCCCTGCAGCTCCATTTCCCCGGCTCTGCTCTCATAAAAGATGTTTTTGCCACCAGGCACGCCAATAGATTTCCAGCAGTGGAGAAGGTTAATGAGCAATTGGCACTGATTGCCCTTTTCCAGGCCTGTGAAGTAGAGAGTTCCATGGGGATCAAGGACACCTCCCTGGACACAGGGGGGGGTCACAGAGGTTGGTATCTCTGTGTTTGCCATTGGTGCTCCTCCCTACTCCACTGTTTTTTCTGGATCAAGGTGTCAGGTGCTGTAGTGTGAGAAGTCATTCATTGCTCAAACTAGTCACCCTATAGCTCCTCAGTAAGAAAGCAAATTTTGCTGTTAAAGCTTTTTAAGTAAGTCAAGGAATGTTTGCCAGTACCTTGATGTAGCCAGTGGTACACCAGAAAGGTACAATATTCTTTCCAACTGCATCCAAGACTTTGTATAAAGCTGCAGCAAGAACAGTGACTGGAAAGTGATAAAACTGTCTTGATGACATCCCTCCACTAGGTGCAGATCTGGAATAACACTAGACAACAAGGCTTGTTCTAAAGTCAACAATCAATTTTGTTCAAAAAATGGCTTTTTAAGCAGTGAACAAATTTTGCATGAGACAAGCACTGAGGAGAATGACGAGTTAGTGTTTCTGTTGAAAGATTAATTTAATTTGCATTCAGCTTGAAATTAAAACATTGAGTTAATATACATTTAAAATGGGCTGTTACCAGGATCCAGAGGCAGTGTTTTACTGTTTCTGTAGAAAGTGTTTGTAATCTAATTAAGGAATAATAAAAATAAACACAAGAGAGCCAGAGGGAAATGGTCAATGAGAATAGATGAAATTTCAGACTCAGTTTGCAGTGAGCTTGTGACAATAAGGGGAAGTTTGGGAGACCTGAGGGGAATTATTCTTCATACAAACCCATTTATGGCCAAATTCTTCCAACTTGCTTCGGCAATTTATATTTTTTGAAAATAAAGTTTGCACAATGCTAACAAACTATATTGCTTAGAGGCCCGTTCATGGTGTAAATCAGGAATGTGGGCTGAATCAGAGCTGGGTTTGGGTCTCAAACCCAAAATTTCTGCCCTTTTTTGTGGTTTGCGAGTTGTTTTCAAAATTCCTCAATGCAAGCACATGCTTAGGTGCAGCATTCTGAATTTATAGCCATTATTTGAAAATGCAACCCGTGTGAAAATTTTCTTTCCACGTATTTCTCACTTCAAATGGATACAGAACATCTGAAGTGATGATTAATATGCACAAAATTACATCACTCCGGAATATAGGCAAGGGTAAGACTTGACATAGTGTCTGTGTTCATTGAGAACATAAATACCTATTGTAAAAAGTCCTATAAATAAATATTTTCACCTTTTATCTTCTAATTGAGTCACGAGTTAAATCCCTGTTTAAATGTAAACATATTTAGGAGGTATTATTTAGAAGCCCTGACACCTTTTAACTTCACAATTTTTGGAAGTCTTTTAAATATTTACCATTTCTTATCAACCACAGCTTTGCTTTTCCTGAGAACAGACCTGAACCAGAAATGGTGTTGGTATGCCCTGTGAAGGCCCAGAGGAAAAGGCTGAGAAAAATTGTGCAGCAAAGAAAGCACATTATATTTCCAAAAGGGGGGAAAAAAGCTTTGGCAGGCTTCACTAGAATAAGTAATTTAAAAGCTATCACAGAACTCTTACCAAGATGACTGGTTTTAATTGCACTTATGGGATAAAGGAATATAAACAAGAACACAGATTGGGTGGATTCTTCCCCAGCTGACTCTGTTGTGAGATGCTCCAACAGGAACTCATTCTCCTGCAGTGTAAGTTATGTTTATTGTACATTATCCCCGTGCTGTATCATGTACCTCATATTTTGCTTTATGGGACAAATCAGATAACAGTTTAAGGCTGAGGGGTAACTGACTGTATATATTCCCAGCTGGTTGTCATCGGGCATCTTTCATGGGAAAGGCAATTTCAAGAGGATGAGATTCCATCTCACAGAAGTACCTCAAGTACATTTTTATACTCGTTCACACACAGTATTTATTTCATATCTATCTATGCAGAAGATAGATGTGGAAGATACAATTACTGGAAAGCCCTCAGCCTGCTTGTGTCGAATGATTGCTTCGGGCCCCAAGGTTTCAAATTATCATCCCTCACAGAAAAATGATAAAAATTAGCTTGTTTTTTTATAAAAGCAGTTTAGTCTATTCTTCACTTTCATGGTGCTGCAGAGGATTTCATAGCCAGTGTGCAAACGTTTATATTTGATGCCCTACAAGCAGCATGACATTTACCAATTTTTGCTAAATCAATGCCAGCAAAGAGGTAATATAGTAGATTTTGATTACTTTATGGTTTCTAAGTTTAAAATAACTCATCTAAAGTCAAAGTAAAAATTGGATATCTGTGGTTTTTTCTGTATGTGTTTAATTGGATGTTGAGAAACCAGCAAACATTTACAGAATAAAAAGGTTGTGCTGTAAAGAGAAAATTGGCTGACAGAAATAATCCTTGATTCATGTCTAAGATGACGTAGAAAATGTGAGGTTGTGCTTTTATGAGAGTCACGATGTTTACTGTTACACTGATATAAAATTTATTGATTGTGTTAAATTCTGTGTTTAAAATGTTCTCCCTCCTAGCAGAGGATATATGTACTCTCCTTCTTTTTCCCCTTCTTTATACAAAAGGGATGAAAATGGGGCAATGCCTATTCCAGTTCATCTGTCTGGAGACACTTCTCTATAGATTTTGTGTGCCTTCCAGAAGGATAATAGTGACAAACTCTCAACCAAATCTGTAAGGGCAGAATATAATTATTAACCACACATTCCTTTCAAATGATTCAAGTGTGCTTTAGAATCATCTCAGAATGGGTTGGGTTGGAAGGGACCTTAAAGATCATCTTGTTCCAACACCCTTCCATGGCCAGGGACACCTTCCACTGTCCCAGTTTGCTCCAAGCCCCATCCAAACTGGCCTTGGACACTCTCAGGGATGGGGAACCTGGAGCTTCTATGGGGCAACTCCCATACTCAGAATAATATCAGAGCGAGGAGACAATGAGAGAAACAGGTTTTAGGTACTTGAAGCATACTCATTGAGATAATGTTAAACACTTGTAAAATATAGGCTTTACTGTATTTTCCCAAATCCTTTGTGAAGTGAGGAATCCAGCTTACATCTGCACAGGAACTTGAGTTAGTGTTTCCTACAGGTCCCTCTGTGCAGTGGGGAAAAAAGTTACTGAGGATGCTCTGACCTGCAGACTGGTGGTCAAGCACAAGACTGTTCCAAAGCTGCCCAAATATAAAAAAAAAAAAAAGGAAATAAAAGGAAAACATGACATTCTCTTCTGTTGCTTTGGCAAAATGTCTTAAAGTACAGCCACATAAACAATATTTTTTTTCTACTGCTTTAAGGTGATAGGTGTGCTGGTCCATGAGCAGTGCCTTGCCCCAGATCTATCCAATACTGCAGATACATTTTCCTCCTGAGCTCATTCTGTAACCCCATGCTACTCTGCATTCTGTAATTGTACTGATCCATAGCACACTTGTTTTTTTTCCCGTTGACCTTTGCTTTTCCACTGACATTTGCAAAATGTGACTAAGTGAAACCCGACTAAGTAGATGTTAACAGCAAAATCTTTTTGCTGCTTTTTCTATTAAAAAAAAAAAAAGCATCTTATTTTCTAAAACTGCAGAGCGTGAGGACAAATACAAAAGTTCTGATATTTGCTATTACTACACCACATCCAAATGCAATTAAAGGCATTGACCACTTGCTTATTTTTATGTGCTGATTTACAGAAATCTATTCAAAGTAATGAGGAGCCCAGCTGGTACAAATCGTTACCAAATGCCTTTCATAGCCACCTTTAGCCAGGGAACATTTGTTCTATGTTAACTGAGAACAAACTGTTTCAAATCATGTTGGAGTCTCTCAGAAGTATTAAACACGCATTTATCAACCTTTTTGAAGGGAAAAAAAAATTTACTTACATGCTCCTCTACCACCAGATGTGTGTTCTGACAGGTAGTGGTACAACACATCCCAGTGTCTCAGGGCAGCTCCCCAGCTTTTGGGTGGAGGGGACATTTCCTTGTTGGATAAAGCAACCTTGGCAGGAAAAGCTACTCAACAACCTGTTTATTAGTAGCTGTACTCCTCCCCTGCTGTTATATTAAGATAATGAATTGTTCACAGGTGCTTCAAATGAGGTTTAGATGATCGTTGGGAGCTTTGTTACTCAAACCAGCCAAATCGAAAGGAGCAGATGCAACAGTCCCCTAGTAGAAGTACAAAGTATGACTTAATGAAGGTCATTTTGCACATTTTGGCCTCGGTGACCCTAAGAACAATCAGACTGTCATTATTTTACTGTTTCCAGACAGAAAGGTGATTGCTTCTTGCCCGCTTGCCTGGTTTTTTTTTTTTAGTTGTCTTTATTACATCATTGGGAGCTCTTAATTGCATTTAATCCTACTTCCTTTTAGCTAAAATGAGATAGTTCCCCTGTGATTGTTGTTAATCTGTGCTCTAAGTCATGTTTGAGCTTTAATGCTCTTTTGTGTGGCGATGGTTAAATCACAGTGAGTGTTCAAACACTAGGCCAGGTGAACAGAGTGTAAGGTGGACATTCCCAGCTGGATATGCAGACTGGGCAGAAGAGAAGAGTCGAAAGTTGTGCCAGATGCTTGGCCTGAACAGTTCCTACAGCCAACTGTTTGTGCTGTCCGAGCCTGTGGTTTCCTTACGTTCCCTTGAGTTTTGGTGAATACAGAGAAACCAACAAGCTGCTGTTATCCCCAAAAGGCCAGGGTAGGAAATTAGCTTTGTGAGTATTAATTTACTCCTCTGGAAGTCTCTTCAAAGGCTGTGCACGATGGGAAAGAGCTGCAGAGCCTGGAAGATGAGGTCTGTGTCGTAGGCGCGTTGTTCTGAAGTGGATGTTGGCAGAGACGTGGATCCTTCCCCCTGACTTTTCCACAAATATCAGTGGGATTTTGGGGAAAAGCTCACTTACCCTGTGCCTCCTTTCCATATGATGGAAACAGGTATGAGGGTTTTTTGTTCCTAACCTTTATAGCTGCGTTTAGTTTATGCATTTTTGAGATAAGGCTTTTCTCCTGCTTTATGTCTTACAGTGCTCATCATAAAGGGATTGTGGTCTCAGCTGAAGCCTCCAGGTGCCATAATAATTGCAATAAATGTGAGGCCTACTGCACCCAAAGTGCCACTTAATGCCTTCCTCCCCCTAAATGGAAAAGGGAAGAGGTTCTTTGCCTTCCCTGTTTTCAGATGTTTAAAGGGAATGCGCTAAGGTCACAACGTGCCTGAGAGGTCTGTGTTTGCATGGCTTGGCTCTCCACTTGGCAAGCTCTAATGTGCACACTTTGATAGTTCAGTGACAGATATCACCAAGGAGAAAGGACAGCACTTTAACCTTGAGCACACATTGCAGGAGAAAATTACACAGGGACAGAAAAACCATGTACAACTCCTGTGCGATGAGCCGAAGAAAAGGATCTTCATTGGGCTTTTCATCTCGAGAGGGTTTGGGAAGGAGCTGCCAAATGTTCTTGTTTTGTAAGAGGGGGTTTACAGTGTGCTGGGGGTTTACACTGGCTGCAAGTGGTCAGGGATGGAATTACCAAGAGGATACCATTCCTGACAACAAATACACCAATGAGAGTGAGATTACAGTGTAAACATGGGCACAATATTCTTTGTTCTTCGCAGAAGAGGCATCAGTTTTGTTCTTTGTCCCGTGGTGTACATCCTCCTTTGCTCCAACAGGACACAGAGTATGCAAGATGAGATATAACCTAACTCTTGGGTGAGTTTTAGTGTGAAAGATGTTTATTTGGATGCTTTTCTGACTTGTGCCTTGCTGGACTTTGTTTATAAGAGTTTACACTGAAGTGCTGAGGGCAGGTGTCTCATTTTTATTGGACTTTATAGTAGAGGCCACAGAGTGGAGCACAGAGGTAATTGTTGAATTCAACCATGAAAACTGCTATTACTTGGTTTCTCTGTGACATCTGTTATATCCTGTTGTGCATGTGATGAGAGGCAGATTTTGTTTCATTTCAAAATCTGTTGGTGAGCGTGAATAGTATCTGAAAGAGTTGACGGCTCATCAAAACACGTACAGAATCCATGCTTCCTGAGCTCAGTGCAAAATCATCTTCGGAAGGTGTAGCAAATTAGTGTTCTATAGAGAGAGGGACTCAGTTCCCAGACTATGATGGAGGCAAAGCAGTGCACAGGTGTGTCAGACACACTGCATAACCCACCGTGGATTAGAGGAGGAGGATGTTCCTAGAATAGGAAAAGTGGATTTATGGCTACCTGGGTACAAATGTGAGCAACTTCTATTTAATTGGAGCAGATTTTCCCATGAAGCCCATGTCCTCCAATCCATGTCGTGTTTGTGTCTTCCCAAGGGACTGTGTACCCAGCACAAATATGGGCAGCGATGTGCAGGGCTGGAACATACGTTACCACAGATTTGAAGTTAACACAAGGGCATGAGGCTGGGGAAGCTGCACACTCCAATTTTTTTTAACCAGTATGTGCCCTGCCATATGTGTTCCTGGTCACACTCCCTCTTTCTTGCTCATCAACAGGCCAGATGGGTCTAGTCTTGCTTACCACCCACTCCTCAGTTGTGTTATTTATTGACATTTGTCACTCCCAAGGACTTGTTTTTCAACAGAAGGTAAGTATTTAGTTGACTGCTATGGATCTTTTGTAATCCATTATCTATTTATAATCAAATTTGGACTTTTTTCCTTGCTAAAGACCATGCCTAGGATATATTTAAGTCCAGAGTGAACTATTTGTACGTTCCAGAGCCTTGTTTTGGAAACAAAGGGGATTATTCCCTGCTCTCCAAGCTGACAAACATCCTGATGCTCTTGTTCACATTTCTTTCTGTGTTGAGGAAACAAACTCATTGTAAAGGAGATACACTTAGGCAGATGTTGATGAGAAATGAAGGAATCAGAAAGGAATGGGTTATTTGGCTTAACAATAACTTGGATTTCTTTCTGTTCTGTATGCAGCCTTGATTCCATGTAACTTCTCTGGATAGTGATGCTGCTGTTTTTGGCAGTTCTGCTAGAGGTTGGCATACAGATCCAGTCTTTAATGCACAATATATGTGAAAGTCAGCCTTCCAAAAGTTGGAATAGTGCGTGCTTAGCATTTAAAACTGGAACTTGGCCCTCATACTGGCTTGAAGAGGTGCCACTGTATTCCCTGGTCTGCTGAGTGTTATCCTGATTTGGCGAAATCCCACCTCAGCCACATATCTGAAAAACTGTAATTCCTTCTATGTACATGCTGCATAATCTCAAACTTAAGCGTATGACAACTGTCAGTCTTCTAAAAGTCCTATTTGTTAACAACCTTTGAAATTATCCTGGATTTGTGGCAGTGAATGAGGACTCCATAATTGGGTCATATAGTTCCGTCTTCGTTCTGTCATAATTTCTTATTAAATGTGAATAAGAAAGCCAGGAATAAAAAGTGACATAGACATTTAGGAGCCTAAGCTGTTCCAGTGAGCAGTTTTCTAATATAAATAAATAGTATGTGTTTGAGATGTTTTGTTAAACCTCAGTGTTTTTATATCAATCTAACCTTATAATCTCTTTCAAATGAAGGATTGTCTTTTTAAATAAACAGCAAACCCCCTTTAGAAATGAAGCCCTGGTCTAGTTGACACCTGTGAATTTATTGCAAAATAAAAATACTTCAAACATCCTTCATTTAAATTGTTATTTGAAGATTTATATTATTGCATTGAGTTGCTATGGTGGCACTTGCAATTTCCATTTCTGCCTGGAAAGCTTAAAGAGGAGAAAAAAATATGAATACCAAACATCAGAAAGTAATGATTTGTCATGTTTTGAAATGTATTACAGAAATATCAACCTGGGCAAATATGTTTGGATGAACTCTGGTGTTCTGCCTAGATCTGAGGCTTCCAGACTTGTGCAAACCCTCCCTGTGCAGAGTGTGCAGGGAGTGGGAGCTCTGGGGTCTCACCTCCTTGCTGGACAAGGAGAAAATGGACATCCAAGGGGCTGGGTGTAGCTGTACATGGATTTCACGGGGTGTCGTAGGAGTCCCAGAAGTGCAGAGATCTTTGGGCTGCAGTGGACTGTTGAGCCACATAACATGGAAGTCTCCTAAGCAAGTAAAGCATCACGGAATTCCTCAGCCCTTGGCCCCAGTGGATCTCACAGCCTGAAGGGTGCAGTGGTCCCATCAGTACCAGTTCCAGTCCCGTCAGTACCAGTTCCAATTCATCCAGAATCACAGGGTTGGGAGGAACCTTAAAGATCGTGTTGTTCCAGGCCTTGCCATGGGCAGGGACACCTGCCATGAGACCAGTTTGCTCAGAGCCCCGTCCAGTCTGGCCTTGGACACTTCCAGGGGTGGATGATCAGCAACTCTGGACAGCCTGTTCTAGTGCCTCACCACCCTCACAGTCAAGAATTTTTTCCTAATCTCTAATCTAAGCATACTCTCTGAATCTCTAATCTAAGCATACTCTCTGTCAGTTTGAAGCTATTCCCCCCCCTTGTCCTGTCACAACATGGTCTTATAAAATCATTGAGAAGCAGTAGCAAAACTGTCGCTAATCAGCAGCTGTTAAAGAGGGATTACGTATATCCAAGCTTGGAAATAAAATCATGAATCTTATAATGGTCTGGGTTGGCAGGGACTTCAGAGATCATTTTGTTCCAACTCCCCTGCCATGGGCGGGGATGTCCCTGAGCTGGACTGAGATTGACCACTCAGAGACATAACGAGAGGGTAAAAGGGAAGGGCAGGAATGTAGGCATTAAAGGAAAAGAAATGTACATGTTGTTGTTTAAACAACAGATAAAAAAAAATTATGAAAAATTGATTTCATACTTTTAAATATAACTTTACACAGCAGTGGGCTCAACTAACTCAAAAGTGGGCTAAGCAAGTTTCAAAGGAATGTGTTAGGACTCCTTTCTAGTGCCTAACAGAAATAACACATTAAATCTTACTTGGAAATGCCTTTCTCAGCTAGTGCTCCTAACACCGTGCTGAGGGCATTCTTCAGGATGAGTCTGAGGTTAAAAAAACACCTACTGAGCAACCAGTGCCACTTAGTTCAGCACTTGAGTTTTCCTCAGAGGTCTTCCATCCAATTACTGACCAGATCCAGTGATATTTAACTTATCAGATCTGACAAGAGCTGAACTCAAGGTAGAACGACTGCCTAAACATTTATTTGTGTCAATGACATGTTTAAAACTCTCTGCTCTGTCTAAATATTTAAAGGAAAATATAAAGAGCAAAATGTAATGTGACATAAGAGGAAATGAAAAACAACCTTACTTGTTGAGGACATTCACTACACACAATTGCTGTCGTGTGAATACCTGTTATTTTGGCAGAAATTCAGGGGAATGCAGCACTAAATGCCATGTTTGTCTGTCTCTTTTTAACAAAAAAATGATTTTTACAATGGCAAGTGAATCATTTGCTGTCAAAATCAGGGAATATGACAACAGCCAAGATCTGCAGGAACCTGTGAGTGTGAAGTTTTCAATTTTAAAGCTAACACCTGAAAATAAGGAAATAATGAAGATAAATATATACTTAGTCAAAAAGAAATTGCAGTATTGTCCAAAGCAAAGTGCTTGAATGTGTTGACTCCTTCTTACAGTAGAAAAAAATCTTAAGAACAGGCTGCAATAACCTTTATTCTTGAAGAAGTGGAGAGTTTAAAAATTTCAAAATTCTGTATTGCTGTGTAACCCAGAATGAAGCCAAATTTCAGAATTCTCTATACAGCAGATATTCTGTATTTTCCATAGTGGTTTGAACCAGTGTGAGCACTTTGCAAAGTAATACAGAACATGTGAGCTTTCAGGATGTAGGAGATGCTGAAATTTTCTTCATCTCTGAAGTTTTCTTAGGAAGGA
Source organism: Pitta sordida (assembly GCA_013390025.1). NCBI lineage: Eukaryota > Metazoa > Chordata > Aves > Passeriformes > Pittidae > Pitta > Pitta sordida. The sequence goes on along the minus strand of WEKX01015800.1, from coordinate 1,068,115 downwards.
ACTTAATAAATTCAGAGGTGTCTCTGTGTGGATCGCAGTGATGTCTGGGGGGGATAAGGGAACAACAGAACTCAGAATGTGTGCATATATCATGCTCTGAGCAACATGTTCTCTGTTGGAACCTGACACTTATGTTTGCAAAAGCAAACCCACTCTAAATTAGTTTGCAGTTAATTGGCTGTGAAGGGAAATGCACCTTGCCAAAAAGGATTTGGAAGATGAAGCACTTTGGATTTGTGAAGAAGTTGATCACTGCACTTGAAGAATCACGGACTCTTTCATGGGCATCTGGGAAATAATGTGCTTCATAATCTCCAGTGCTTTCACAAATTCCATTATTTGGCAGGAGACACATCTACTTGCTGCCATCTACTAGAAGATTGATGTTGGAGGGGGTAGTCAGAGTGTTGGAGCTGTTCATTTGCAGCTGAGGGAAGTGTTTGCATTAGTGTTAGTTCAGTAACGTTTTGAATATGCAATGGAGAGTAACAGGGGCTAGGAGATAACATGATGAGATCCTGTTTCCATTTTTCCTCCCAGGACTCAAAATGGAATGAATGGTCACTTAAGTAACAGCGGTTGGTGTTTGTGTGTGTCTTTGCCTGTCTCTGTGGTCTTTCCAAGCATTGCTGGAGAAAGTCTCATAGGAGGCCTGTGGCACAGGTGTGCTAGAGATGGACAGATAAAGATTTTAGGTCGAGTTTTTAAAGGTCACACAACTATTCAGTGACAGAGCTGGGATTTGAGCCCAGCTCCTGAATCCTTTTTTGCATGTGTAACTAGAAGATTGTGCAATCTTTGTTGAGATGCATGAAAAGAAGTGTTCCTCCTGTGAGCAAGCCATAATACACCTTCAGAACCAGCTTCAGAAACCAGTGATGAGTCTCTGGAACATTCAAGACTTAATTCTATTTGCAGTATTTTTATTTGCTGACTTTTAATAGATAGTTTTCAATGTTTTTTGAGCTGATGCATGTTTCATCAGATTGCACTCTGCGGTCAAGAATTATCATAACCTCTTCCTCCTGTGTCATTGCCAGACAACAGAGTGGCTTCTCATTTTGCATGAAGAACCACCACAATTTTTCTACACTCGTCTTTTTGGTGGGTAAATGTGATGTTCAGCAGCATATTGTGTTTAGTGACCTATCCGCTGAGTGTCTGTGAGGAAACATCCCGTTTTAGATCTTTAGTGGAGTGAGAGACCTGAGTTCCTTTGCATTTGAGAAAATAGAGAATGAATACCAAATAATGATTAATTGTTCTGCTGAATGGGTAAGGAGAGAATTGTGTGGCTACAGTGGTGTTCTACCATAGCTACTGATAATGCAGCAGGTAATATTTGCAGTCAGTGTCTAATTGCCTTAGAGGAACTTATTAAACTGAAATCACTATTGTGTGAGGAACTATTCATGTAGAGTATCTCCAGAGTGATCAAGATGATCCTGCTGTGGGCTGCAATATAGATCAGTAAATGTGAAGAGGGGTTTTGTGAGGAGACTGACATTTTGAGAGCTCAGTTGGCAAGGGAGGGGTCTGCACGTTGTGCTGTATTTTAGTCATAAGTTAATAGCAGAAATAATGGCTGATTCTCTTTTCATATATTTGAATACCCACGCCCAAAATACTAATTTAATAAAATAAAGTGTAACATTGTGTATCTTTCACTTCTAGACTCTTTGAAAACACTCCTCAAACATCTCTCCAAATTTCTTTGTACCATTATTTGGTCGTCCTTTATAACCAGCAGAGCTTGAGATACATGGATTAGTTCAATGAAGATAAGACCTATTCCATCTCAGAGAATGTCCAGTTCTCATCAGTGCTCATGGCTGTCACACTGACAAACTATGGGGGTTTTGGCCAGTGATTTGCCATTTCTGCAGGATGCTGCTGCTTTTGCAGAGTGCCCTACTGCCTTAGCATTTCACATAGGCCTGTACCTGGACAAAACTGGTGCTGATTAACTTGCCTCTGAGGTGAAAATGGGAATTTTTTAGGACTTCTCATTTCCTAGGGAGTCAGAAACTTCGACAGTGAATTTATGGTCCATAATTGTCCTGCAAAATATTTCTTATTTGCGGGTAAGCATCTTTGCTCTGGGGGGTACAGCAGTTTACCAACAACTGCAGTTTTTATTGAAATTGGGAAGTATAACAAATTACTTACAACCCAGGCTGCAGGTATCAGTAGTGGATATTTTAATGTTGTTTTGAGGCAATTCTTTAAACAATTTGTGCAGTGCTGTTGGCTGTAACATTGAACTTATTTCAATTGATGTGCACAGGAACACGTAAATACCTTAGAAATGTTGTCCTGTTAGCTCAGATCTAATCAGGAGCTAAGATGATAATCCTGGTTTCCCTTTTGCAAGCACTGAGGGAGTGGAGCTGCAGAGGTGACTGTTCAACACATTAGGAGACAGTTGAGAACTACACTTTTGGATTTTTATCTTCAGCTCCTCCAGCTGGTCAGTGGTTAATGGAAATGACATCTTTGGTCTACAGATCTTAATATATAACTCTTAATGGTTTATCACTTGATTTGTGATGGTGTGTTATGTCATCAGAAGGGAGAATATAGCAATGGTGAGTTTAAATGAGCTTTGCAGGTAAGGCCAGAAGAAGGCTAGTTAGTCTTCACACCCAGTTTCTTACTCCTTTGCTTCATGGTCATGTTTTGCACTGGAGAGAAATAACTGAGACCATAAATATGTTCTCAGGTGAGAGTTTGTGTTGCAAAGTTCTGGCCTAAGAAATATTTTACATTAAAACAGAGCAGATTCCTTATGGCAGCTCCTGCATAATGAAGGAACACAATGCAGAACTGCAGTTCATATTATTCTTCAGTTCCATTTTCTTTTTTGCTTTTTTTTTTTTTTTAAAGTAGAAAATTACATAGTATAATTACAAGTTCATTTGCATTCATATTACAAGCTGTGAGCTAGTAGTCTTTTATATTTAAAAATATTGTTAGCAAGTGTGTCTTGCATCCATGCATTTGAGAAATGGCAATGAAGTTTACAATTACTCAAAGTTCCTTCTCTTCTTAGTCAACCATCAGCACCCTTCCTGTAAACTGCTGGACCTCATTGAGCCAGCAATACAATAAATGCAACTTCATTTTATAGTGTAATGGGCAAGGGGGTGGAAAAGTTAAATTACTGTTTCCTCAACACAAAAAAATATACCTTTTGGGAACTAAGGATCACCAACATTTTATTTGTTTTAATATTTACAGACAAGTATTGCCACGTGTTTCTTCAAGGATGCTGTCTATCGTTTCCTAATGAAAAAATGAATCCCATGACTTTATTTTGTCTTAAGTTCTTTGTCTTCCTAGACAAATTCTCACCAACAGGAAATTTTGCTGCAATTAAGTTGACTACGAGGGTTATTTTTTAAAAATTCACATTAAAATAAGTGGGTTCAATTGTTAATCTCACCTTTCATTTCTACAAGAAATTGAAATGAACAAAACAGGTGTATAGTGAAAATCTCCATTCCATCAGCTACTTCTATAAATGCGTCTTGAATTTTGAAGTGCGTTTGTGTTACATTGTAAAGGTTATTACGTGAGTTGATCTTTTATGCTTAATACCTAACGTGCTACAGAGAGAATAATTGAGGGAGATGAAACTGATAATATTTGAGAACGTTACCAGATCTCAGCATGTACTTTCAATCAGTCTGTTCACTCAGCCTTCCCCTCTGCTCCTGGATGGGCGCTCCTGGCCCTGTTAAGGATGTTGCCACATGGGTTCAGATCTCCTGCCTGCCAGGTGGAGGAGGAATAACCTGTAGACATCTTTCTACCTTGTGAGCATCCTGGTCATCACTCCTTGGCTGTCATCTCCAAGAGTGCACATCAGTGGTTTGGTGTTCGCGTCTCCGGCAGAACATCT